>CM068824.1:91764023-92206523 GCA_028554795.2 Sinohyriopsis cumingii
TGAATTAAATCCCAAATAGTCCTAAACGTTCTTTCACAAGTCAAAATGTATGAAGTTCTAATTGAATTCCAGAGGTAGTTCAAATAATTTCCAACATTGAATGTATTGATATGCCTGTAGTTTCGAATGTGCCAATGTGCCAGTGGCCTGGCGTGTAGCGATGTGTTAATAGTCTTTTGATGTAACACAATAATATCATCCAAAATGTTCTTTTCTGAATTCACTCTAATTCCATTTTAATGATAGAGCCCAAGATTAGTATTGATGAACAATTTGTAATTCCATTGAATAATAATTTAAATAAATAAAATCCACCCAAAGAAAGAACTGAACACAGCAATAAAACTGGTTCAGCTTCAGCATGTTATGGCAAGAATGAGTAATTTCTCAAGTAAGCAACATTATGTAGGAAACAAAATAAGACACGATAATAGAGCCACGATGTAGGTCAGTCTCTTTATTGAGCATTCAAAGTTGTCAAAAAGTTTAGGAATTTTCAAGTGCAAAATCTAGACTCATATTCAAACATACATGTTTATCATTAATAATGATCTGAATATTCAATCCTCACTCATAGAGAAAAGTTAACTATGTGAAATCTTGTTTACAAATTAAATGTCCTTGGTCAGATACACAGTGAACTTGATCTGGACAAGGTCAAGTACCAAAGACACATGTATATAACATATAATCATTAATAAAAGCCAACAAATACTGTAAATTAAATATACATAACACGTCCCCTGATACAAATCAAAGACTGTTACACTAAAGATAGCATTTAATTATAAATCAAACATGCTTAAAAATTACATAAGATGAAGTCTTATGAATGACACAAAATATACATGAAGTAATATAATATCTTCAAAAACGTGAAAGTGCATCTGTAATTAGCATATATATTCCCTTGATATGCTTGATGTCAATACTATGTTTCTGCAACATCAAACTCCACTTTAACCATCTGATTTTTGTTTTTCATCTTGCCAATGGAAGTAAGGGGGTTGTGATGGTTGAATACAGTAATAGGAGAATGAGCTAAACTAATATACACTTCAAAATGTTGAAAATTCAATTTCAATGCCAAATATTCCTTCCAGGTTGTAGAATAATTTCTCTGGTGCTTTTTTGTTTAGAAAACAGCACACTTGATGATTTATACCATTTTAATCTTCTTGAATAAATATTCTACCATTCCCATCATCACTTGCACAAACAACAATTATAAATGATTGACTGAAATTTGGAGCTGAAAGAACTGGTGTACTCTTTAGTATGGCCTTCAACTTATCAAAAGCCCCCTGACATTTTTTATACCCATGAAACTTGATTTTCTTACATAACAAATTGGGCAGGAGTTCAGCGATTATGAAACAATTGGAGCAAACTTTCAGCTGACTAATAGGCACATGGAATTCGGAGATATTCTTGACCTTAACTTATATAGGTTTAACTTGACCATGCCCCATGATATGTCCTAGAAAGGTAACACAAGCAGAAAAAACTCACTTTTAGATAAATTAATTGTCGCATCTCTTAGTCTATTAAAGAATTTCCAAATTATTTGCAAGTGATCTTTCCGGGTGTCGTTGTAGATGAGTATGTTATCCATGTAAGCATCACAATTATCTAGACTAGATGTAATCATATTCATTAAACACTCGAAAGTACAAGGCGAACTTTTCATCCCAAAGGGCATCACTTTATATTGATAAAATCCACTGGTGTTTCGAATGCCGAAATTTCCCTTTGCCCTTGCCGTCAGTGGAATTTGCCAGAATCCGTTCAAAAGGTCGAAACTTGGTAACATATGTTGCATTACTAACTTTGTCGAAGAAGTCATCGATTCTTGGCAATGGAAATGAATCTGTTTTTGGTCACACCATTCACTTTTCTAACTTTGTACTGTCTATAGTACTTAGCCGGAAGAGGATTTTGAGATATGGGCAAGAAAGCCAAAACTTGATGATCAGGCTGAAAACCCTCTTCATTTTTATTTCGGCCAAATCTTAAGTTCATTTTCGACTTGGTCTCAAGGAAAGGACTGGCACAGTCTACCATTATTCTGCTAAATGGTTCGTCAAATGCGGGATAGGTTGCAAATGAGGCTTTAGTATTTTCCGAGTGGGTTTTTCTATCATTTGACGAGTGTGACGACGAGATCTGTGGTATATACAAATATCACTTTTAATTTTTAGACACTAAAAATGATTGAAGATTTTGTGATTAGTCTTAATGGCCCCTAAATTACCAGTCAAAGGAGTTTCATGGGCTAAACAAGGAATTTCCTGTCTAAGTGACTTAGGAATTTCCTGTCTAAGTGACAACAACAATTTGATAGCTCAGTTACCACTCGTTGGTCTTTATTTCCTCAGACGGACGCCATTTTTATGAAAATAACAAACATGTACATTTGTGCTTCAGTTTTGCTAATAGCCTCTGAGACAAACAGGAGATCTCAGGATCTTGCTCCAGTTCAACAATTAGTAATTGTATTTTGTCACCCTGATTAGAATAAAGGAAATGAGTAGTAAAAAGAAGATCAATGTGATCAATGCCTTCTGACTGATCCATACCAGGAGCAAAAGTGACCTTATCAAAAGCCTGACCAATAACTGTGTCAGCTAAAGAGAGCAATTTCTTGATCAATATCATTCACAAGAGCTTTCTTCGCCATAGTTCAAGTAACAGCGCACAAGCGGTGTATAAATTAGGAATTTCGATAACAACAGGGTCGACTTTCTGATCCAATCAAGGCTTGTCAGTTACAAGTGGATTTACCACAACCTTATCTTCAACTAGGTCATTGCCTTAAGTACATACCCTCGATTGTTAAAGACGTCAATGATAAGACAATCGGAGATTCGGGATTCGGGATGTTAATGTTCCTCTCCATTATGTAAAGTTTGTATCAGACAGTCTCGGGGACTGTCTGATAAAAACTTTACATAATGGAGAGGAACATTAACAATACTACACTCCACTCCTTAATAAAACCACTTTCATTAGAAGAAGACTTCTTAGAAAAAAGCAAAGTACCTGACCCAACAAATGTATTGCTTCAATAAATGACTATGACCTTGACCTACTAGAAATAAGACCATTTGGAAAAGTTCTGTATTGATTTTGTTTTTCCATTTTCAATCTGTTGCAGTCAAAAATAAATCCAAAAAGTTTTATTAGATTTAGAAGTGCCTGTATGAGACTGAAATATATTTTTACCAAAAGAATTGTTGAGTGGAAGCCTTGCTGACAAAATAAACTTTGTGAGTCAAGGAATAATCGTCAGCTGTACAAGCAGCAGTTACTAAAGTCTCGACATTTTGCTCATCGAGTTATGTCTTAACGTCACTGTGGACGGAACTCTTGAACTCTTTAAGTAATGAGTTGCCTGAGGTCATTGTAATCTTCACCAAACTTCTTGGGGGAGCACGACCTACCAAATAAGGTCTATCCAGATTATTCCTTATAGTTCCTAAACCTTTGTCGATATGCCCCAGGTACCAACTCATAACCCGTCAAGATACATTCTTTAACCATATCATAATCAGCACTTTGTTGTACTGACAGCGAAGTGTAGACTTCGCGAGCTTTGCCAATAAGTTGTAATAATAAAGAATCCAATGCTGTCTTGGCTTTGCAAAGTTTCATTCAATTTTACAAAGTGAAGAAATTATGTATTTACTTCTTTTTCTCTAAAAGTGAGTACTAACCTAATATTTCTGGTAAAATAAAAAAACTGAATTTGTTCGTAAAGGGGTGGATGTTTTTCCACGTGACAGCTCTAATTATTTTAATCTAAATAGAAACTCTCTTTCTTCCTTTTCTCTTTTTTTTTGTATATCTGTACGTCTCTTTTTTTCCCTCTGTATCTGCCTTTCCCTCTCTTCCTTTTCCCATTGCATTTGCATTAACCTCTCTCTCTCTCTCTCTCTCTCTCTCTCTCTCTCTCTCTGTGCAATTACAGTTCTTCTTCTTTCTGTAGCTGCATTTGTCTCTCACTCTCCTTTATGCAACTGCAGTTCTCTTTCTTCGTTCTGTAGCTGCATTTATCTCTCTTCTTTCTCTTTCTGAAGCTGTAAAGTTGTTAAGCTTTCTTAATTCTATCTCCATTTTGTATTTGATTTCAATTCTGTTACTTTCATGTCAGGGCCAGATAGAGACTTGCTAATCAAACCCAAAGCACTTTTTATGCTAAAAACATTATCCCACTAAATAATGGACCAATTATTGTTTATTTCTTGCTTCGTTAAAGAAGGCTTCGCCTCACAGAGATCATATTGTCTGGCAAGATGGAGCAATTCATCCATTTATCAAGGACTCTTACCGTTCCTGGATAGGATTTAAAATAATGTTCTCCACTTTAAATGACATTGTGAAAGCTTGAGTGTTTCACCAGAGATTTCTCAAATATGTGAAATTATAATATCTGGGACTTAGAAAAATCAGACACAGAGAGAAATTTAATTTCGAAAACGAAGTTTTCGAGAATATTTTAGAGAAATTCGTATGCTCGGACAAGCCCGAGTTTTCTATTAAACGGAATTACACAAAAGAGAGAATCCACAAGTTTTGTAAAATCCAACATATAATTTATTGGCCTAGAATACAAATTGAAAATGTAAAAAGAACTTTTAGTATGGAGAGTTAAATCCACAATAGTCCAAAACGTTCTATCACAGTCCTAATTAATAAAGTTCTAATTCAATTACAGAGGTGTTCGAAATAAAATCCAGGCGTTGATGTGCCTGAGGTCTTGAATGCATTAATGTATCAGTAGCATGAATTGTAATATGTGTTAACAGTCTTCCAATTAATCACAATAATATAATCCAAGATAACCTTGTAAGAATTAACAATAATTCTACATTAATGTTTCTGTCCAAGAATAGGTTTTAAGAACACTTTGTATTTCCAGTTAGTAATAATTTGAATAATTTTTTTCTCGCACAAATCGAATACAGAACAACACAATTCAAATGATTTCTGCTTCAGATGTTATCTAAGAAATGAGTAATTTCTCATGTAAACAAGATTACATAAAAGAAAAATTAAGATATAAAAGAAAAACAAGGATGACGGTCAAGTTCATTTATGAAAAATTTTAAGATGTCAGCAAGATAACAAAATCTGTTTCTGAGATTATAATAAAGAATGTGGAAAACATCTGGTACAACAGGTTATTCTATGGAGAATACCAATGTCCTTGACCCAGACCCAAATAAATATGTATACATTTATTGTTAATGATCCTAATATTTAACCCACACTCTTAGGGAAAATAATAGATATTATTTGTTTACTAAAATAAATGTTACTCGTCAGGTAGAGAATGCACTTAATTTTGGACAAGGTCAAGTCCAAACTACAAATATTAATAACACAATCATGGAGAAAAACTAACAAACAATGCAAATTAAATATACATAGCAATTTTTGATACCACTGGAACTTCATTCGCTTGATGTCCTAAACACAGACCTAAATAACATGTTTGCATGCATTGATAATGATATGAATATGTAATCAACACTCATAGAGAAATATTAGCTATGTGTTATGTTGATTACAAATTAAAAGTCCCTGGCCACGTACACAGTGAACTTGATTTGGACAAGGTCAAGTACAAAATACAACTGTGTCTAGCATATACTCATTACAAAGCCAACACATAATACAAATTAAATATAAGTAACACTTTTTATGTGACAATACAAGAATTCAAGGACTAAATTGTTGTTTGCTATTTTCTTTCTCACGAAGCCTAAACCAAACTCCCGCAATTACAAATGATACTTATACAACAATTTTGACATTGTAACTTTGCAAGCAAGCAGAATAACAGTTAGGAAACTCTATTAGGTTGAATAAATCTTATTAAACTCTAAAGTAACTTCTAAAAAGTCCATATATAATCTCTGGAGTTAAATGTTTCCAAAGCTAATCAATATAATTGAATACAGATTTCAGATCTAACTTCATGGCCTTAGTATGCATCTGTGATGAATTTTTTGTTGTTGTTGTTGTTGTTGTAGGGCTTAACGCCATTTTTCAGCACAAGATAGGCTATACATGGCGGCCAGTATTAATGGTGGAGGAAGAACCCGGAAAACCCCCGGAAAGAACCACCGACCCACGAGAAGCTACTGGCAGGCTTTCTCACATACCCACATTGGCCGAATCTGAGACTCGAACCCACGCAGACAGAGGTGAGATGGCAGTGATCTGTAACGGTGAGCGCTTTAGACCACTCGACCACTCGGGGCCCCGCATCTGTGATGAAATGGTGGCTCATTAGACCTTTCGAAAACATACTTACCGCCTAGGTGGCGAGAACGCCTATTCATTATATGGTTATGCGAGTTGCTGTCCAGCATGGCAGATATTAAGAAACAAAACAATCCAGGAGTACGATTGGTAATTCTTCATGTTTTACAAATCTTTCTCAACATGACAGGGGGTCATATTCCCGCCTGAGTGAACGAATTATTTATCACAATTTAACACATTAACCCCTAGCGACGAGTGAACGTGGCAGGAGGTAGTAGCCTACTGCCGAGCTCTGTAGCATCACGGTCATGCAAGATACAAGATACGCTAAAGTGGGTGGTATTACAGAAAGGTAGACAGATGTAGCTCTACCATGATACCAGATAATCTGGAATATCTAGTTGCACTACAAAATACAGATAAAAAAACTCATTTTTTGGACCCGACTTTTTCTACTCAAAATTCGCCCGTGGTCGGAATCCGATTTTATGTCCGGATTTTAGACTTTTTGGTCTCAGATTTAAGGCAAACCGGTATGAACTGCAAACAGACTGATGAACCTTTACAAAAAGTAGGATGAGATGGGCATTTGGAATAAAGTGTGGTCTCGATACAAAAATAATGGCTCCGTTTAGCAACAAAAAAAAAGAAAAAGAATGAACTCCAACTTTTACCCTTCTGCTCATGCGCAAGCCAAAAAACCAATGAAAAACGATGTTTCTAACACAGCTAGGCAGTATGTTACTGAAAGATCACCTGGGATTCGGTGTTTTCGGATCTACTCAAAAATAGCTTTCAAAATGTGTTTCCTACTAGATTTTCAGAGGAAAATGACAAAACACCTCTAGGGGTTAATGTGTTTAGAGCGACCATCTGACTTGGTATACAGTTTTAAAGGGGACAATTTTGTAACAATGCGTTTCATAACACTGTACTAAATTTGTTGAAAAAGACCCACTAGCGAAGAACTCAACAACTGAAATGAGCCATGCCGACCAAGCAGAGATGTTGCTTATTTGCATATGGAAAGATTGATTGAAGATAAAGCTGAGGAAAGGAAAACTATTAAGACAGACCATTTCTCTGTTCATCAATGGATCCATTCATATCTACCTACCTACCTACATGCATACAATAGTCTCTCCATATATCATTTCATAAATCATATATATATATATATATATATATATATATATATATATATATATATATATATATATATATATATATATATATATATATATATATATATATATATATATATATATATATATATATGTATGTATGTATGTATAATGGAATTTGCTTTTGATACACTATGCATTTATTCTAACCACTCTGAGGCTCTGTGTATTTACTCTGACTACTCTAATGCATTGTGTAATTACTCTGTGCATTGATCAATTTGTGACAAAGCATGGCAATTGCTAATAATTTCAATGACGGAAAGGTTATATAGCTTAGAACAATAAGTTACCCTAAGACCTACATGTCCAACATATATCATCCACAAGGACCTAATTAATTATTGTGTTGTAGTTCTCTAGTTGTGTCTATTGCAGATCTCCGTATATAACTTGACTATAATTTACGAGAGGATGAGTGCAGACGATGACTCGCATGACAATAATTAGCTGCGTGGTCGAACTTGGATCTCTTGATCAGAGTCTAATGAACTGAATAATCAATCATCTCTTTGCCTGGAATAGAGGCTAATGAGTGTATTGTTTGAAGCATTCGATACAAGATGGATAGCTATAGAGATACTATGGGTGTCTTCGTGGATTATACCACTGTTAAGGAGAGACTTTATAGATGTAACTCAGTGAAGGAAAGCTTTAGTACAAAACGATATGTTTACATTCTTAACTAAACTCATACTTTTTTTTATCTCCCCAAAGAAGATAAAATGCTGCAATATTCCAATATTATAAATGGTTTCTAACTTTGGACAGGATAAATGTTTTTGTTTTTTTAAAACTCATTCTCCTCAGGATTACATTTACACTGATAATCATCTTTATACAATCACTTGAAACGAAAAGCGATAAATAAACACAATAATAATAACACTATAATAATATAGGCATTAATTTCTGGAATGAATACTAGTCCACTAGTCCTCTTTTCTAATGTCGAACTTTGATGTGTCCAACTCAATAATAAATGTTTAATCAACAAAGCAATGATTTGGAACAATTTAAAAATTGTTTTATGATCTCTCTCCCTTCATCAACGTTGTGCACCTATGGAAGTGCTGTAATAACTAACCCCTAGCTTCCTTACATTAAATGACTATACATACGTACATACATACATACATACATGACACAGATTGATTTGTAGGGTACTAGGGGAAATATACCGGTTTCTATCACATACGAGACTGATATGAAACTTTGTGAATCGAGGAATAATCATCAGCAGCATTTACCAAAGTTTCTATCATTTGAAGGTTGGCCTTATCATCACTAAGGTCGAGATTCGTGAAGTCTTCAATTTATATGAGCTGTCTGAGGATTTCGAACTCTTGATCAACCCTCTTGGCTTAGCACCATCTATCAAAAAGTTGTCCTTTTCCCTGGAAAATTCGACATGAGCTTGTCCAGTTTCTTTTCAACAATTCCTAAACCGCTGTCGATATCCTCTGGTACCAGCTCCTAATCATTCAATATACATTTCTTATCCACGTCATAATCAGTCCTTTGTTGCACTGATAATGAAGTGTAGATTTCTCGAGCTTTGTCAAAAAGTAAACTCTGTAATTATAAAGCCCAATTCACTTATTGGCTATCTAAAGATTTCGGCAAATCTCTATTACTCAGGAAATTATTTATCTATTACTTTTCTTAAAAAACGACTTACTAACCTAACATGTATGGTAACATCAAAACCTGAAGTTGTGTGTAATACGAGGAGTACTTTCCGCCTGGCAATTTTTAATCTACATTGCATATCTCTCTTTCTTTTTGCATCTGCAGTTGTTTCTCTCTCTCTCTCTCTCTGTATTTCTCTCGCTTCTTTTTCTCTATACCTCTCCTTTTCTTCTCTATACAATTGTATTTATCTTTCTTCTCTATGTCTCTGTATTTATCTCTCTCTCTCTCTCTCTCTCTCTCCATTTGCCTGTTCTTTTCCCCTTTCTGGATGTGCAGTTCCATCGTTTCTATCAGAACCCGAAGCTTTGTTCAGTCCAATTCCATCTGCTTGCCTTGTTAAAGATGCTGCTATTTCCGAAATAGCAGAATGTCTGACAAGCTCAACCAACTTGTCCTTTATATTATACTCGAATCCCTTACAGTAATAATTTATATTATACTCGAATCCCTTACAGTAATAATTTGAAACAATATTCACTTCATTAGATGAGATTATGAAAACTTGTTGATTTTACTAAAGATGTCTTATATGTGTGAATTTCAAATCCTTATCAGGGACAATAAAAATTCCAAAACAATGTAAATTTAAATTTTAAAGACTATTTTAAGACAATATTAACACCTCTGAAATGTTTTAAATGAATTCAATCCCGGACGAGCCTCCAGTTATGTTATGACTGTATGGTTTCAAACCAAGTAACTAAAAAAAGCGAAACCAACAAGTTTAGGAAAATTCAGAAACAGTCTACTTCCCTAGAAGACAAAGTTATGATATAAAGACAGCTAAAGCGTTGTGAACTGAATCCCATAAAATCCTAAATGTTCGATTATAAGTGAAAATATATAGAATATTCGGACTGAATGTCAGTACTCTTTTATGTGGTGCAGTAACAATAGTATTGAATGATGTATCAATATTATGGATGTACCACAAATGTATAATCCAAAGTGTTTTTGAATGAGTCCTTAATTATCCCCAAATAGTGTTTTAGTCCAAAAAGTCAACGAGCACTTTGTAATTCCAATGAATAATTGAAATAAATAATTCATCTCGAATCATACCTGAACACAACTAAAAATTATTCCACAGACTGAAATTAAAATATAAATGAATAATTGTTTACAAAGCTTTCTTTATATACAAACTCTCGCACGACCTATGATGCAACAAAATGCCCTGAATAGTGATATTTTTTAATGGAAAACTTGATCAAATTCATAAAGAAGGTCGCGTTCAGAACCTCTAAGTTTATAAAAAAAAGGACCAGGTCTTGAATTCAAATTCAATTAAAGATATTGTTTTCTGGTTATAAATATGACAAAATCCTGACAAAATATTCGTAATGCCGATGCTAATCCAGAAAATATAAATTATAATCTCGGTTTTGCAGCAAGGCGCGAACTCAGTGATTATCACCACGAAGAATGTATGTTTTTACCACTAAGCTTTTGGGTTTTACTACGATATTACAAGAGTGTCTTCTATTTAGCAGTATAGTTATCAGCGACCTGGCGAATAGCTATTTAGCATGGCCGAGAGCTTCTGATAACATATTTGTATCGTTTCAGGATGCATTTCAGGAACAATTCGACAACATGGGACTCACTCAAATTGCTGTTAGAATAAATAGAAGTCAGTATCCTGAACTCGAACTCGAATGTGACTTAGACTAGAACACACATAATGTATTCTAGCGCGTAATTTATGCTTTAGGAAGCTGTGGAAAAGTCAGGAAGTTGAGACGGTAACACAAATATCTAAAGAGGACACTGCCAACCATTACACTGTATTATCACTTTGATGTCTGAGAGCATATATAACGTACAGAAGATTATATGGCGGATGTCAAAGTCAAGAGGAACATAAAACAATAATTCAGCAACGAATTATAACGTTAATGCCGTGATCACTGCTGACAGGTTTCTCACGCCAGGCGCTATTAGCAAATAAATGTAAATTATTGTCTAAAACATTTATTTCAATTATATTTTTGCTAAAGTCATTTTGAAGATATCACAACAGCAGTCGATTGCAACACGCAAAAAAGTCAGGAGTGTCTATCAAACTTGGAAACAACGAATTTCATTAAGGACAGCATGTTCCCTCTGGCGTAACCCCCTCCCAACCCATAATTTAGTTTTTAATGCACCAAAACGTTATATTACTGGCTCAAACTGTCTGTCAAGCGGGTATCGTACATTAGTGGCGCGTTGCCAACAATCCTGTCACTTCTTGCGGCAGCAAGTGGAGCGATAGCTGGCGCGACAGAAAAAAGTGGCAGAGGACAACGATGCATAAAACGTTTGGTATGAACAGTCTACATAGATATATCGAAACTTTTTTGACCGCTCTTGAACATATTGGACTGTTGAATTTTTGACTCATTTGAGCTGCTACCATGTTACGCCAACAAAAATATGTTACTGGTGCAGGGCTCGGTTTTGTTTATTATTTATCTTAGTTTCGACATGTTGATATCTCAGCTTACGATCGTTACTGTATTTAATTTACGACATCACGATACAAAAGAAATTCCGCATTAGACTTCTCACTAGACTTCAACTCTTATGCAACTCTTGACAATGGCTAGCTGGAATGCTTCTTATCTAAGAGTCACTGACATACTTTCGTCTAAAGCCAATGTCAAGCTTGTTTCGAAATACCTTTTCTCTAAACGTCGAGTATAAAGACGGCTTGGTGGAGCTTAGCATGCAGAGAGAATAGTGGCAGCTTTGAATAAATGTAATCTTAAACCAAAAACGGACATACTGTTATAACGTCGCTGTGAGCCGTTTTTAGCAAATGACAATCTAGCTTTGGCAAGACCAACTCAAGCGGTTACATGGAAAAGCTAACTGTTTTTTGACATATAAGCAGGTCGGGCAAGATTTTTATTTTTGCCAAATATATATGCATCCTTGTTCTAACGATGCTTTATGCAAGGCAGGCAAAGCATTTGTACTCTCCGCATATAGAACTAATGGTGGAGTCAAATATTTGCCGAATATTATTAACGAGTTTAGCAAGTATGCATGACGCTTGCCACTGAAAAACAACACAAGAGTTGCTATTCATTGATGTTTTACACCTTTGCCACACAAGCCAACATTGGGTGGATCATGGCGATGAATTTCACAATGACACGTTTGAAAAAAGAAAATACATAAGCATTATACGTTTAATGAAGGCAAACTGATTGTCGTTGAAATATTCAGTTGCACGTTAACAATGTGATGCGCAAACACTTCACACAAAAAATCAGCGAGCAAAAACACAGACGTGTTCTAGTCCCTAGTGAACAAGTACAATAATACGAGACACAGGAGTTCTGGAATGACGCCAATACAGTCTAGCGACAATGAGAATTTTGACTGCATGTTATTTTTCAGAAATGAGTTCAATATGGGCGACAAGATCAGGATTTCTAGGATTAAAAAAAAAAAAATATGAAAAGTTTATACCCCAAGCTGGATCTAAGAAGTGTTTACCGCGTCATATATTTTAATAACAATTCCTGGAACGTATATAATCGCAGACCTTCATTGCGAACCCGTTTCATAATTTATTCACGAGCAGGAGTTACAAAACACAGGGCAATAATTTTGCAGAATAGAGCTTTTGATCAAGACAGGTAAATGCGTTCTTTTCTTTTGTTGCTTTTTTTAATAACTGACGCACGCCAATGTTACGCTATGTTGAACTTCTGAGCTTGTTATATATATTACATCCATACAGAATTACTTTCAAAGTGCGAATCAGCATCTACATGGCCTAGGGACTAATATGCAGTAGTTTTACTCGGCCTATCCAATTATACCTGCCCTAGGGACTAATATGCAGTAAAGTTTTACTCGGCCTATCCAACTGTATCTGGCCTAGGGACTAATATGCAGTATGTATTCACTCTGACTACTCTAGGGCAACGTGTATGCACGCTGACTACTCTGAGAAACTTAGTATTCACTATAACTATTGAGCTATTCGTGACATGATGTAGTATGGTACATTTTCTTAATGACCATAAAGCATTACAGGTTTTAAACGCACTTACATAATACTTAAAAAGGCAAATTTTGTGCATAAACCACAGCCGAGTACCTCTACGATTTATTGTTAAAATAATAGAATTTGATTATGATATGGAACTGAACCGTTCTGTATGGTAATATGTGCTTTTGAAGTCGAGAAATTTTCAAAACGTAAATAAATGCCTTATTTGATGCTAGTATAGGCTCCAATTATAGGTGCAGTTCCAGCTTTATGACCTATTAAGAAAATGTGTAGATAATTTCTGCAGAATGTTTTAAAAGCTTTTGTGTTCTCGAATTGTTATTTTTATGCACAAAAACCAGCGTCTTTGGAGACAAATGCGCAGTAAGATCAGCATTTTCCTTTCCCAGGGCATACCTGGATTATCGCTTCGTTGAACTTAATAAAGTCTGTCTAAGCCTAGATTAGAGAACAATCAATACAGTTTATTTTTAGGTTCGGCGTTAGCATTTTTTTTTGTGGCTTAGTTATTTGGATATTAATGTCCATTTCCTTGACAAAGCGTGATGCACATAAATCATGAGCGGCAAAAATTAAAATTTAACAGTTTTTGTTATGGCCTGTGTTTTAAAGACTAAATTCGATTTGAGAAAAAAAAGTTAAATACATAGGTAACCTGATTATGCATTTCATTATGGGTTTAAATCACTATTCAAAATATAAAGGGATCAAATAAAATTATGGTATTGTTAGTTTTTTTCCACAGGAAAAAAAAATCATTTCTCTTGACTCGGATTAGAAATTCAGGGTCACAAAGAGGTAGCCTGTCCTGTCTGCATACCACGAACACATAAATAAATAATTCTATATGAAGTCTCAGTATTGTCGTTAACAATTGATTTGGGCAAACAAATCACTAATTGCGGAATTGTGGTAACTAGGAATCGACATTTCAAAATCTCCCAGCCCACCACACATCCTGTTATGTTATATTATTTTGGGATTTAACGCCATTTTTCAGCACACGATAGGCTATGCATGGCGGCCAGTATTAATGGTGGAGGAAGAACCCAGGAAAACCCCGGGAAGAACCACCGACCCACGAGAAGCTACTGGCAAGCTTTCTCACATACCCACATTAGCTGAATCCTAGACTCGAACCCACGCAGACAGAGGTGAGATGGCACTGATCCGTAACGGAGAGCGCTTGGGGAAGCTAAAGTGATGGTTATCTATCAAAACTATTTTTAAATGCTCTGATTTTGGTACGAAATCAATTGCAAAACAAATTAAATTTGTAACTCTTTTGTTATACTGGATCTCTTTAAGACATAGCCAAACTCCAGATGTAAGAGTTTGTTTTAAAACAAATTTTCACGTTCCTGTCAAATTTTTCATGGTGTATCTAGACTATAATATTATTCTATTCATTGATAACGCAAGTTTAATAAATGAGTTCTGACATTTTCAGGCTCGAAGATATTGCTGCGTTATTCAGGCTGGCAAGATATACTCTACGTCCAAATTGCCTGAAATGATTAGCACAGTGTTTTTGGAGAGTTATTATCCTCGGCTAGGCTGATGAAGAAACACCCACACAATGCAGTAGCGCAAGAAGGTTTTGGAATGAAATTAACTCCACATAGAGAATAAAAGAATCAATCATAAGCATCAGTGTGGATAGGAAAATTCAACCCGAGGGTCGGAATTTTGCGTCAGGCCAGAGGGTGTGCAGAGTGCCCGACGCAAAATTTTGATCCGAGGGAGGAAGTTTCCTATCATAGACTGAAACAGAATGACGAATTTGTTCTCACATTTGTGGGCGAACAAAGGACCGAAGTAAAAATGGCTTATTATGAACACTGCTGTGACCTTAAAAATTCCCTTACTCTGTGATACTACTTAAAAAGTTAATGATTATTTAGTGTAAACTTTCGAAGACGTTCAAATACATTTTATCTTTCAAATGCCAGTGGTTGAAATTGCTACGATAATGGTAATAAACAGCGTCTGAATTGTGAACTGCATATAGCTTGCTGAATGATACATTACGATGAACAGGTAAAAAAATATAGTCCACATTAATCAACAAGATTCATCAAGACAGAGAATAAACAAATGACTTACAGTTGATGTTTATCTTAATTATTGTGAAAACATTTTAAAACTATGAATGAAATTAAAACGATTTTGCTATTCTGTTTAATCCTGTCGATGAATAAAGTAGTCCATGAGTTAGGATAGACATTCAGTGTGGTCCATGATGGAAGGCAATATTTAAGGCATTTTAATGGAAACGTTATGTAGCGCATAACAGTATGCTACTTCAAGACCTCTATATCCTACTCGTGACCAATTGGATATAATGAACTGAATAATATACCAATTGGACCTAATGAACTGAATAGTATACCAATTGCACCTAATGAACTGAATAGTATAACAACTGGACCTAATGAACTGAATAGTATAACAATTGGACCTAATGAACTGAATAGTATAACAACTGGACCTAATGAACTGAATAGTATACCAATTGGATCTAATGAACTGAAAAATATCCCAACTGGGCCTAATGAACTGAATAATATACCAGTTGGACCTAATGAACTGAATAATATGCCAACTGGGCCTAATGAACTGAATAATATACCAACTGGACCTAATGAACTGATTAGTATACCAATTGCACCTAATGAACTGAATAGTATACCAATTGGACCTAATGAACTGAATAGTATACCAATTACACCTAATGAACTGAATAGTATACCAATTGCACTTAATGAACTGAACAGTATACCAATTGCACTTAATGAACTGAATAGTATACCAATTGGACCTAATGAACTGAATAGTATACCAATTGGACCTAATGAACTGAATAGTATACCAATTACACCTAATGAACTGAACAGTATACCAATTGCACTTAATGAACTGAATAGTATACCAATTGGACCTAATGAACTGAATAGTATACCAATTGGACCTAATGAACTGAATAGTATACCAATTACACCTAATGAACTGAATAGTATACCAATTACACCTAATGAACTGAATAGTATACCAATTGCACTTAATGAACTGAATAGTATAACAATTGGACCTAATGAACTGAATAGTATACCAATCGCACCTAATGAACTGAATAGTATATCAATTGCACCTAATGAACTGAATAGTATAACAATTGCACCCAATGAACTGAATAGTATAACAATTGGACTTAATGAACTGAATGGTATAACAATTGGACCTAATGAACTGAATAGTATACCAATTAGATCTAATGAACTGAAAAATATACCAACTGGGCCTAATGAACTGAATAATATACCAGCTGGACTTAATGAACTGAATAATATACCAACTGGGCCTAATGAACTGAATAATATACTAACTGGGCCTAATGAACTGAATAGTATACCAGTTGGACCTAATGAACAGAAACGTATACTAACTGGATCTAATGAACTGAACAGTATATCAACTGGACCTAATGAACTGAATAATATACCAATTGGACCCAATGAACTGAATAATATACTAACTGGGTCTAATGAACTGAATAGTATACCAATTGGACCTAATGAACTGAATAGTATATCAATTGGACTTAATGAACTGAATAATATACCATCTGGGCCTAATGAACTGAATAGTATACCAATTGGACCTAATGAACTGAATAGTGTAACAATTGGACCTAATGAACTGAATAGTATACCAATTGGACCTAATGAACTGAACAGTATACCAATTGGACCTAAAAAAACTGCTGCCTTATTGTTGTCTTGTTGTGTCTATTCCATATCTCTGAATAAAACATAACTATAATTTGAGAGGTTGAGCATGACAACATTTAGCTGCGTGGTCAAACTTTGGTCTTAATTTGAGTCTGGTTTATTGAATTATCAATGATCTCTTTGCCTGGTACAGAAACTAATGAGTGTATTATTTTGAAGCAGTTGACACAAGATAGCAATGGGAATACAATGTGTGACTTCGTGGATTATTCGTGGAAAATATTACTGTTTAGGAAAGTCTTTGTAGAGGTAAATCAGTGAAAGAAAGCTTTGTACGCGAGCAAAACGTCATTACGTCTGCAGTTATTGCTTAGTTAGGATATATACCCTTGGGATATTTAGCGAGATTGCCGCACCAAAATCTCGAAGACTCTTGTACGTATTCAAGAAAGACAATCAGCATTTCTAGAAAATCTTTAGGGGAATTCGGCATAAATAGCACTGAAGAACAATATACACAAAAAAATAGTTAAATATTTTTTCACTAACTCGTCTCTCGCCTTGCAATGTTTTTGATTAAGAAAGAAATACTGAAAATAAAATTAAGCCATAACTGCATATTTGGAAATAAATATCAGGTTTACCAATTTAATTTCCAACATTTTTAAATAAATATGTACTCTTGTCAGTATGTACATCTGTCAGTATTTTCCAACACTATGAAGATATATGTGTGTGTGTGTATGATTTGGATTTTCGGATTTTTAACGTAGTTTTAAAATGTACACAACACAACTTTGAAGGTTCTGTCGTGTCGATACTAGTAGAGTAAACATCCATATTCAGTGAAGTAACACGATTGTTATCAGAGTTATGCGGTAGTGGGAATTGAACACTATAATCCTTTAGACACCGACACTCTAAATAACTTTAGAATAAATAACTAAACCTTTAAACCATCAAAACAAACAAAAATATTGAACATATAACGAACGGACAAAGTCTGAAACGCCTATAAATGTAATTAAATATAATATTTAGCATTCTCTCGCGATTTTCAGTGTACATTAGCTCATTTAGATATTATTTCTGAGATAGATAATATAGCTTATGACCGTTTATATTGCATTATGAAGTAATTTAATACTGGTAAAAGTCAGAAGTAAAAAGAATACTTAAGGTAAAACTTTGATCCTGAATTTTAGAACCAAGCAAGGGGTGGGGGTGGGGATTCATTGAATGTGTTTACACTAATGTTTCAATGAAGATCATTTTCATGCATTCTGCATATAAAGAAACACCTTGTCACTTAAATTGCAAGATCAACATAATTATCGATTCAAACTGGCAGTGAAATTTTGCGTATCGACAAATAGTGAAATCAAAAACTGATTAACAGACTCATCCAGCGGCTTTTTGTTCGAGGTCTCTTATACCACACTTCAATAATGCTTCACGAAGAATGTGGAAACTATACAAACATTTTACACTATACTAAACCGCATGACAGGACTTCACAGCCATTTTCCCACTATTCTTTTTTTTTTCCTGATTGGTAAAAGCAATCAACAACGTGCCTTAACAAATGTAGCAAGTAGTATAGAAACCCGACCTATATAAAACTTTCGTTGGTTTTGCGACAGTATGAATTCACCGTTCTTTTCAATAAAAAAGGCTCGGATTTTAGGTACAAATGAATATACTGAATACTTTCTTTCGAAAGTGTTGACTGAATAAAATTTTAAACAAAGATCAAAGGTTCAAAGCTACTTTAGATTTTAATTTTTACTAATGAAGATTACAGAAGGGTTAAATCATTGCTAATCATTTTAGGTGTAGTTTTATTATAAACCTTCACTTCTGAGTTTTAAGACATTTTCTGAGACTCATTAAACATTTTGTATAAAGTTTGTTTGTAATCTAACTTCTGCCAAAACATTATATAATTGAATCGTAGGATTACTTGCATGACAATAATCTTATTTAAAAATATCTTCGTCTAAGTTGCTCAATCGTGTAACATCTGATAGATATGTATCACGGTATTCGTGATGCTCTCGATCGTGGTGAATACGTGTGTAATATTTTATTATTTATATAAAGCATTTGAATATGTTTCATATAAAGGTCTTATTCATAAATTTTAAAAATTCTATGGAATATAATTGTATCTAATTGATTGTTTTACAAATTGTATCTTCGATAGATCACAACTGCTGTTGTGAAATAAACATACATGAATCAATAAGTCTGTTTCAGCTGCGTTGCCTCAGGGTTCTGTTCTTCGATTCTTATTGTCTCCAAAAATATGCAAGATATCTAATACATATTTAATGCTGACGCAGAAACTTTAAATAACTGGATAACTCAATGATTTATAATCTTTAATCCAGCAAAAGCCGAAATCATGTTTTTAGCAAAGAAATATAACCCACTCTTTATCAAATTCAAATTTCAAAAGGAATCATTAACTATTATGTCGATCGCAAACGTTAAAGCGTTAAATTGAATGTGTGTGTGTGTGTGAGAGAGAGAGAGAGAGAGAGAGAGAGATTTGGATTTTTAACGTAGCTTTAACAATTTTTCATTCACTAACCTTTTAATGCTGCTGCTAGTACGATTTTTATAAGACTTTGGTATAACTCGGCCGGGGATCGACCCCGCGACCTCCCGCATCCGAGGTGGACGCTCTAACCACTTAGCTACCGGAGCGGTCCTTAACTTTAGTAATACGTGCAGTTGAAGTATGCATACTGAAAATATACTTTAAAAATCATATAAATTGACAAATATTTTAAGATTCCTCAAATACAAGCTAAGAAGAAAATCCTGAGATATAATTTTCTTCTCATATATTAGGCTTATAATAGGATGTACAAATGTCGTTTGGGATAGATGTTCAAATGTTGGATTAGATAGACTATTTGATTTATCTGAACTCGAAAATGAACAGTTTTAAAATATTTAAGCTTTCTCAAACCTACCTTAAGGATACAAATTGTCTTAGCTAGTATTTCTGTCTAAGATTCTAGATATGAAAGAATAAGTTATTTCCGATAACTTAACGACCGATGGGTATTTGGTGTTGGTGCATTACGTAGTCAATTAAACTCTTTCCAAGGTTTGGTAACGTTATTGATTACTTTCTTTGGATATGGTGCTTCATTTTCTAACAGTATTTTATATTTTTCAGCACAACAATGATTTTTTAAAACGTTTATATCGCAGTTGCTCTCTGCGACAGACATAATACATTTATTTTATCCATCTGGTTTCATGAATTCAGCAAAATTGAAAGTAGAGTTTTACATTTACATTTATCGTTGAAAACTTTAGCTACATCAACAATAATGTTCAATGGGCCTTATCGGAAATTTGCAAAGCATCATGGAAAAAATAGTTGGAAGGCAAAGTATTGCTTTTTTGCCTACTTCAACATAGACATAGTCTTATTGTTACATGTTTAGGCTCTAATAAACAGTAACAAAGAAAGAGTGAAAACAACAAGCTTTGAAAAATTTAACATTTTATTTCCTAGGAAAAACAATAAAAAAATAAGAACTTACGGTTTTAAGAACCAAATCCAAAAATAATCCAAGACTAAACCACGAATTAAATGTTAGAAGTCCTAGTAATGAAATTTTCTAATGAACTGAAGTTCAAGTCCCGACGAAAAATCCAAAATGGAAGGCGATGACGTATGCTATAGCCTTTATAGAACAGATGTGTCTAAAGTTCTTTGCTGATTCACAAACAGTATTCCAGTGTTTGAATTTCCGAATAAAATTTAAAGAAATGTCCTTGTCCAATAATTCTGTATGAGCACTCAAATATTTCAAGGGGGAAGAATTAATCTTTAAAAATCCAAATAATTTGAATAAAAATTAAAATGTTACTCTAAGCTGGTCACAAACAAACACTTTACAGAGTCCAAGGTAAAAGCCCAAACCATTTCTCTATAGACAAAAGTTATACAGACAAATAATGCGCAAAACAGATACCTGTATGAGGGTCACGTGATCACATTCTAGAACAATTTAGAAAACTATTTACAAGTCTAAGGTCACGTATTCCAGTACAGTCTCGATCTCACTATTATCATTCACACATTAAGAATGAATTTTAAAACAAACAAGTTGTTTACTTGATTCTCAATCAAGGCCAGGAACTAGGTCAGCAAAAGATACAAAGTTCGGTGTTTACGACTAAACAAACAGGTCAAACTATTTTTTGTGGAAAGTATCAAATTCCTAGAAAACAAAATTACATTACTTTGACATGTTTTGAAATTAAAGATAAAAAGATTTTAAAACTTACAGTCAATTAAATTAAATCAGGTATAAATTAAATCGAATATATATAACAATAGATATAAATAGATATAAGTTTCCTGGTTGTATCCTCAGTTGCTATACCGATATTACCTTTATAAGGGCATATATGAGGTACTGTTTTGTTGTTTAAAAATACAAATTAAAAGATTTCAAACTTTGACTAGAGGAATTTTAAACAAGTAGAAATTATGTATGTCAACAACAGCACCTGCAATTTGTACCTGGAGGGAAGACATTCAGGCTCAGGTCAGTTTGTTTAATTTTTTGGCGTGCATGCGTGCGTGCATGAGAGAGAGAGAGAGAGAGAGAGAGAGAGAGAGAGAGAGAGAGAAATTTAATGAATTAGCAAAGAAGAGGCTTCATTTGGATCTGTCAAGCTTAATTTAATATTTTCCTAAATCTGCATAAGTATTCGTCGCTAGTCTTACAACCTGCACAATTCTTAATTTAAAATAACAATGGCCACGAAAAAAAAGTTGAATCTGTTGAATCTCATCTTCGATTTATCTTTTTCTCATTTCAAATCAAAGACATCAATGATGCCATCGCAAGTCGAAAAAGTATATGCACGACTGTATGTTTTAAATAAGTTGTTATTTTTCAAGCATAAATAGTTTTAAGCTACGCCATCTGCAAGGAGGAAAGTTACATATAATTACAGACAATTCTTACAAACATATCGTCTCAAACTAAGTAACAGAATAGAGCGAAAACCAAAAGGTTTTGTTAAATTAAAAAAATATTTATTTATTTTCACCTAATACAAAGCAAACATTTAAAAGAACGCACAGTTTCGTGAATTAAATTAGAAATAGTTCTAAAAGTTATATCACACGTCCAAAAGTATAGAGTATTCTGAATTAATTCCAGTGGCATTCCAAATGAATTCCAATCTTAGATGTGCTGATGTACCAATAGCCTGGAACAGTTTTGCTGTATCTCAATGATATAATCCAAAATGTCTTTAAATGAATTCACTATAATCCCAAAATAGCGATTTAGTCTGAAAGTAATAATGAACACTTTGTAATTCCAATGAATAATTTCAAAAACATGAATCCTCTCAAGTTAAGAGAGAATAAGAGGACTTACAAAAATTAAGTTGGGTGACTTTGCACATTTGTTGGGAAAGTCATATGTGCTGACTACTTCAGAAGAATTTATTTGCATGATATACCTGAAGAAGGCTAGGTATGCACCAATTACCAGGTCATGTAAGTCAAGCGACTGTATTGTCATTACATTGTTTTGGATTTGCAATTCCCTGCGCAGTCGTAACAATAAGAAAGCGTCGCTTCAGAACTCGCTTCCAGTTGTATAGTAAGCTTCTTTATGCTCTGAAACCTAATCTCGCTGAACTAATTACAGGTACTCCTTTGACCTTGAAACAAATTGATGTATTTCGTACAAAATGTTGGTGAGAAGATGCTCCGCCCCACCCACTCCCCTCACTTTCTTTCTCCCCGTGTGTTCGATTAAGCATGGTGTGAACTTTTATATCCGTTAATTTGGGGGTAAACATATTACAGTATTTTCGTGTCATTTTAGTAATTAAATGATATTTTATAATACTAATGAATAACGGATGTACTGGCTGCAAGGGCTGCCCATAGGAGTCGATAAAATAAAATGAAGTTAAAGCGCTTCCAGATTATTCTTCCCATCATCCTTTGTGAATATCAGAGAAGGTCTCTGCATTTCAGGAATAAAATTTAGGAAATTTGCTTCAAACTCGTTTAATTTATTATCTCACTTACCATTTAGCAGTCTAATATAACAATGCCAACAAATGTTGGTCTATTGCTACTTTTCTTTTTCTTGTAAACTCGCCTTTCTAACAGAAGCTTCATGGTAAAACAAACGCACGATGTGAAGAAAATTTTTGATGGCAGTGTAATAACATCTAACTTGAACTAAACATATCGAACATCGTGGCATAGTTTATTTCTTGCTTTAGTACCCAATGAAAATGTATGCCACAATTAGATTATTCGGTTTTGAAAATCTCGACGATTTAGTTCAAGCAGTGTAGGTAGAAACTTGTTTCGGTCTTTATTAGATTTTAATCCTTCAGTAAAGTATTAAAGGAGTAAACGCCTGGATTTGTGTGCAACTTCTTTTCGCCATATCTGTTTATGTCTTATCTTCAGTTCAAAAAACTCCCATGCAATAAACACATTTTATTCTTTAAAATACATTAAATAATAAATAGCTGTACTTGGTATTCACATCAAATAACTGCAAGTGCGATGACATGACAATCGGAAAAGGTGCACTTGGAAACTTAGGTTATGACCAGATTCTTATGTTCGAATCAGACATAGTCTGTTAGTAATAATTGAGGGACTGGAAACAAACTGACCCCTCTTTAAAAGCCGGCATATTTACTTTGTTTATGCATAATAAATCATGAACGACTGAAAACGTGAAAATCCTACGAACTTCCTGATGCAAATGTAAACCAGGGGTCGGTTTCACGAAAGTATGTGAGCAAAGAAGTCGTACATTATGTATGTATTATATAAATACTTCACGAAGGGTTTTTTAGCTAATAACCTTGTAACATTTTGTGGACGTTTACGACAAATAAATCCGTGTTTTAAGATAGTAATATCCATGTCCACAGACCAAATAATTTAAACAAACGGCTTCAAAGGATGAACAAATAAAATCGAACAAAAATGGGTGGCGACGTGTGCTTGTGATCGTAGTGGTGATTGTGGTTTATAAATATAACGTCCCCGTATTCACGATAAATTATGTCTAAGCTTACAGACGGTTTCAGTCAACCATGACAATTAATGTCATTAGATCTAGAACGGTTCATAAGACATCTCTCGGCAGATGCATCCACAACTTTCTCAAACAAACGTACAACGTATATTTGCAGAGACATTCCTAACACAGCTTTCTCAAACAAACTTAAAATGTATCTTTGCAGAGATATTAACACAGCTATTTGCAGCTTACAATATATCTTTGCAGAGAAATTCCTAAAATGGCTTTTTGCCAACTAACTTAAGAATTATCTTTGCAGAGGCTTTCCTAACACAGCTTTCTCAAATTTACAATTTATTTTTGTTAGACATTCCGCACACAACTTTCTCAAACAAACTTGCAATGTATATTTGCAAAGCACTTAAAATAACTTACGATTTATCTTTTCAGATATATCCTTAACACAGCTTTTTTTTAAAAACAAACCTACGATTTGTCTTTGCAGAGACATTCCCAACATAGCTTTTTGAAGCAACGCATAGTGTATCTTTGCAGAGACATTCCCAACATAGCTTTTTGAAGCAACGCATAGTGTATCTTTGCAGAGACATTCCCAACATTGCTTTCTGAAGCAACGAATAGTGTATCTTTGCAGAGACATTCCCAACATAGCTTTCTGAAGCAACGCATAGTGTATCTTTGCAGAGACATTCCCAACATTGCTTTCTGAAGCAATGCATAGTGTATCTTTGCAGAGACATTCCCAACATAGCTTTTTGAAGCAACGCATAGTGTATCTTTGCAGAGACATTCCCAACATAGCTTTTTGAAGCAACGCATAGTGTATCTTTGCAGAGACATTCCCAACATTGCTTTCTGAAGCAACGAATAGTGTATCTTTGCAGAGACATTCCCAACATAGCTTTCTGAAGCAACGCATAGTGTATCTTTGCAGAGACATTCCCAACATTGCTTTCTGAAGCAATGCATAGTGTATCTTTGCAGAGACATTCCCAACATAGCTTTTTGAAGCAACGCATAGTGTATCTTTGCAGAGACATTCCCAACATTGCTTTCTGAAGCAACGCATAGTGTATCTTTGCAGAGACATTCCCAACATTGCTTTTTGAAACAATGCATAGTGTATCTTTGCAGAGACATTCCCAACATAGCTTTTTGAAGCAATGCATAGTGTATCTTTGCAGAGACATTCCCAACATAGCTTTTTGAAGCAATGCATAGTGTATCTTTGCAGAGACATTCCCAACATAGCTTTTTGAAGCAATGCATAGTGTATCTTTGCAGAGACATTCCCAACATAGCTTTCTGAAGCAACGCATAGTGTATCTTTGCAGAGACATTCCCAACATAGCTTTCTGAAGCAACGCATAGTGTATCTTTGCAGAGACATTCCCAACATAGCTTTTTGAAGCAACGCATAGTGTATCTTTGCAGAGACGTTCCCAACATAGCTTTTTGAAGCAATGCATAGTGTATCTTTGCAGAGACATTCCCAACATAGCTTTTTTGAGCCAACTTAAGATTTTTCTTTGCAAAGACAACTCAGTAGTCTAGCGAGTTGACGTAGCCTCAGATGAACTCAGACCTCAGACAGGCATGCACTGAAGACGACATTGTTTTGTTGGGGATCCTTAATAGACATCGTATGACAACTGAAGTGCTGGCACATTATATTCTTTCAATAGCCACGGTGAAAATTTCAAACACAAAAGGAACTGATGTAAAATATATTTTTATTGTCTGCAAGACAGCCCTTTTTTGTATGTAAAAATAATCCATTCTTAGTGATAATCTATTTTTATTTAATTTCTGGTAATTGAGCAAGTAGTATAATAGTATAGGAACATTTCCTGACAAAGTAGTGCTTCTTATGTGTGAAGAAATGAAGAATATACACTTGACGTACACTTTGCCATCCTGTTCGCTATCGTATATGTTCAAGAAAGTGTCTGATTCCCAAATGACCATGAATTGTTGATGAAATATAATTAAATTATTTCTGATTATACCTGTTGTATAATAGTTGCCAAGAAGATGATACAGCTTATTATAGATAATAGAGTTACCTGATGTAGCTGAAAACATTGAATTTTTGGAAGTTATAGATTAGTCCATAAACTAGCATCTACAGATGACAATCATAGAGGAATATAATGTTAAGACATGTACCAATTGAAAACCTTTAAGACAGAATTTGCATCACCAGATGTTACCAATATATCCATTCTTAGGTCATGGCTCATGGCCTGTATCTGCTTAGATACAGTTCACAACTTGAAGATTTAAAAATTAAATCAGTTTTAAGGGCGATGAGGCGCCGCTTATACATAAATAAATTACTAAAACATCAGATTAATATCAATGAACTTATATGGTCTATTCATTAGACATAACTATTTATACTAGTACATTCATGGGCCCCTATATAGGAAAATTAACTTACCCAGTCTATTCCACAGACTTATAGCTATTTATACTAGTACGTCCATCGGTCCCTAAATAGGAAGACTATTCCTATGTTCTTATGCACGTATAATTTCCCTCACATAACCACACCATTTATGCATACATACATACACACATACATACCTACATACATACATACATACATACATACTCCCAAAGAATGCTTTTCGGCAACTAAGTTAAACAAACATATTTCCAGTGTAATGTTGATTTTGAAAGGAATTGTTTATTTAACAGAGGACAATGGAGAGTTCATCAAAAATTGGGGCCAAGTATTAACTCATGAATCTTGTGATGCAAAAATATTAAAACTATGGGAGATTCGCACTGCTAATTTATCGAAATTGTTTAATTTTCCTCCTATCATTCGTACAGAAATCAGAAAGTATGTTCGGTGAAAAGCAATCTTAACTGGTTTAGATACATGAGAAATTGTGTTCCCTGTCTTCTTAGATACATGAGCAAGTATGTTCCCTGTCTTAGATACATGAGAAAGTATGTTCCCTGTTTTAGATACACGAGAAAGTATGTTCCCTGCCTTAGATACACGAGAAAGTACGTTCATTGTCATTGATACACTAGAACATGTATTCCCTTTCTTCGATACATGAGACATTATGTTCCCTGTCTTAGATATACGAAAAGGTATGTTCCCTGTTTAGTTACTTGAAAAAGTATGTTCCCTGCCATAGCTACCCGAGACAGTATATTCCCTTCCTTAGATACATGAGAAAGTATGTTCCCAGTTAATAGTTACATGAAAACGTGCGTTCCATAGATACACGAGACAGAATATTCTGTCTTAGATAAATGAGAAAGTATGTTTCCTGTCTTAAATACACGATAAAGTATGTTGCCTGTTTTAGTTACATGAGAAATTATTCCCGTGTCTTAGATATATGAGAAAGTATTTCCGTGGCTTAGATACACGAGAAAGTATGTTCAGTGTCTTAGATACACGAGAAAGTATGTTCTTTGTTTTAGATACAGGAGAAAGCATGTTCCGTGAATAGTCCTAATCCAAGTTCATAATTTAAAAAAGTGTTTGATCTAATGGATGTGGATGGGAAAGAAAATTGCATTTATCTTTGTACGGTGCAAATTTGAAAAGGTTATACTTTGTGTCTGCCTGATACACAAATCATGCCAAGAAGAGTTTAATCTGAACGTGCCCATTATCTGTGTTTTGACAGAATATCCCTATCTTAGAGACATGAGAAAGTGGATGAGAAAGTATGTTCCGTGGATAGTCCTAATCTCAATTTCCAAATCTGTTAGATCAAATGGATGCAGATGGGAAAGAAAATTTGAAGAGGTTATACTTTGTGACTGCATGATACATAAATCGTGCCAGAAAGAATTTAGTCCTAAATGTGGGCATTATCTGTGTTTTGACAGAATATTCTTGACCTAGATAGCGTGTGTGTGTAATTAGGATTTTTAACGTAGCTTTAAAACAAAATTTCAGTCATATCTCTACAATGTCTGCATTGTGGCAGTTTATAGTGATGTTAGCACTAGGGCATAATGCCGCAGACATAAAACATGATGTCCCACCCAGTCACGTTATCCTGACACCAGGCCCACCAGCCTTAACATTAACCTCGTAATGTTGAATGCCTAGCGAGGCAGCTGTTAGTACCATTTTTGTAAGTCTTTGGTATGACTCGGGCGGGGTTTGAACCCACGACCTACCGCTTCCGAGGCGGACGCTCTAACCACTAAGCCACCGGAGCGGTCCCGTGTGTGTGTGTGTGTGTGTGTGTGTGTTCCATATTAACAAGTGCTCGCTGCCAGTCTAATGTAACCGTCGAGTCCTAGGAAGAGTAGAACGCTGCCTAAATTGAATATATGAACAAATTTAATACAGCGTTCAGACATTTGCACAATTTTGACAATTTGATTATCGCAGACATATCACGAAATGAGATGAGAAATATTAATTTACAGTTTCATCAGTCTTTGCATGACCCCAAAACATTTGCACAGACATTTTGCAGTTAAATTTGCATCGTATAAAGCCTCGATTGTCTCACCATTCTGTTGATCATCATTTTCCAACAAGAACTAATTTAATTAGATTTATGGAACGTGCAATGAATCATTAATCCTCTTCTTTCAAGTGAAAATTAAGGAAGAAATACGAAATAACAGCTCTATAACAGCTCCTTTGGATAGCAAAATGTCTGAGCAAATAAGATTTCTTTGATATTATAAAAAATTAAGTCATCATCAATTCGAATGAAGAAGACAACATTATATATATATATATATATATATATATATATATATATATATATATATATATATATATATATATATATATATGCTCATTTTTTTTTCTCCGTTAACTTTACATTATCAGAATCGTTCAATATTTTACGATATTGCACACCTTCATATTGCACCCACGCGCAGGACACATGTGCCCAATAGTGTATTAGGAACTACTTTGTAAACAAATCATGTACATTCGTATAGTAGGCGCATACATTTTGGTTGATTAAATTTGTTTCTGAATGAACTAAAGCAGATGTTTCGTGGACTTCAACATACCAACTGCTTCATTCCACGTTAACTTTTTGATACATTGTTTCAGAATTTGCGATAGACACCAGATTTCATAAAATTGCTTGGTACCAAAAAAATAACATGCAAGCTATAAAGGCGTAAACTGTCTCCTTTAGCTGGTGATAAGAATGGCAAAAAATATACTTACAGTTTTACATCCGGAATTTCCTCAAAATGTAATTTCTTAGTTATGCAAATCCGAATTACATGAGCCATGTCATTTCTCAAGCTTGATTACAAAATTTCGAAATGGTACTGTAATTTCGACTATATTCCAAGTGCAATTACATCTTCCTTACTGTACTCAAAATGAAATACACATTAAATTCCATAGCGTCTTTTTGATAGTTGCAATTGAAAGACTTCATATTTTCCCCACATTATGATTTCAAACGTTCAATGACAGAAACAGAAATACATTTGCAGAGGTAAACACGCTTCTCCCGCGCCACTTCAATACGATGTATTTCATGTATAATTTGCACAGATGAATATAGCTCAAAATCACAAACTTTCGTCGAATCGAAACAAAATACCAAAAATATATTCATTCCAGATCAAAATGGAACAGTTGTTGCAATGCGCATTCATTCACAATATGACTGCAAATTTCAACTTTAACTAGACACGCCATTTTCTTTCGAAAGTTATGTCGAGCGCGCGACTAAGTTCAAATTTATCTGGGCGGAGTTATGTGCGCATTAATAATGATTTCATTGTGTAATGACAAATCTGCGCTTGTGTATTTAGTTTGGAATACGACATTCATTCATTTACGTTGTTTCTTGTAGTGTATTTTGTTTATATAATTAAACCTTAGGTCGAATAAAAAAATGAGCATATAATAAAAAGGTTTCTGCATTTGTATGGGAAAATATGAACTCGTTTTGTCGGAAGGATACACTGCACTCCCAAGGTCGTGCAGTATTCCATCCCAAAACTCGTTCATATTTTCCCATACAAATGCAGCAACCTATAAATACGTAATACTTTTGTTTCACATTGATCTTTTTTCTAAACTTTTTTAATGCCCTAACTTGCATTAGTTATGGAATTATACAGTATTTAATCTGCCATTTTGTAATATCCACAATCTATCGTCTAGCATTCCTGCAAAACAATCTGTCAAAAACATTCAAAACGGGAATGAATACAAATTATCGGAAGTTTGATTAGCATGTCTCCGTTCTCTCAGTCTGGGAGTTTACACTAGGCCGACCGAATCGATGAAAATTTAGCCGCATAACTCTTACAAGTATCTGAATTAGAAAATAGAAAACAATAAGCGCATTATCGAAACTTGTTTTAATCATGATTTCCCAGACAGCAAATGTATTTTGAAATGACTCAATTTATAGGAATTCTATCTGTTACGAATGTGTCCATTTTTCTCTCTGGGATCGTTGACTCTATGTGCTTTACACATTTCGTGGCAATTAGTCTTGATATTGTGCAAATTCATAACGGTTAAACTTTGACACTGCATGATGTAAAAATTGTCTCAGGAGGGGTTTTAATTAGCGCTTTACCTGTTTTTGACAGATTATCCTTGATCCAGACAGCGTGCGAAAAATATGTTCCATGCACGTAAACAGGTGCACGCAGCCATTCTAATTTAACATCGAGTCCTAAGAAGAATCAAAAGCAGCACAAATCACATTTGAATGAAATTTAAATAGTTTTCAAAGATTTTCACAATTTCGGGCAATGTGATTACCACTGTGAAACGCGATTTGAAAAGTTGTCCAATTCACAATTGTTTTCAGTCGTTGTACACTCAATAAATAGCATTTGCCATGGCATTTTTTAAATAGCTTAATATGGCTAAAAGGACTCGATTGTTAATCTGTAATCCACTGGCTTATATCTACGAAAAATAGACAACATCTTTGGCAGCCAGTGATGGCATCGCCCGTGGTAGTCTGGTGCCTGGACCTTTGTTCTTTTCAACTCTTTTTTCATGGATGAAGAATGAATTAAATGTCGGTAACCAGATTTCATTGATAGCAATCAGTGCCGATATTGTGTAAACTCATCATCACAGTGACACTTAAATAAACAAAAACTTCGGAGATTTCAAAAGGTATAGTAGCTACAAATTGTGCTTTTCTGGCAAAACATTGTTGACCACAAATGTAATAAATAACATTCTCACGAAAAGGAATGGGATTTGTCATTTAGAAACTATTGGGAAGAATTAAGATACACTGAAAACAGAAGAATCTAAAGAAGAAAATATATCAGATGTTTGCTCGCTTTGAGTATCTGTTTACATGTATCATTTGAGAGAGAGAGAGAGAGAGAGTTCTTTTCTTGTTGTTGTTGTTAAATTGTGTTAAGTTCAGAAAAGATGTTTGTGAAACGTTGTTTGAGCGATTTTCTGCTTTCTTTAACGTGACTATATTGGAAAGCATGATTTGTATAAACTCAGAAGATTTTCAAGCCATAATACTTTCTGTCAACATCGGTCAATCTCTTCAGCGATGTTTGAAAAGAGCAGCAGAGGGGGCAAACAGACCTTTTGCTGAAACGTCATTTTGAAAACTAAGACCTTATACGGAAAGAAAAAAGTCACTAACGCTAAACCGAAGCCTCTAACTTTACTGAGAGTTTCTCTAATTGGGTAAGGTTTTTATTTGTTACTTTATCGTTGTCGTTAGAGTTTTTCTACGTTTGTATGTGTGTTGTCGTTTACCCAACAGAAGTTTCATTGAAGTCACGCTCTCTCTGCTGCTATAATTAGATCAACCAAATATTTTATCAAGACCTACACGATATCTTGTTCCATGATCGTGCAAATTTATCGTTATAAATCCGTGTGGAGTAGATTGTGCTTTGAAAAGAAGTTTTTGAACTTAATCATGTCCATATCCCCAATACACCAAGTCTGATGAATATTTCGTAGAGTATGTGTATCAACTCCATTAAACACAACTAAAGTATTACAGTTATCTCTGATCACTTTAGGTATTTGTTTATATCATTGAGTACCATAAATCACATCAGTATTTTTTATGCCTACCTCGAGAAAATATTCTTGTTTGTTTGTCCAGCATTACATCGTCATATACTAACAGACGGTGCTTCATCAATATCGGTTATAAAATTAATAATGTCATCACCATCTTCATTTAACAATTTTGCATTTTCATTAAAATCTTTAAGTACATCGTAGCATCTCTGATCATCAACTGATGGTGCAACTAAATATAACTTGTCCCACTTGAGCCACATCATTATCAAATTAAGTAATAATTGCGTTTTACTGGGCCCAGATGGTCCTATTATAATCATTCTGAAAGAATTCGGTAATGCAGAAATATGTTTTACTGGCTCTTGTTTTCGTGTCGCTGAGAAATCAATGACATCTATGTTGTAGAAATAGTATAAATATACATGAATCTATATTGCTTACGTTGTAGAGTCAAAACTCCAATCACTGATAAAAACAAATGGAAAAATAGCATATGGTGGAAAATGTGCAATATGTAACAGAATTTTGTTTTCGTTTTTACCTAAAATTCAACATAAGGATGGTGGTGATATTGCTACATTAATGTCAAAATTTCCAGGAACTCCTTGGGCTAAATACCCAGAACAAAAATATCTTCCTGGGTATAATTATTGCGGTCCTGGAACTCGACTTGATAACCAAAATCAACCAAGACCTGGAGAGTATCCTATAATTGATATTGATAAAGCGTGTCACGTTCATGATGATGCTTATAAAAGCAATGATTTACAAAAAAGACATTGCAGATGTGGAATTCATGCATTAAATTCCATAATAGATTTATCAACCAATTATTGAAATAATGGAATCGATTTATTATAACCCAAGAGGATATTGGAAAGGTAGAGCAGCAATTAGTAAACTCGCTGATGCTGCTGCACATGTTACACGTCCTGCCGCTGAAAAATGGCTAGCACGACAAGTAATATGGCAAATTTATCTTTAAAAAAAATCAGCATGAACATTTTGATGTCAGCACTCCTATTAAAGTTCATCAGACTGATATTTTATTTTTACCACCCGATACTATCAAAATTGGTAGACGTCAATTAACATACAAATACGCGTTCACTGTCGTTGACGTTGCAACTAGGTATAAGAAAGTATAGCCACTATCAACTAAAGCATCTGCTGAAGATGTATCTCCTTTTGAACGAATTTATCAACGAGGACCCTTGCGATCACCGCAACTATTACAGGTTGATCCTGGCATAGAATTTCTTGGTGTAGTATCATCTCTGCTGAAAAATTGTAATGTCGAAATCGGACGAGGACATGCCGCAATTCATCGTGATCAGGCAATTGTTGAACGATTCAATCGAACACTTGCTGAACGGTTATTTGGATATTAATATGCAAAGGCAATAATTCAGAAAGATACGAGATCTCGTGAATGGGTTGCAAGATTATCAAGTGTCATACCTGCATTAAATAATGAAATTACTTGTGCAACTTCTATGAAACCCGTTAATGCGATTACAAAAAAACATATACCAATACAACGACATGAATTTTCAAAACAACCAGTATTATGGAATGTTACGCGGTACAAAAGAGCGGCTGATCCTATTTGGAATGTAACGACACATAAAATATCTAGCGTGGTAAGATCCACGGGCAGACCTGCAATCTACAGACTTGATTCAACTGCTCCTCAACGTGGATTTGTACGTGAACAATTACAAGCAATTCCTGAAGACACACAATTACCACCTCATTCACATTTGTAAACTAGCACCTCAACGTCGTTTACATTCAAGACAGGTCAGCATCACATTTTCGCGTGTATGACCAAACTTACTATTAATTATGTCTACAGTAAATTGTCTTGGATCATTATTTGAATACTGCCACAACATTACTGTATTACAGCTCGCACAATAATTATTCTGTTGTGTTTCAGCGTCATGATAAATTCAGCATCAAGATCAAAGTAGTGCTTATTTTTTGTCACACTGTTTATAACTAATTTTTTCTCTTAATATATCATTGTCAATAACATCGCCAACAACAACTTTGTTGTTGTCGCCAGTGGTTTCTGTAAAGTCTATGACAATTCTCCGCAGCTGGGATATTCTTCTGACTCGAGACACTGCGAGATAAACCAAATTTGACCATTCGATACGATCATTGACGATCCAAACATTTGTATCAGAGATAGTTAATCCTTATGATGAACGAATCGTTATTGCGCATCCCAAGGTCCATGGAGTTTTGTCCATAGATAACGCGCTCTCAACAACACTGACATCAACTAAAACAATATCATTTAACACAAAATTTTGTTTTTCTGTCGATCCTTGTACATCAACGTCGATACTTTGTCGTCGCGTATCTGCTGGTCGATAACACAATGGTACGGGTAGATTTGAAAACTTTTCTTTATGTAACATGAATAATTGTTGTTGAAGTGTATCACGAACTATCTTTCTACTTGAACTATCAACTCATTTGGTCTCCATAAATTCCAAAAAATATTGATAGGAGTTTCTGAAATTATTTCACGCATAATTTCGCACTGAACTTTACTCGGTTGTAGTCTGATTAATTTCTTAAGCTCTCTTACTTCTGAATCAAGCGCTGTGGTTATTTCTTCATAATAATCCACAAAATTCCTCAGCCATTCGTGTGGAGACAATCCAACAAAAGGTGGCGGTTGACCATGATTGCCGCACATTATTACAACAGTATTTTTTGTCAATAACCAATCACGAAATGTTTGTAATGTTTCTAATGATACTGTATATATTTCATCCCAAACGATAATCTTTGGAATGTATTTTTCGCTCATGCGATCAGGAGTCCATTTATGTCCTTTCCATCGAAAGAATTTATGATAAGTACATGATTTAATATTTCTTTCTCTCATTTCTCTTGCGAGTCTCTGTTTGGGGGTTAAACGATCATATCAAAATTCCGAAATAGTTCAATCACACGTGTTGTTTTACCTGAAACTCCTGGTCCATTAAGAAAAATAATTTTATTTCTGGTCAGAGGATCATACACTGACGGTGCACAGACGATAGCTTTAATGTCTGATGTTTTCTGCAGTAAATATCTTTAATCGAAACATTAGCTGATTCAGAATAATCGAGTATATTTTCTTGTTTTATTTTCCATTCGCCCCATGATGCATAAGTGCCGATATTCAATTTTTCCAACAATGCTGAATATTATTTATTGATATGAAACGAATCTGTAGTGACTCTGACAGCAAACTTAGAAACTATATTTATCATTGATAATAGATTTATCGAAACGTACGCGAGTATTGAAGATCTTAAATGAGTAAACTGTGGTGACTTACCATCAATATAACCCACAATTGTACCTAATTTAGTTCCGCCAATAAGTTAGCATTACTTCGACTTATAAATGCATTATTTTTTTATTTTTTTTGTATCAGCAATTATAAAATCTAACTCAGCATCGTCTATAATCAATCTTGTACAATGTCGTTTATGATCATATGAAACTCATTGGGTAAATTTGCCAATTATTGTTCTGCCGAGATCTTTTGCGATTTTAATATCAAAATCAGTTATATCAGGATTTTCATCATCAGAATATTTCTTTTGTTGTGGTAACCAAACTTCTTTCTGCGGAACATATAATATTATTTCTTCATTTACTGTCAGAAATATCAGTATTTTAAACATCCAGCATAAACCGTAATAATACTGTTGTTACCCACATTTTTTCTGAAAAATGTTTTCCAAACCGGACATAACAAATTGGATGAAGATTTTCAGCAAACGTAAATAACTCGATACAAGCGAATCCAGTCAGGTGAAAATCCGGTAATGGTCCATTTATCGATACTTTGGTCATCTCGTGTGTGGGATGTCCAAATCGCTCAAAGTACTTAGAACACTCTCTCATTCCAAGAAAACTTCCGGGATAGCATACAACCATATCATCCGAGATAACATCTTTATGATCGTATTTACTATTCCATAATCCACCATGACCATATTCGACACAACTCGATATTATATCATTGAGAAAATGAAACAGTGTTGGTTTCCACGAATTTTTCTCTGTAGCAAAATGAGCCTCAACTGAAGGAATCGTAAAACAATTACTGAGTAATTGTTCAGCATCGACGGTGTATTTCAACGCAAGATTTTTCATTTCTTCGTGGAGAGATTCTGTGCAATAAATAACGCCATTAGGTCGTACAAACTGATCATAGTTTCCATCATCAGAACTCTGAAATAACCATACTGATACAGGATCGTTTTTACTTATTTTGTTAATAAAATCGAAAATTAAAAATAAAATCCTTGGTAAAATTTAACATTTCGATTTCGTGGAAATATTGTTACTGCATTAGTCCACGCATGCGCATTATGATCAATGATTTCAATCGAAGCTCCTTTTGATTTTTATTTTGATTCATACAAAATCTCTTCGGTTATCGTTTTTACTATTATTGGGAATTTTAGTTTCTTTCCTAGCTCAGCGACATCTTTGACAGACGCTCTAGTATCCATAACTATTTCTCCCCACTCATTTATTATTTTACGTCTTTTATCCGTTAGACGGTTTCCACGAGTCGAAACGGTAAAATGTTCCGTTACTCGTTCGGCTACATAATTTAGCCTTGAAAATTTAATTGGTTTTAAATTATTAATGCTGGGTTTATCATTTATCGGATATAACGCCTATGTAACTGCTGCTACAGGATAATACGGTTTGTCAATACCAGTCAACATTCCTGGTTTGGAATTTTCACTCATATGGCAGTTTGTTTCATTATGAAGGACATGCTTATATTTGTCACGGATGATCCAACTATTATTGTCTGTTTCTGCTAATACAGTAAATTTTACTTTTCAAAATATTTTCGATTGTCGAGATAATTAGTGATCATTACCGCTCGTTTTGTCATTCATGGTAGCATTGACACCGTTGGTGTTGAGCATGATTTTAAATGTTGACCACACATGAGATGCGCTATGTTTGCGAAATTCTTTCTTGACGTCATGAATTTTATTAATCAAGGTTTTATTTGTCGGATCAACCAGGGCTTTTATCGAACTCAGTGGATATTCTGTCAAGATTAGATTTATCTTTAGAAGGCTTAATGTTAGATAATCTCTCGAATTAATCCATTTATAATTAAGACAAATATTTAAACTGAAATATATATATATATATATATATATATATATATATATATATATATATATATATATATATATATATATATATATATATATATATTGATTCAAACAAAGGACAAACGCAAGTGGTTAACGATAGGTTCTGCGACTCCTTGTAACAAAGCTTCCGTAAACGAATTCTGCAGATATCATTTGCAAAGTGTGCGCAATGGAAGTCTAGGACCAAAGCCGTGTCTGAAATGCGGTGTTGTAGTTAGAGGAGAAACGTGGTTGTGCATGCAATGTTGTGGTAAAAAATACAGAGAGCTGAAAAGATAATATGACAAAAAATTAATGACAGTGATAAAGTTATAAAAGTGTTGAAGATTATATAGCAAGATTTTCAAAGTAATGGTTTAGACAAATAAACAATTAAACAAATGATATTTTATATAAATGGACCAAAAACGATCTGTAAAGTATCCAACCATTAAAAATGTCGAAGCATCTCGTGATGGTGTAATCAGGCACTGTCGACTACAAAAACCAGTCGGTCGTGTCACTAATACTGGTTATCTCATATTCAGTACCGGGAAAAATAAAACATATCTTTGTCATTGGTTCATATTCGAATGCTTCAGTTGAATAATCGAAGACGGTCTTGTGATCGATCATATCAACGTATGAAAATCGATAATAATTTATCTAATATGAGAGCTATCACACAAAGTCAGAGCAACAGATTTGAAAATACTGGCAAATATGCAAAAATTGCACTATCATCTGTATCTACAAATGTAGAGACTGGCGAAGAAATAATATTTCAATCAATGAGTGCAGTTGGTAAATATTTTAATATTGCACCGCGTTATATATATTTAGTCACAAACAATATTACAGAAAAAGTATTAACAAAAAAAAGCTTTTCGTTATTGTTTAAGGGCGATAACTGTCAGGCTAAGATATCTCGGGTAGAGTCAATTAAATAGTTATCTCGATTATATTATTAACTATTTAATTTCTTTTTCTTTTTGTACAATCACAGTCATTGTTAAAATAATTGATACAAGTTATTTCATCTTTCTGAGACTTCCATTGTTGGTGGCGAAACTTCGTTAATTACTATATATATATATATATATATATATATATATATATATATATATATATATATATATATATATATATATATATATATATATATATATATTTCCGTAAAATTTCCCATCGAGATAAATAATTATTTATTTATTCTGACACCTCTATAATATATGAATATTATTCAAGGGAGAAAACTCTCCTCTCCTTGACAGTAATTTAGCAGTTACCTCCCTTTCTTGATGTCACTGACCTGGGAAAAAAGATAACTCTGCAGGATATGTTTCTCCGTACATTGTAATTCATTTTTGTTATCGAAATTAATTAATTAACGATCTATGTCAAATTAATATCAGTGAAGTAACATAATTGTACAATAGTTCAAATTAGTAGAAGGATAAGTTATGGTTTCTAACTTACAAACAAAATCCAGGTAGAAAAACGCGGCTATATGTACAATATAGCAGATCTGTTACACAGAAATACATATCTTTTTTGACTTTGTCAAAGCAAATATATATATATATATATATATATATATATATATATATATATATATATATATATATATATATATATATATACACACACACACACACACACAAATATTTTATACTGTGTTCTGGAAAATAGAAAACAAATCCATGCTGTAATTTTACTCAGTAATGTATGTAGCAATCCAGCATAGGTAACTTTATATAATTTCTGAAACGTATATATGGAAGATGTCTCAGTGGCTCATTGCTAAAGCATAGAACTCTGATGGCGATCAAATCCCGTGACTCAATTGTCGACGATTGCGATGTTTCGCGATTTTTCTATATACGTTGGGGGTCCAAAAACCCAAGCTCAAACTTCAACAGACGAAAAACCCCACCCTCCCCACCATATCACCACGTGGTGGGTATTCTTTTGCTCTCTCCCGGGGTTGATTGTGGGGATGTGTGTGCAAAAATATGTTGAACCTAGAGAAGGCTCCTGTATATTTATTGTGCCGTCCTTAAACCAAAAATTATATGTATTTGTGCCGTCCTTAGAATTAAGTTATAGAATTAAGATTATATATTGTGCTGTCCTTAGAATCAAGATTTTATATATCTAAAAAGCTTACTAGACAAATCTCAATTTGGCTATTCTCACTAAAGTAAACGTCACTTTGACTATTCTTATTAGACAAACCTCACGTTGGCCATTCTCCTTGCCAGATCTTAAGTTGGTTATTCCTACTAGACAAACGTCAATTTGGCAAACTAGAAAAATATCAATTTGGCTATTCTCACAAGAAAAAGATTAATTTGGCAAACTAGAAAAATATCAATTTGGCTATTCTCACAAGACAAACGTCAATTTGACGTCCTTATAAATAAGTATATATCCACTATAAATATGCTTATACAATGCTGTAAATATATGTTTATATGCAATGCTGTAAATATGCTTCTACATGTATTTGTGCCGTCCTCAAAACAAAAATTATATGTTGCGCTGTCCTCATAACAAACATTATATGTTGTGCTGTCCTCAAAAACGGTCAATGATGGTCTAATATATTTTATTTTAGATATATATTTTATAATATATATATACAATAAAATGAACTTTGAAAATAATAATGCCATTATTTCTGCAATTAAAAACTTAAAACATTTCGGTATAAAAATTCAACTTGATCCAGAGAAAATTATTTCTGATTTTGAATCATTACAAAATCGTAAATTTGAAGGTGGATATGCACTATCAGCCGAATGTCAATTCATTGAAACCATTCATCAAATTATGTCACAATCTTTATCAAAAGTGAAAGATATAAAAGTGGAAAAATTCGTCCCACTTTCCATTGCAATTGAGAACATTAGATCAAAATTATCTAACGAATACGAAACAAAAAAGATTATAAATACACGCGTAAGACAACTGAAAAAGATTGTATCAGATCGTGAAAGCGAAAACGCCGTCACTTTATAAAAGAGCTTGTAGTAACGTCACTAGTGAGAGTGATTAGCGAGAATCAATAAAAAATATATATTCTGTTATAATATATTTTGTAATTTTTTATTTTTTTAGAATATACCAATCAATTTAATGGAATCAGATTTTTTATTCAGAAGTAGACAATATTTTTTAAGCTGATCAAATTTAATACAGGAATGTGCATAATTCAGAATCTGATCTCTATCAAACGTGATCATAATAATATGTTCTAGCCGCAGTTCGACTAATTGTGTTTGCTTCAACAAAAAGTCTTCACTGCCATATTCATCAATAAAATATATTAACACTAAATTGTTCTGTGTTGACTGGAGACTGTGTCATTATTGTTCTGATGGTGTTTTCAAGTACATCCTCGTTGTCGTGTATGAAAACTCTCACATGTTGGTACATTATATAATATACCTCCCGATTTTAATTAATTGTAAATCACTCTGCAAAAATATATTCATGATCAAATAATCTACGGACATAATTTTTATTTTGATAATTTTTTATTTTTTCTGAAATATTTTATTTTTTCTGAATTTTGTTAAAATTTCTTATTTTGTCATGAAAATTAGTCAAAATTCGTCTTTTTTCACCTATTTTAGTCATTTTTTGTCAAGGAAAATCTATCAGATTTTGTAACTCTTGAGGGTGAAAACCCGTTATTCTTTAATTGGTTTTGACCATTTTTCGATTAAAAAAAATTTTAACTTGAAAATCAGTCCCAAGCAAATGACAAAAAACACAAGAAAAACATCATTTTTGGGTGTGTTATACAAGAATTTATCAAAAAATATCGATTTATCGATAAATCAATTCGAGAATCGCTGGGGTTTTCACCCTCAAGAATTAAGAAATCTGAGATTTTTTCTTGACAATTTTATAGAAAAAATAATTTTGTCATCAGAATAAAAAAAATCAGATTTCATGCTGAGGTTGAAAATGGTTAAGATCTTACGTATACATTTATATTAAGAACTTCTACATGCAGGTCAATTAAGTGTCCAGGCTGGTAAGTAAGTTTGAAATGTATTCTTGATAATAAATTATTATGACAATGTAGATAAACAGGATTAATAGGTTCTTGTACGATTAAATATTCATGAAGTACTTGCGGAGTAAATGTAAACAGAATAGATCCTTGTTGAGCTTGATTTGAATTTTCAAGATCTATTTGATAACTGCCTTCAATTACATCGCATACAAGAATGACTGCAATCGTTGAAGTTATATTTACAGTTCCTAGTGAAATATGGCTGCCACCACCTTACAGATCATTGTTATGTCTTAGAATAGTTGTAGGAGGGGTTATTTTTCTCTATGACTCGAGTATTTCGGGAAAGTTTTCGTTGATAATATCATTAAGACTTCTTTTCAGATCATCGGTTTCAAATCCTGGTAGTGTAAAATTGGATAAGTGTTCTTCTCTGATCGATAGTGTCTTAGAAACAGCTGTTTAAGGGTTATCGTACCAGGTTTTCCATGGTAGTCAACAAGTTCAATGCCGAGGCGATTCATATTCCAAATGACAGCCTTATTAGATAAATTGTTCACGGACAATCGGATTTAATTTATCCTCGTGGGGATATAAATCACCTATCATTGTAGGAAACTTATCTCCCCAAAGACGATAAAAATTCCACGGATATTTTCTATGATATTCTGGTTCCGCTATGTATTTCTCCTGGTCGATGGAAAAATCAGCCCGCGGTGGTTCTGGCAGTCCATGATATTTAGGTGCAATTTCAGACCATCCTAACACAGACCTGATCGAACTCGAATAAATGTCAACGGCATAATCTGGCGAATATATTTAAATTGCAGCTGATAAAGTTGGTTCATGAAATGTTATAGCTATTTTTGCTTCTTTTCTGGTTATATATTTTATTCTGCACTGAAATTCGTCTTCTCCCCTAAACGCAATAACCAGATAATTTACCCCAACTTCTATATTCAAAACCAGTTAATCAAATATGCTAAGGCAGTACAATTCCTAGGTATGTTCTTCGATAATCATCTAACTTGGAAACACCAGACTGAACAACTAATTCAAAATTGCAATAAAGATATTAATCTCTTAAGAAATCTTAAAAGGACCACCTGGGGATCCAGTCAAGAAACCTTATTAAGCATCTATAGATCACTTATAAGGTTGAAGCTAGATTATGGATGCCAAGTTTACAACTCAGTGAAACAAACATTACTGAACAAACTGGATACCATCCAAAGGAAAGCATTATCTGTTTTCAATGGCACTCTACCTTCGATGTCAATGGACGAACTTCAAGTCCTCACCAGTGAAATGCCATTAAAAATAAGACAGGAAATGTTAATCTGATACTCTAATCAATTAACAAATCACCCCAACTCATATCCTACAAAAGTAACCATTAGCAAATGCAACAAACCATTTAGCTGCAAACTAGTTCCTAACCCACCAGGTGGCAAACAAATCCTTGAACTCAGGGACAAGCTGCCAACACTTGCTCTACAAGAAGAGTACGCTCACTCTCCTGCCCCTGCCCCTTGGACCAACCCTATCCCTAGGATCAACACTAGAGTCACCAATTATGGAAACAAATTAGAACAAGAATCTAAACTCAAAACCATTGCAGCAATGGAAATACAAGACACCTACTCTGGCTTTGTAAAAAATTTCACTGATGGGTCCAAAACAACCAAACCCTCCAGAACAGCAGCTGCAGTGGTTATTCCTGAATTCAACACATAATTGGATCCAGATTACCAGACCACTGCTCTACTTTCATCACAGAGTTCTGGGCAGTAATAGAATCATTAAAATGGATTAAAGACCAAAAAGTTCCAAAAGCGGTTATCATCAGCGACTCAGTGTAAAAAATCCGTCAAATCTCACAGCACCAAAATCAAGAGAGCAATTCTTGGCTAGAGCTTTCTATATGTTTAAGGAATTATCCACAGCAGATCAGATAGTTGAATTCATGTGGATACCCTCACATATAGGAATCCCCAGTAATGAGCTAACAGACAAAGTCGCAAAAAACATATTAGGAAACCCTAACCCTGCCCCACTCAGATATAGCATAACAGAAGCCCAAAGCATAACAAGAAACTATATTAACCAGAAATGGCAGGAGCACTGAAACTCTACTAGCAAAGGCAGAATACTCTACTCCATTATAAAAGAAACCAATAGGTCCATCAAACTACCCAAAGTGAACAGCCTGGACCAAAAAATTATCAATCGCATCATAACCGAAAAAACAAAATTAGCAGGAAGTTTTGGCAAACATCTAGGACCCAAGCCTGCTAATATCAATTGCTATCACTGCAAAACCACTGAAGACCTGCCACATATATTCAATAGCTGCACAAAATATCAGGTAGCTAGAATGGAATTTCAAAAAGCCCCCCCCCCCGAAAAAAAATTGGATCCCCTACCACTTACCCAGGTTTTCTTAAAAATAACAACCCCAACAAAAATCTGACCTACCAAAACATACTTAAATTCCTAGACACATCCAAGCTACAAGAAAAAATATAAAACACCCTAAAAACACAAAATAAACAACCCCACCTCTCTTAAAAATAAATTTCCACTAGCTACACACCTACCATTTCCCCAAAATTACCTGAGAGGAAAAAGGACTGCGGAGAAATGTAAAGAAGCAGAAGAAAAACTGGGAACTTTTGCTTAAAAAGCCCTTCTAAGGACTACCAATACTGTCTCTTATCCAGGGAACCATTTTGACTTGGTATCCCATTTTGATAAAACTATGATATACACTAACTTGATCCTTCAATCCACCGTTTCACAATTTTACAACTTGTTTTGATTTGACCCAATTGCACAGGTGGCTAACACATTATAGGCATTTTTATTGTCCATTAGTACAACTAAATCTAAGTACGGGCTGGCGTTCTTGAGAGTGCATGACAACCATGGCTGGCTTGCCAAGTTCCTTGCCATTTTGCCTCTCTCGGACATCGCATAACAGTGGAGATGTGGAACAATTTCCACCTGCCTAAAGCTAGGTGTCTCGATGTGACATCATCGTTGCGACCAATCACAAAGAGTGTTACATACTGCTTGGGTCAACACCTAGTACAGTCAATAACGGACTGAAATCAACTCTCTGTTAACATGAGTGCGTGTTGAGCCCATTCCCACTCATGAAAGTCTTTTATTCAGGTCATTAGGGACATATAGTCCTACGATCTGACAGCTAAATTAGCAGTGCTCCTTGAGCACATAAATGCCTGGGGGATGTGGCATTAATTCCTTCCCCCACAAACATTTAGCATCCCGCTCTGCAGGAATAAACCCATCGCACAAGCCCTTTTGAGCGCATGCAACATAAATTAAAGTAATCAATCAACCATTCAGCCCCTCTCTACAGCCAATTACAATTGATACGTCATCAATCAGTTGTCACGCTTGACCTGTCGATTAGATATTAACTAGAGACTTAGACCAGTTAGGGACAAGTTGTCTCTACATATGCCAAATTTTGGACTGAAGCATACCTGGTGCAAAACTATCCATGTCTGCCCACATTAGATAGATCTAATTTATATAAAAGTCAGTTAAATGGGATTTTATTTGATTGGGGATTTCTTAGAGTGTCCTTTATTGGCAGGTCTTTTTCATAGGGCTTTACCATATTTTACTGTCCCACTTAAGCCAAACATTGAATTTTTGTTATAATGATCGTATCCTTCAACTTCACTCCACAAACCCAGATTAAAAAACCCCAAAACACTGTTGAACACGATGATGATAGGTAGGGGTTGATACTTTTGCAGCGCTGTCTCATAAATTGGTGCAATCGGGAGGGGGGGAGGGAGATAGAGAGAGACAGCACAAAAACCCATTCAATTTCTAATAAGAAAGGCAAGGTATTCACATTAAATTATAATTAGAGTGTGATGCCTATAAAACAGATTTAGCTTCCTAGCGAATGAGTTCTTGTGTACATTGAGCCCTTATCTTCTTGCATGAGAGCTAGGCCATTACTCACTGCATGCATCAAATAAAAATGTAATCATGGCTCAAAAATCTAAGTTGTATACCCAATTAAATTAATCACATATATTACCATAAATAAAAAAATTGTCAACTTTATTGCAAACACAGATTTGTGTGTGTGTGTGTGTGATAAGAGTGACATGTTGAGTAAATGTCTTAAAGCACTTGTACAAATAAAACTGTGATGATTATACAATACATATATGTACTGATAAGACAATATGCATATTGGCAATTATAACTTGCTTGTTTCCCTTCAAATTAGTTGCCATTTCTAATAGCAAACATTTTAATGACAGATCTCATTTCTGTCACACTATTTATAAGTAAAATTAAATTCGCAATACACTTATTCTTATTGCAGAATGGAAGAGAATGTGCCATGTGGAATGATCCTGAGGGTCAATTATGAAATGTTTCAGGGATGACTTGAGATCATGTTCCCTATTTCAGCTTGCTGTAGACATTCTTTGGCAGTTACTTGTCTGCCAACCTGGTGACATGGCCTGCCCATCTCATTTATGATTTCATCAGACTGGATGCTTGGAACACCTACTCATGTGAGAACCTCAGCATCTGTGACTTTGTCCTGCCATCTTATTCTCATCAGTTTCCTCAGGCAGTCTATGTGATAATGATTCAGCTTCTTGACATGGAGTCTGCACACCATTCAGGTTTTTGATGAAGGGTGCATGCGCTATTGAAGTCACTGCTAAAGGACAGCTTTGGAGAACCAAACAAATGCTCAATTCTTATTGTGGCAGCAACATCAAATAATTGTACTGCATGATTGAGACTGGTATGTTTTCCATTTGCTGAGTATGTTTTCATAACAATCGGTGCTTCATAGGTAATCCGTTTCCTTTGAAATTTCAGCAAACTATTGTATCTGGGTACATTTTTAAAAAGGAATAGGCCATCGTTTGGACTATTCTAGTTACTGTCCCTCCATGCCTAATGAATAAACCAATAAGTAAGATGTATTTTTATTTTATTTAATTCTTTATACATTTGTGGTAGCAGCATGATGCTGCCTTCCACACATGCATCTGAAAATTAACAAAGGGTCAACGGACGATAGAGACGCAGGTGTTCTGATGACAGGGATTATTACAGAAAATGTGAGTGTTCTGAAGGATTTAATTCTGAGTGAAAAGAAGAGGAATTTTACTTACCATCCACATATAAATGTCAGTCTTTGTAAATACATTAATTACTAGCAAGCAGCCGAAAATCCAATAAAAGATAGATTACGAGACAATGCCTTGTCCGGTTGATATCCGTTACCAGAAATGTCAACAACAAAAAAGCGGATACTTCACAACAAACAGAACTCCTATTAGATGTCAAGATAGGTGGATTATGATATAACAATGCACTGTTTAGATGGTTTGCCAATATGGACAAAGAATTCGTTTATGTAACAACAGATAAATTTCAGTGCAATCCAACATTGGCAAAGACCTACACGATCCCAGAATAAACTTTTTATACATTATTTTTCGTACTTTTAAGAAGAAAAAAATACTTTTTCGTGTACGAGAAGAATACATATACAATTTCAGGAGCCAAGCCATGATTGTCTTGTATTATTCATACGTGATCTCTTCCCAAAATGATAATAAACTTTTGTTTTTTTTCTCAAACTTTTTTAAGAAAGATTTTTTTGGGTGCACAATAAAAATACATGTATATGAAATTTCAGGAGCCACACCACGACTGTGTTATATCTGAATTCGTGTTATAACGGAGCATGCTATAGCGGGGTCACACTGTGTATGTATATATATATATATATATATATATATATATATATATATATATATATATATACACACACACACACACTAAAAATTCATATAAAATTTGCATGTTAAGTCATTTCAATTTACAGAACATAAACATTAACTTTACTTGCTGAACTGCATTTTGATAGTATAGAATGAACTGAAATTAGTTTTGCTTTCAAATTTTTAATTTTAAAGAACTCAGAATAATCAGTTGAAAATCATGATAGCAATGTCCCAAGTAGAATATCTACTGACTGACATAGCATTCTCAAGTAGAATATCTACTGACTGACATAGCATTCTCAAGTAGAAAATCTACTGACTGACATAGCAATGTCCCAAGTATAATATCTACTGACTGACATAGCAATGTCCCAAGTATAATATCTACTGACTGACATAGCAATGTCCCAAGTATAATATCTACTGACTGACATAGCAATGTCCCAAGTATAATATCTACTGACTGACATAGCAATGTCCCAAGTATAATATCTACTGACTGACATAGCATTCCCAAGTAGAATATCTACTGACTGACATAGCATTCCCAAGTAGAATATCTACTGACTGACATAGCAATGTCCCAAGTAGAATATCTACTGACTGACATAGCCTTATGTAAAATACATGTTATTAATGTCAGCAAATTCAAAACTATATACAATGGTTTGAAGTTGTTCATCTTGAAATCTACAAGCACAATATACAATGTAACTAATCATTTCCTATCAAAGTTTTAACAAAAATGCATAGTATTAGAACACACTTCTCTTTTCCCCAGTGACCTATTTAAGTGACACCGAAATTTCAAGCTACATGTTACATAGCATATTACTTTAGCACCAATGTTTTGCTCTAGGAATCAACAGTTTAGACTACATCAAATTTGACTTATTACTCTGTATTAGGAATGGCAGATCTTTGTTAATCCCAGTTTCCTCAGACCCTTTCCATCCCAGTTTTTTATATTTGGTTATTTTTGTTAGTCTGTGGGGTCCGAGTCAAAGCCACCACTGTGCCGTGGTCACATAGGGTAGCCCCTTATAAGCAGGCCTAGAACATTTAAACGATGCTACACCTGCATGAAATTGATAGAAAACTGATTTTCTGAACAATTTTGAGTATTATAATCATTAGGTTTTTAATCAACTGACAGGTGTATAAAAAAAAAACAGCGTTGAAGAAATTCGACCTGGCACTTACCATCTGCATTTCTAGTCACTTGACTACACAACTCTTACAACCTACTTCACAGCTCTAATAGTCAGATGATAACAATGATCAACTCCATAAGAATTTAAAAATATTAAATGAAAGTCACATACCGTTTGTAACATTTACAAAGGACAATTCATTCTCAACACATTTTTTCTAAGAACAATGACCAGAAACCTGTCGCTGCAACCTGGACATTGTCTGATTTATAAATCAGAGTGCACATGTTCATGCAGTATTCACATGATACACAAAAACTATCATTAATATGTGCTCTGTTCTTGTTGAATCTTTCTCCAAGTTGTTACAACAGCAGAAGATTTCAAGTAGTTGTTCTCTGAATAAATATGAAAAAAAATGTCTCCTTCATTCTTTTACAAATAGTATGTGACTATCATTTAATATATTCAAATTCTTATAAAACGAAGTTAGGAAGTTTTTTGTGTTCATGTGATGTGACTACTGGACATCTGATGTCATGGGTATGTAGGTTGCATAGTCATGTGACTAGCAATGGAAATGGCAAGTACCAGGCCAAATATTATCAATGATGTAACTTCATCAGGTCGGTCAGTGGATTAAAGACTTGGCAGTTATAATACTCACAATTTCCTAAAAAATACACCATTTTCCTTTCAATTTCATGCAGGTGTGACTCGATGTAATATCATTTATGTTTGCTAGGCCCACTGGTAAGTGGCTACTTTATGCTGCTTCTGCACAGTGGTGGTGAATTCCAACTTTCCGATATGTGATTGACATGGACCCCACACCCCAATATAAATGTACAGATATCAAAAGTAGGGTGGGAAGAGTCAGAGGAAACTCAGATTACCTGCCTTCCTATGTTACCACTTGACTTGATCATGATCAAGCTAACACAAATCTACTTGACTGAGTGTTTAGACTGACTATACAAAAATGTTAATGGCAAGCACCTATATGATCTATACCATAATCTCAAAATAGTTTGGTCAGAACTCAATAAATTTAAGTTATGATTAGTTCAGTTATGACTCAATTACTTAACTGTTTCTGTCATCAAGTGGTGGCCAAACATTCCCAAGTTTTTCCCAACTTTCATCAATATTTGCAAAATTCAAAGACTTTTCACAGTTTGAAAAAATATACTAATTCTCCTGACTTTTTCCCATTTTCCTGGTAGTGGGAACCCTGGTAAATTAATTGGAAATTCTAGTACCAACTCCATGGTATAAAGATTCTGAATCGTCCTCATTGTGCTCAGCTTTACTGTTTTCTACATCTCTGTGTAATTACTGTTCATCAATAACACTTTAGCATTATTAACTTTTTATGCATTTAAAAAAATGCAGCATAACTATGAAATGCTTTTTGCAAATTCATGGATGACCAGAAGTATCTATACTGTACTTCATAGTTTATCATGAAAAATATTTCCCGAAATATCTGTTCATTTTACAAACATAAATTTTATTTAACTCATTCAATTATTGTTATTTACTGTTCATATTTATAAACATTTCATGGACAGATTATCTTTATCAAGTGGTGGACATACAATCGACTTTAAATGCTAGAACAAAGGCACTATTACAAGAAACACTGTATATAAAAAACCACAACATATGTAAGTTTATTTTTTAATGTTTTTAAGCTTTTATGACTTTCACAACTTGGTCAAAAAAACTGGAAAAGTTTTGTTAAAGAATATACGAGGATAAGTGCAAAAAATGAAATTTGCTAAAATTTGAGAGGGAGGTTTTTAGAACGGGGTAGTTATGGAACATGTGACAACTAAATAATATCTAAGATTATATTAAATTCCTTTACCCTTCATAAAGCCAATAAAAACTTACAAGTCCTATACACAGAACCCTTTAGAAAAGGGAACTAACTCCCTCCAGAACATAAATGAAAGACTGCCACCACCAAGTTAAAGATATGTAATAAACTATTTATCTCTACTTTTACTTTTCTCTTCCATGTGACTTGACATAGTTAAAACAAGCTGACCAGCACCATCAATGAATCCCACACACTTCCAAATTTTTGTAATTTACATACTAATGAAGAACAGTTATCTCCCTTGATTTCAAAATCTACAGGTGATATGGTATAGTTGATAAATTCAGCATTGATGTAATTCTGTCTAAATTGACCAGCAAATCTGTCTCTGAAAACCGAAGTAAAAAAAAATAAGTTACTTATCAAAAGATCTTTTTCAAGGACATAAGTTAATGATGCACAAATGTAATTTCTGCTAATCATTTCATATTATAAACTGTCATATTTTGTCACCCAGAGATATAAAATCCAATATCCATTCCATTAAACTTCTGCATTTTGCTTTTTGGGATGAACTAAACAATCAAAAATAAAATAGCAATAACACTACTACTGCATTAGGTACAGCAAAGATGGACGATTCTGAACTTAAATCCCAAGATCCAAAATTAGTTTTAGAAAAATTTATTCTGCACTTCAAGGGATGTAATTTCCTCTAACTCCATGTAAGAAGATGAGGCTGATTACCCAAACTTCACAACAGGTACATTTTAGTTAAAAGCTATGAACAAAATATAACACTCATAGCCAAGTGTATTTCATGGGAAACTAGTAAGGAAATTTCTTGAATATTATCAGAAAATAAAATAATTTGTTTTCTTTAGCTACAAAATGGACTGTTTCAACATTTTGAGGAAAGATGAAAACTTTGCACCATCCCCCTGTCCAAAACACATACCAGACCACCAGCCTGTCTTGATAATAAAAGTAATATTGCTTTGAACTTGTCTCTTTCTATCCAGTCCCTAATCACACTGCCAAAGAAGGCAGTAAAATTCATACACATTACTTTGCATCATACATGAACAAGGGAGCAAGTGTCTTTCAATCACCATCTGCTGCATGGACCTGAATATAATCCAAGCTTAACTGTGAACAATGAACACCCACAGACACACACACACAGACACACACACACACATCCAGGTCTGCTGATACACAAAGAGCTTTGAATTATCAGTAAAATAAACAGACTGTACCAAGATCTTCTGGTGCATTATTCAACAGAAGATCATGGTCTCACACTGTCTACAGTTAGGCTGGCAATACCTGTTCTTGTCAGTGATAAACCTACCCCAATTTTCACAATTTTTGGGCAAATATTTACTAAGGATATCTTTGTCTGCCCACTTCCAACTTTATGACAAATTTATTTGCCTAGCCATCTGGTCTTATCAAGGGAGAAATAATTTTGATACAAGCAAATACAGTATCCAAGAAAAAGGCATTCTATTAACTTCATCCAAGCTGGATTTGTGGTTTCATTGCCGACAATTTGGTCATTTTCAAAGCAGATCTCGTCACAACTGTTTATTTTGAAAGCCTATTCCCGTACACTCAATGATATGCTGACTGGCTGAAATTTGCTTGATTTCAAATTTGGCCTGAAAAGACAAAATAAAATAATGAGTATACTTCAATACATAAAAATTACAATGTCAGCTCTAGATCTCTCTCTCTCTCTCTTGCACTGTCTGAGACAACACATATTTTCTGGAAAAAATGTTTTCTTTTTACAGATTTCTAATAACAAAATATAAGCACATAAGCACATCTTACTGAATGTACATATTAAAGCAAACAAGAAATTAAATGTTAAAGAAATAAAATCTATCAAAGTATATTCTTTCTGAAACCTTTCTAATTTTCACAACTACAGTATTGAAAGTAATGCCTACACTGTTGATCTTTGAAACTAATGCATTCAATATAATGCTACACTGTTAATCACTGAAACTACTGTAATCAGTGTAATGCCTACACTTCTAATCAGTGCAACTACTGAACTCAATATAATGCCTACACTATCAGTGCATCTACTGTATTTGATATAATGCATATTCTGTTAATTAGTGCAACTAATGAAATTCAATATAATGCCTACACTGTCAATCAGTATGTGCAACTACTGAATTCAATATAATGCCTACACTGTCAATCAGTGCAGCTATTGTATTCAATATAATGCCTACACTGTCAATAAGTGCAACTACTGTATTCAATATAATGCCTACTCTGCTGATCTTTGCAACTACTGTTTTCAATATAATGCCTATACTGCTGATCTTTGTAACTACTGTATTCAATATAATGCCTACACTGTCAATCAGTGCAGCTACTGTATTCAATATAATGCCTACACTGTCAATCAGTGCAGCTACTGTATTCAATATAATGCCTACTCTGTTGATCTTTGCAACTACTGTTTTCAATATAATGCCTACACTGCTGATCTTTGTAACTACTGTATTCAATATAATGCCTACACTGTCAATCAGTGCAGCTACTGTATTCAATATAATGCCTACTCTGTTGATCTTTGCAACTGCTGTTTTCAATATAATGCCTACACTGTCAATCAGTGCATCTACTGTACTCAGTATAATACATACACTGTTGATCTGTGTAAGTACTGTATTCAATATAATGCCTGCACTGTTGATCTTTGTAAGTAATGTATTCAATGCAATGCCAACACTGTTGATTTTTGTAACTACTGTATTCAATATAATGCCTACAATGTCAATCAGTGCATCTACTGTATTCAATATAATGCCTACACTGTTGATCTTTGTAACTATTGTATTCAATAAAATGCCTACACTGTTGATCTTTGTAACTACTGTATTCAATACAATGCCTATACTGTTAGATTTTTGTAACTACTGTATTCAATACAATGCCTATACTGTTAGATTTTTGTAACTACTGTATTCAATACAATGCCTATACTGTTAGATTTTTGTAACTACTGTATTCAATATAATGCTAACATTGCCAATCACTGCATCTACTTTATTCAATGTAATGCTCACATTGTGCACTTACAAAATTCTTTGGTTAAATTTCATGAGGTAAAAGCTCATTATAATAAGTACAATGTCATAAAAATATCCCCATCTTGATACTAAAAAAGTTAGCTCCCTTTGTTCATGTTGGTGCTAACTGTGCATTCTCTTTCCCAATATGATCATGTTTTATACAACATATATGAGATCCATTTCTGAGACTTTGTCAGGTTCCTCTCCAGTTTCATAATTTGCCAAGGGGTGAATTTCTAAATAAAGTAAATCCAAATATCTGAACTAAAGGGTTATATGTTACTTAAAGCAGAATCCAGGAATTCTTATGTTGATATAAATAAATCATTAAAACATTTAATATTTATTAAATGCTGCAGATATCAAGCATGTTAAAATTACCATAGGATCTGAATGCAAAATACGTTCTCATTGTCACTGCCCAGTGTTAAACAGCAAACGTTTGTATCAAATGTCTGAGATGAACTGAAAAAGGTTTGGCTCATCAGATTTTTAAAATTGTTACACAGAAAGTCAGATTCAGGTACTTAAATTTCATTATGAGTGTGGTTGATAGTAACATATCTATTCAAACAGTGACAGGCAAAAATCCCGATTTCTGACAAATTTTGCTTACAAGCTTGACTTAGATGGGAGCAGAATATTTCTACTTAATACAAAACAAAATCATAAACTAGATGAACTGAGAAATATAGTTTCAACTGTAATCTGTGAAAAATATTCCAATATTTGGTGATTTTCAATGCAAAAACTGAACAGCAAGCAGACAACATATATGTGAGGAAATTTAAATTTTGTGAAAACCATGGAGAATAAACTAAGTCATAAAACCAATTGGAAATGAGACAAAAAGCATAGGCGGTAGTAATTTAAATGAAAATGAGACACCAGGCATGCATGGCGGTAAGTTAAGTGGTAATTAGACAAGAAGCATATATCATGGTAAGTTAAGTGGTAATGAGACACCAGGCAAGCAAGGTAGTAAGTAACAGTGGCAATGTAACACCAGGTATGCATAGTGGTAAATTAAGTGGTAATGAGACATCAGGCATGCATTGTGGTAAGTAAAGTTGTAATTAGACACCAAACATATACAGTGGTAAATTAAGTGGTAATGAGACACCAGGCATGAATGGTGTAAGTAACAGTGGCAACATAACAACAGGCATACATGGTTGTAAGTAGCAGGGTAATGAGACAAGGCATGCATGGTAGTAAATTATGTGATAATGGGACACCAGGCATGGATGGTGGTAAGTAACAGTGGCAATGTAACACCAGGCATGCATGTAATAAGTTAAGTGGTAATGAGACACCAGGCATGCACGGTGGTTAGTAACATGGGTAAATAGACACCAAGCATGTATGGTCATAAGCAATAGTGGTAATGAGACACCAGGCATGCATAGTGGTAAGTAACAGGGATAATGAAACACCAGGCATGCATGGTGGTAAGTGAGACACCAGGGATGCATGTGGGTAAGTTAAGTGGTAATTTGACACCAAGCATATATAGTGATGATAAGTGGTAATGAGACACCAAGCATATATGGTGGTAAGTTATGTGGTAATGAGACACAAGACAGGCATATTAAGAAGTTAAGTGGTAATGAGACACCAAGCATATATGGTGGTAAATTAAGTGGCAATGAGACACTAAGCATATATAGTGGTACATTAAGTGGTAATGAAACACCAGGCATGCATGGTTGGTAAATTCCATGAAAATCATGATGTTCTAGACAGATTCTAGCAGCCTCTGTCCTCCATCTAGATAAGCCGGGATTGAGTCAAATGTAGTTAGCAATGGATTTTGTAAGTCAGTTTGACTGAAAGGAGGAGCATGTTCTTACATAGGAATGTAGGATATAATGTTGAATATGGCACACAGAATTTACCTTAGTAAGAATCCTGGCCACATGAATGACTGTTTCTGTGTGCAAGGATATAGGTCCACATCGGATCTGAGATGTGCCACTGGCCAAGGCCATTAGAATTATCACCTGGAAAAACAATTTTATCATCATCACATAAAAAAATAATAATGTTTATATCAAATTCTTACCGATGACAATTATATCACATATAAAATCCATATTGTGATATATGTCTTTCAAGCATTTTAAAGGATTACTGCTCTAGACCAAATATCTTATAGCCCAATATTTGTTTGTTCTTACAAATGTTTACTAAACTTCAGGTAAAATAAAACAAAATTTAGCTGCAATATTTAGGGGTTATGAATAACATTTTGGACAATGGACAGCACCTCACTGGGACCTTGAGAGAAAAGGTTCACAAAATTTTGTCTCTAAGCTAAGACCACATATTATCCTGCTAATTTTATCTTGAAGAACTAGCCCCAAAGTGTGGTATGCAACACTCCTTATACTGCCAATATCCAACTATGCTAAGTTTTATCCATTTTCTCTTAAATGGCTTTAATATTATGGGATATCTGATTGTAATCCAAAGCTTGTGGACTTATGCTATCCTTTGGAAAAGCACTTAGCTTCAGATTCCTTGGCGTGATATAGCCAGTAATGTTTTAAAAGTTCCTTTGTGAAACAAACAGAAACAAAATTAAAAAATGCCAACTTTGATGAAATGGAAAATGTAGTGTGACAGATAGATGGGGACATTAATGAACAGATGGATAACATGACAAATGCATGAAAATGTAAATTACCTGTCGTACATCTTTCCTGGCTTGTGCAAAATGGGCTTGAAACAATAAACAAAATAAATGAAGCTAGAAAAACCTCAAAAATGTTTATCAAACCAGGTTTATACTTATGGGTCTTCCCTCGTTTCCTTCATTACACTTTTACACTCCGTAAGTTAAGCTTGACCTTAAACAGAAAACTGATTACAAAATACACTATAATCAAGGTAAATTTATTCCATAAAATTTTTATTTTACAAGACCAATACATACCTGATCTTGAATAAAGTCATCAATACAACCACCATGACACAGCTGGTTCAATAACATCTCACCAGCCTCCCTTCCCACCTTTTCAGCTGGGATCCCTGGTAAAGAAACACACCTTAGGTTTAAATACCAAAGTACAATGGTTACTCACTATAAATCACCTCATTATGGAATGGTCCCTCATATACCGTATATACTTGCTTATAAGACAAGTCAAACTGCAAACTGGTCAGACCAGTTCTGCTGTCCCATAATGTGCCAGCAGCAGATCTGGGTCTGTGCAGTTGGTAGGAGTAACCTGTAAAACAAACAGCATAGATCCTGATCTGCAGGTGCATTATGCTATGGCAGATTAGGATCTTTGTTGTTTGCAGTTTGACTTGACTTGAAAGGGACTATGTATGGTACCACAAGAACGATCATGGATCCCATTTTAGGGTTAAATAATTTACATATTCAACCCACCTCACTAAATGGCAACCTCACTCATAAGGAAATACACTTATTTTGAGTCCCCTGAACAGTGTTATGATGACGAACCACTGCAGTAGCACACTTGGTTTGTGTTTCTTTTGTGTCTGGCTTGATCCCTGGTTCAAACTGAGATAAGGGTAGTTGCTCTTCAATCTAAGGTTGATTAGCCCCACCTCAAAACTGTGATAAACCTGTGCAGCACCCAAATGTGAAAAACTAGACCAAAACTGACGTGTGTGTGCATGTGTACACGTGTGCGTACGCATGTGTGTGTGAGAAATTTGGATTTTTAATTTAACAATTTTTCAGTCATATCGCTACAATGTCTGCAGTGTGACAGTTTATAGTGATGTCTAGCACAGGGCATCATGCCACAGACATGTAGCATCATGTCCCACACAGTCACATTATCCTGACACCAGGCTGACCAATCCTAACACTAACCTGTTAATGCTGAGTGCCAAGTGAGGCAGCTGCTAGTCCCATTTTTACAAGTGTTTGGCATGACTCTTCCAGGGTTCAAACCTGCAACCTCCTGCATGCGAGGTGAATGCTCTAATAACTTAGGTTACCAGGGCAGTGAAGAAAATGAAGTTTACATTTTCTTAAAGCAAATTACATCACTCCCTCACTATAACGCCCTTCCTTAAAGCATGGTATAGTCATGGACCCTTCATTATAACATGGTTCCTTTCATAACAATACAAGTAGTTAACAGAATTATCAGAATGCTCTCCAGTATAATAAATTCTTACCTTTATTCTTGTCCTAGTTTTATCTGTAGTAATCAAATTTTTTATAACCATCAATGGACTAAAAGAGGAAAACATTCCAAATTTCCAATCAGAAACTGATATCGAGGTCAAAGGTTGAGTTTATGAAGTATGCACAGTGTACAATTATTTCATTGCCATTAATAGGAATAGAAACATCTATAACATAGAGATTTTAACTGACCACTTGATAAAAAATATTTTGGTAACATCATGTGGTGTGTGATTAAATGAGAGAACAATGGGAGCAGCAATGTTACTATGTTCTTGTTGTTGTTGTAGGGTTTAACGCCATTTTTCAGCACACGATAGGCTATACATGGTGGCCAGTATTAATGGCGGAGGAAGAACCCGGGAAAACCACAGAAAGAACCACTGACTCATGAAAAGTTACTCGCAAGCTTTCTCACAAACCCACATTAGCTGAATCAGAGACTCGAACCCATGCAGACAGAGGTGAGATGGCAGTGATCCATAATGGAAAGCGCTTTAGACCACTCGGCCACTTGGGGCCCCTACTGTGTATGATTAAATGAGAGAACAATGGAAGCAGCAATATTACAAATTTGCAACAGGAACATAGACCTTCATGTCACATATTAAAACTGCTGTTTGATCTTGTTATCCTCTAATATCTCTCTTATATATCACTAATATAGAAATAAAAATTCATCACCTGCATGTCATCTTTGAAATATGAAGATAACAGAATTTAATCCTACAAGTAATGAATACAAGAGATGGGTGTGAGATGAATAAAAAGGGGTAAAATCTCATTACCTCTATTTGAAAATATGGCATACAATTTTATCTTTAAAATAACTTCAACCACTTTTTTGTTACAACTGTCAAATCTACAACAATTGCTGTTTTATGAATTTCTTTATGTTAAATTAAAATAACTCATATTTGGTACCATTTTAAAGCTAAATATGAAATTTAAGAATATCACTTTTCTGCTGACAGCTCAGATTCATTAGCCACTTGTCTGGACACTCACATTATTGCCACACCCTTATGAAAAGACTCCCACACAACTGTATAAAGGATGTGACAGTTTTGTGAATCTCTGTATAAAAGATGTCTCTGATACATAGGTGTCAACCCTTTGAGATGAAAACCTGTACACCAGACCAATAAAAACCTTACAAAGACACAAAAAAAACTTACACGAAAATATGTATTCATACGTTAAGTAAGATCAACAGTTTTAAAACACAAATGCTATACACAAATTATTATGACACATATTTACATAACTATTTACATTTCTGAAACTTTATTTCATTCTTTTTACTTATAACATTATCATCTCCCTGCTTTGGCTAAGCAAAGAAGCTTTTGATGGATGCTCCCTTCTTCATTTCAAAATTTCTTTCATGCAGTTTTGTCCTGAAGTATTCCTCCAGATCATATATGTTCGACACCACCAGTTTAATGTCTTTACTGCATATTTTACAAAAAGCATGTGAAGATCCTAACTTGGATACATCTACAATGCCAGGGAAGACTTTAATCAAAAATAGCCTGAAACTTGTCACGACCTTAGTCAGTGTCTTCAAGCTTGCGTTTCTTTTGAGTTAGGCTCAGCCATTTGATGGATGGAATATTTCAACTAGATGAGAGAAATAAAAAAATAAAAATTTAAAAGTTTAGATTTGACATGTGATAGAGGAATATCTCCTGATTACAAATATGTTACGAATTTATATTTGTCCTCATAAACCCAAGATATTATGCCAGGAGCTATCCAAAAATTGAAATCTAGAAATAATTTTTTTACAAAGTAGCAGTCCAGAAGTTTATACCTTGTAAGCTGTTGATCATTTCTATTAAAATTGTGTATCTGGTATTTGAAAAATTATGAATTTGCTATATGGTGTGCCAATTTTGGTCACAAACTTGATATAAATTGGCAGTGTTACATATTTTCAAGTCACTCAGTATCTGTACTACAGCCATCAATATGGCAATGCATTTTCCTGTTTGCATTACCTATCTGATAAACTCAAAACTATAACAGCATGATAAAATGCCAGCGCTAAAATCAGTAGAGTATTTATTTTTAATTAGTAGATTGTTAAATTTTTTTAATAAATCGACTTTGTCTCCACACAGACAAATCGGACGAATTACAGTTAAACCAACATGATTGCCACACTATGTAAAGTATGCAAACTTTATGTATTTGATAGCAATAAGAATAAATAATAAAATAATAATGTATAAAATAAGAAAACATACCTACTACACAGGTAGTTAGTCAATATTAGAAATTCGAGTGTGCGTCTAATCTCTGCATGATAAACGACAAGATCACAAACAGGAGTTAAACCATGAATGAAACTCATTTCATTATCAAAGGAAAAGTGCGTTTTTTTAGTATGATTTGATTGGTTGTTTCAGGTCACCATAGTCTCACTGAATTCTCATGTTAAAAAAACATTATGCCAAGAGTCCTGGATGCGCACAAAACGAAAAAACAAAAATGTTTTTAAATTTAAACATTTTATGAAAAAATGTACAAAACGATTGTATGGCCATACACTGACAAAAAAGGAAAAAACCGTACAAATTACAGGTAAACCATACAAGTTGACACCTATGCTGATAGAACAGATCAAATTATTTGGCCTGGTATACTGTGTATAACCAAGCATTTCATTTTGGTCAAGCAAGGGCAAGCTCCTTCTGCATGACCTTGTGGATTTCCAGCTTGGTTAGGTTGTTGTTCACTCATCATTCCAACTACTGACTGCTTAACCTCAGCACCCTCAGCCAGTGGTACAGAGACTCAGTTGAGACAGGTACTCCATGTAGGACACAGCCAAATAAGTGAGCTCGACCAAAAATCCGTACCTTGGACAGGTTTTTGACTAAGTCCCTGGATGCTATGCACAGTAACTACATAGCCAAAATGCCAGACTATGCTCTATCTTGCAATAGGCACAATAACAGTAATGTTCAGCAAAAGCTAGCACTGCTCATTCATAAACGGAATCATCACAAGAACATCTTAGAACCAGCTGTCCTGTGGGTGGTATAAAAGAGGGACCAGTGTGTCTGAAAAGTGCCTTTTGTGTCACTTAAATAAGAGCTGCTGTGCCCTATCACTGTATGGGTATCACTGTGCCCTATCACTGTATGTATATCACTGTGCCCTGTCACTATATGGGTATCACTGTGCCCTATCAGTGTATGGGTATCACTGTGCCCTATCGCTGTATAGGTATCACTGTGCCCTATCACTATATGGGTATCATTGTGCCCTATCACTGTATGGGTATCACTGTGCCCTATCGCTGTATAGGTATCACTGTGCCCTATCACTATATGGGTATCATTGTGCCCTATCAGTGTATGGGTATCACTGTGCCCTATCGCTGTATAGGTATCACTGTGCCCTATCACTATATGGGTATCATTGTGCCCTATCACTGTATGGGTATCACTGTGCCCCATCACTATATGGGTATCACTGTGCCCTATCATGTATGAATGCATGGGATAACATAAGCATATCAGCTAGCTTCCACTGCTACAGAAATCAACTCTATCCATGACAGAATGCAAGGGCCTTGTGCATCTCCTGGCACTAGCCACTGTCATATCCTTTTCTAGGTTTCATTATATATAAATTCTAATAGTTTGAAATACATTTTCTATATCTAAACATATAGAACAAGTCCATACAATTATGAGATGTTTTATTTCCACAGACCTGGAAACTACATTTTTTATTCTTTAAAATCATATTCATCCATATGTGAAGTGGCATTTATAGTACATACAAGATGACTGATTGTACCAGTTCAATTTGTTTTATTATTACTGCTACAATACAGTACCAAACTTGCTTGATACATAGGGATATGAAATTAATGTAGTAGTTAAAAAGATTAATACATCCTTTTGTATACCACATATTCGTAAATTATGCTTCAGGTTGTATTCCATAGTGACTGTTTTAAGAATTAATTCCAACAAAAAAGCATTCCATTACTGGATCTGTATTTAATATATACATTGTACAAAAATGCACACTTTTTGGAGATCTTTTTTTGCAGGCAATAAAATAAGTTGCTTGCACTTACTATGAGCAAAACACCATGTAAAAGATTTAATTATATGCTGATTTTTCCCCCGTTAACTTTACATTGTCAGAATCGTGCAGTATTACCCGATACTGAACCCACGCACCAATACACATAAAGCATTCACGTGCATAAAGGAACTACTTTCTACTGTAAACAAACAATGGACGCAGACTCCAGCACTTTTGATTTGTAAACAAATCATGTACACTTGCAAGAAAAGTTCCTTACAAATAAAATACAAGTGACAAGTCATATACTGTCTTCTTTAGCTGGTGATAAGAATGGCAAAAAAATATACTTACAGTTTTACATCCTGAATTTCCTCAAAATGTACTTTCTTAGTTCTGCAAATCCGAATTACATGAGCCATGTCATAGGTTCTCAATCTTGATTACATATTTTGAAACTGTACTGTAATTTCGATGATAAGTGCAAGTACATCCTCCTTACTGCACTCAATAAGCATTAAATTCCATAGCATCTTTTTGATAATTGCAATTGAAAGACTTCATATTTTTGTCTCACATTAGAATTTCAAACATTCAGTGACAGAAACAGAAACACATTTGCAAACGTCAACATGCTTCTCCCTTGATTCTTCAATCCCATGTATTTCATGTGGAATTGTCACATAGAAATCCAGTCCAAATCACGAAATTTCATAGGATCAAAAAAAATACCAAAATCTATTCATTCCAGATCAAATGGAAAAGTTGTTGCAATGCACATTCATTCACAACATGACTCCAAATTTCAATTTTAACTAGACGTGCCATTTTCTTTCGAAAGTTATGTCGAGCACATGACTAAGTTCAAATTTATCTGGGCGGAGTAATGTGTGCAGTAATAATGTTGTTGTTGTGTAATGATGAATATGCACTTGTGTATACAGTTTGGAATATGGCATACTATTCCTCAGAGAATACACAAGACTGGGTATCAGAAATTGAAGCCACACGAGTACCAGTTTGTTATTTTGTGAAAAATGGGTCATTATAAGAAAATGGAGATCATCTGATGTACATGTTTGTAATGAGTGATCAGTGAGCAACCACATTGTTCTTCCTAAGTTGTATCAACAATAAATTCATAGTCTAGCCCAGTGGTTCCCAATTGTTTTGGGACCACCGCCCCCTTAGTTATCCTCAATGCCCCCTACCTTACCCTGTAAAAAGTATTATTCAGCATTAGCGCCCACCTCGGTAATCCCACTGCTCCCCAGGGATTAGTACTGCCCACTTTGGGAACCACTGGCCTAGCCACTAAAACTCCTTACGCTGGTCATTTTGGTGTCAATAAAACTTGTCCCAAGGTCCTGGGTCATTTTTATTTGCCCCCAAAAAATGTGATGTTTGTAAGTACCATAGATCTTGTCACACTTGTCAAATGATAGGAAGTCCCAATCAGAAGATATCTAAGGCACATCTGCAACCTATTCCTGCATTTGACCATTTCACAAGCCATTTAGCAGAAAAATGGTAGACTGTCGGTTTCTTACATAATACCAAGTCAAGCAACCAATAAATGTGGGCATCCTCAAGATTTCCACAGGCTATTCCTTTGAAGAATAATAAAGCAAAAACTGTTCTAGAAGATTAGGCAGTGTTTTTTTAAGACTTGTGTACCCCCCCCCAATCTTTCCAGCAATTTTATGTTTGATTATTTCCAAACAACTTATTCATGGATTAGACATCCAACAGTTTCATTTTTCTGCCTATCACCCTGAAAGTCATGGGGCTAGCACAAGTCCAAAATAACTCTCTCCTACCCAGAATATATGTATACAATTATATTGTATCAAACCTTAAAAAAGATGATGATCAGTACAATCCTGCATTGTATAGTTATTCTGTAAGATCAGGAAAGTTTTTTCCCATGTTGGTAATTATCACAAACTGAAAAACTCCATGACTACCCTAAAACAGCAATATACTATCCCAAAACACCCTCAACTACCCAGGATACATGTAGGCAATTAAATAAAATCAAACCAAATAAAACGACAGTAATCAGTAAAATTCTACCCTGTATAATTATCGAGTACGATCAGTAGAGTTTTTCTCTTGCTGATACTTGCTGAAGGAAAGACCCTAAGACTGTCCCAAAACATGCTAATCAACCCAGGATACATTTATACAATTACAATACGTTAAGGAAATATGCTGTTTTGGTGCATTCTCTCTCTCTCTTTGATTACAGATAATTCGCTAAACTACTTTTATGTTGCAAAGGGCAGCACACTTAATAAGTCTGAATCATGGGTCACTACATTCATATTAAAAAAAATTCTTTAGCTTTTTTTTGTAATCTTTCATGTGACAATGAGCTGCTGAATAATTAGGTTTTAACACCATTTTTCAGCACAAGATAGGCTATACATGGCGGCCAGTATAATTGGTGGAGGAAGAACCCTGGAAAACCCCGGGAAGAACCACCGACCCATGAGAAGCTATTGGCAGGCTTTCTCACGTACCAACGTTAGCCGAGGCTGAGACTCAACTCACGCAGACAGAGGTGAGATGGCAGTGATCCATAATGGTGATCGCTTTAAACCACTCGGCCACTCGGGGCCCCAGGGACTGAAAGAGTTATAATGTTGATCAACACAAAATGAATGCCGTAAAGCTCCGTGGGTAGCATTAATTATTTCTGGTAAAGGAAAAACATTAGAAATTTAGAGTGCCATCTGTTGTCATAATGGGGTGCTAATCTATAGTATGCAATTATGACGACAGATGGCGACACAAGTAGGACAACAAAGACAATGATGATAAAACTTAGTATTTAAATTGTTGCAAGCCCAAATCTGTATGAAAACAGCAGTTGAAATGATGTAACTGTAATATGGCAAGTTTATAAACAGAATATCCAAAACTTGAAATAACTGACATAGCATTTGCCATGCAACTAACTACAGAATCAATTCAGTAGTTAGCAAGGTACAATGATGCAGAAGGAAAGTAGATCTAAGCACTTGCAAGCAGCCATTTGCAGCTTGCATCAATGAAAGATAGAAAATTCATTACTAGATTTATGAATGTATTACTTGCAAGCAGCCATTCACAATAATGCAGAAGGAAAGAAGAACTTGCAAACTATGTACAATTTACATCAATGAAGAATAAAATATACATGGATACAATTATGAATGCAGCACTTGCAAGCAGCCATTCACAATAATGCAGAAGGAAAGAAGAACTTGCAAACTATGTACAATTTACATCATGAAGAATAAAATATACATGGATACAATTATGAATGCAGCACTTGCAAGCAGCCATTCACAATAATGCAGAAGGAAAGAAGAACTTGCAAACTATGTACAATTTACATCAATGAAGAATAAAATATACATGGATACAATTATGAATGTAGCACTTGCAAGCAGCCATTCACAATAATGCAGAAGGAAAGAAGAACTTGCAAACTATGTACAATTTACATCAATGAAGAATAAAATATACATGGATACAATTATGAATGCAGCACTTGCAAGCAGCCATTTACAATACTGTATCAAGGATGATTAGAAAATACATGCATAGAATTATGGTGGTAATCCGCCTCCATAACAGTGTGATGGACAGCCTTGTTCTCTTCAGGCTTGATAAAGTGACAGCCAACCATGCCGGGATAACTGGGTTGCAGTCAAAAGCAATGGGCCAGCTATGCAAATCCGATGAAGTCTTGAGTTAGTAGTCCATTAATAGCCACCCAGGTTGACAAGCTGCATTGGTAGTCCAACCAATCAAAGTATGGGGCATACTCTCCCATGAAACTGCCCAAGTGACTATGTCAAGGCTCACAACTTCAGATGCCTTATAGCCATTAAGGTGCTGTTCCCATAGTTCCCACGCTTTTCTAAATATAAATGCCCAGGTCTTATCCAGGTTTTTTCCATGATGAAATTAATTTTTTCAAGGTTAACATATGACCATTACTGAATGGAATTAAAGAAATTTTGGATTATAAAACAGGCATTTTCCAAATCTGAAGATGTTTCTCTTTCAAGACTCTCCAAAACATATGTCAGAAAAGAATTGATCATGTACAAAACCACAAAATGAGCCACACAAAACAAATCTGACTATATTCCTATTAATTGGCATTTAAAGTCATTTAAATGTACAGAATACAAATCCTAACTTTACTCTGCTGACCTGCATTATGTTGCTACATGGAAACAACATAATGAGCATAAATTGTTTTGTTTCCTTTCAAACCTTTAACTCTGAATAATTCTAGAGCAATATATGTGCATGTTATACGAAGTAAACATTTCCTATCACAGTATGAAAAAAAAACAATAAAATACCAAGTATTAGAATCTTACCTTGTAAAGAAAAAAGTTTAACCCTGAATTTGTGTGTGCCAATAAAATCTCAAACAAGATTTTTCAAAAAACCTAAACTAATTATGATGATTTGGTTAAAAATTCCATCATTTAAAGACATTTACAAAAGGGTTGATTTAAATTTTGACAAAAAACCTTCAAAATTATATATTGCTGTATAAACAAGGACTGAATTTTCTGTAAAATCAACTTGTCTTCTTGTAGTTCAATAAACCAGTCCCCAAACCTGTACTGATACATGGACACTTATCATTTCTTAATACATAAGAAAAGGGACGACAATTTCCCAATTCTCCTGTGGTCCATTTAAGATCTGAAACCAATGCTTCAAGTTACAAGTCACTGTGTAATAATTTTGCACCAAACATCAGCTCAGAGATTTGACATTTTTCTAATCTGGGTTTCCTCCGAATATTCCAACCCCATTTTTCACATATGGACATTTAGGATGGAGTGTGGGTTCAGAGCAATTCAATATAAAAAATTTGGAATCTGCTGCCACAGTAAGATAGCTTACCAGCAGGCCTAGCAAATTTAACCTATGTTATATTGACTTATACCTGCATGAAATCGATAGGAAAATTATTTATTTTCTCAAAAATGGCAAGTATTATAATTGTTATGTATTTAATCTGCTGAGAGACTAGACGAAACTCAGCATAGATGAAACCTGACCCAGTACTCGCCATTTGCGTTAATGGTCACATGACTTCACAAATCTCAAACAACAACATCGGAAGTCCAATAGTCACATGATATCAACAACAAACTCCTTTTCAATGTTGTTGTACAAAATTTCAATTATATTAAATAAAAGTCTGATACCTTTTGTAAAAACCAGAAAGAACATATAATTCTCAACATTTTTATTTCGAGAACAACTACAAGAAACTTGGCTAGTCTGATTCATCAAGCAGAGTAGTCTGGTTCCCTGCTTCATATGCTCCCTACGTGAGAGAGCACATGTCAATGAAGTCGTCATGTGATACAACAAAACTCTGGAAGCTGGTCTCAGAATAAATATAAAGAATTTTGTGCCCTTTTGTTTTTGTATTTTATTTCAACGACTTTCATTTTAAAAAAATTCTATAATATTTGAAAATGATGGTTGTGAGATTGTGTCTTCTTATGCGACTAGTAATCGAAATCGCTAATACCAGATCAAATTTCACCAACGCATTAGTTTTATTGTTGTTCAGCGTTGTTCAGCAGATTAAAGGAATAACGATTTTAATACTCACAATTTCTGAGAAAAGAAATAATTTTTATATCAATTTTATGCAGCTATAAATTGACTTAACAATGTATAAGTTTGCTAGCCATCTGCTAAGCAGCTATGCTTTAACACCACCATGTTGGCCTCTTGTGATGCTAAACTTGTTTTCATACATTCCATAAAAAAAAAAAAAATACGGATATTGAGCTGTGAAACAAAAAGTCTACCAGATGAATCTAATCCAATGCGCATTTGGATTGTCTCAACAAATATATTTATGGCAAGCACCAAAATGATCCATACTGCAACCTCCTAATATTCTGGTTAGAACTCAATAAATTTAACTCACAATCAGTTCAGTACGACTCAATTACATAATTGTTTTGGGTGTCAAGTTGTGAAGAAAAATTCCAAGGTTTTTCCAGACTTTCGTCAATATATGCAAAATTCAAGGACTTTTCACGGTCAGGAAAAAAGTTATCATTTCTCCTGACTTTTTCCCGATTTCCCGGTAGCATGGGAACCCTGTGTTCCAGAGACCACCATGCCAAAAATCTTTTTGCATGCATGGTGGATGTCTTCCAACATAGCAATGAAGTTGGTTTCCTTCATTTTATTCTTTGACAACACTAGCAGCAGTGGAGGCCTCACTAGAGACTTCAGCAGCCAAATCATCTGCTGCAGAGCATGAATCTAGCTGCAGGCCTTGATAATCTGCAGGTCCAGTTTTATTGCCAAGAACCCAAATTGCCTTTGACTCCCTATCTGTAATCTAATGAATTCCAGGCATCATCATCATAGACTATCTTTCCAGGCCTGGCCATTGTGGATGACGAGCTCCATTGCTGATTCATTGAGCTGTACTTGCTATTATAAATGTCATCACTAGTTATATCCATCAGAATAACTGCATGCCAATGGAACCTTTCCAAATCAGCTACATTATTGAATATTGCACCTGTCTCATGTACTCACCTTTCCCATTCCATTAGCTTCTGTAAGACCCTGACCTCTGAGGGCATTTTAGAAATGTTGTAATGCACATTGAGCAATGCAGTTCAGGTTGAATTCCTTCCAAAGGGTCAGGTTATTGGTATCGAGTACTTGGATAGAATACAGACTGAGCATTACTGTCATCACCAGGTAATATTTTAGTAAAGTAAATACCAGTTAGGTCTAGGCTTCTGTTTAAGGTGTGATATTACCTAGTCAAGGTCAAAGGGTGCATGAAGTTACTCAATCTCACCCAAGTGGGCAATTTTCTGTGACTGAGCCTTTTGCCACGCCTAAGTTGATCAAGCAATACATTGGCCACACATCAGCAATCATGTTTCTCCCAAATTTGTCAAACCTCCACCAGTTTTGTAAACTAATCACATATTACACATGATAACTGTACATATACCATAGTACATATCAACAAATCTCTACTAAGGGGTGTGATGATGGCTCTAGTAACGTAAGGGCAAACTTTTTCTCTGTGCCCTCTTTTCAGTGTACCGTATTTACCGCATATGTTGGGACAAGATAAAATAATTATTTTTTTCCTGTCCCAGAACTTATGGTGAAACATTTTTTTCACTTTGGTCATATGTCAAAAGACTTAAGAAATGAAATAAATTTGCATTGCATTTGTGCTCCCCCACCCCCAACTGCATGTCGCAATGAAATAGATAAATAAAACGCTTAATTGATAATAAAAAGAAAGAAACTAACCTTGTGCTGTTATCATTTATTCCTTTTTTCAACATGAGCATTAAAGAATAAAATATTTCCACGAAATCCATATAAGTAGTGTAGGCTTCCATACTGTAGCGTGTATCAATTATGTCCGATACCACACACCATGTTGTTCACTGACATGAACACCGAGAAACAATTGTGTGTGGTTGTGCTCAAAGGTTTGAACATGTTATCTGACTGAAAACTGGAGCCAACAAAATTGCATACAAGAGGGAAATAGTCAACTGATATCTTGAAGACGCTATTCACACATGACACGGTGTTGGGTGCAAAATAATCAAGATTGAATTATATCCAGGTCTACTGTATGACAATATCTCGCAAAAAAAAATCATCATTTGAAAACACATTCACATGAGTGCAAGTGACAGTCTTTTCACCAGCTAGGGTAACATAATTATCCTTACTATACCAAGCACTTATAATCCCAGGTGGTGAATAAACACGACTGGCAGCAAGCAGTTAACTCCTTCTTTGAACCTACCAACAGGACATCAAAGACAAAAGGTTATTTTTATTACAAAGCAGGCGATCTCAGAAGCCGACCCCAGTTACTTTATTTTGTAAAGGATATCAATACAAAGGTTATTTTATTGCAAAGCAAGCCGACATCGGAAGTTGACTATGGATTCTGTGAAGTAAGCCGATTTTTTTTTTTTTTTTTTTGAATATACAAAGACGGACAAGATATGGAAGCATACTTGGGTTCCTTTTCAACTGTATTCATGGGAATTTTGAAAATAAATTGAAACAATGGAACAAATTTTAAAGTGACACAATATAGTGCTTTGTGCACAGATGTCGATGACCCAGCGTCACCCAGAATATTTGAAGAAAATAAAATCACGTGATGAATTCGTTAAGGCCAGAAGAGAACTTTACTGTATGCCAGTATCTTGCAAATAAAAATCATTATTTTAAAGCACTTTCACTTGAGTGCAAGTGACAATCTTTTTGCCAGCGCGGGTTACATAACTATCATTAATATTTACCCGCAGACATCAGTGCACCTTTGTATTAATTATTACTAAAGATGCCAAGCACATATAAGACTGGTGGTAAATAAACACAACTGGCAGCCAGCAGTAAACTTCTTTGAACTTGCCGACAGGACATCAAAGACAAAGGTTATTTTTATTACAAAGCAAGCAGACGTTGGAAGCCGACTTTGGACTCGGAAGCCGATTTTTTTTTTAAAAGGATAACAATACAAAGGTTATTTTATTGCAAAGCAAGCTGACCTCAGATGCCGACTACTGGATTCTTTTAAGTGTGCCAATTTATCTTTTTAGCTTTGAATATACAAAGACAGCCGAGATATGGAAGCTAACTTTGGTTCCATTCCAACAGTATTCACAAAATGTTTGACAATAAAGTAAAACAATGGAACAGTTTTTAAAGTTGCACAATATAGTGTTTCGTGCGCGAACATCGATGACCCAGCATCATCCAGAAGATGTGGAGAAAATAAAATCACATGATGAATTCGTGATAGCCAGAAGAGAAACAGATCATTTCGCCGATAATATGATCATTAACATGGATGAAACTCTAGTGTACTTTGATCGCATTCCTGGATGGACTGACGATAAGATGGGCATCAAAAGTGTGAGAATTAGCAAGACTAGTGCAGATTTGAAAAAAATCTTCCTTTTGTTCTTGCAGTTTCCACATCAGGTGGTGTGACACATGCCTCCAACAATTTTTCATGGTATGAGAAAGTTAAAAAAGTATTCATGTACCAAAATAATAGACCGTATGTGTGCAGGAGAAGGGTTGTGTTGATGAGATGCTGCTGCAGTGGATTAAAGAGTTTTATCTCAAGTACAGTTTTATATTTAAAAATTAAAATTTCAGTTGGATTGCAATTTCTGACATGTAATTTTCGAATGATTTAAAAGGTGTCCCACAACTTACGACTCAAAAAAACCGATGTGTCCCAGAAGATACAGTGCACAAAAAAATTACTTTTAAAATTAATTTATGGTGTTCCAACAAATACGGTGTCCCAACATATGCGGTAAATACGGTAGATATGGTTTCAGGAGGCTTTTTGACAGGCACAGTTTCTGCATATATTAAATAGTTTTGTGACTGCTTCTGTACCCCACACTGATGACAAGAAACAGGAGGGCTATGGCCTTGTCTTTGTTTTTGCAAATGGAGTCCATAAAACCTGTATATGCTGCCATATATTTTACATGTGATAAACAGGAAACACTGCCCCTTATTGTGTCCCCTCATAATTGATGCTTGTCAATACACTGTCTTTTCTCTGTTAAATGATTATCAAGACTGCTAAACTTGGTATCATGAATCTTGCACAGCTTTTCATGGCACTGGGCATCCTGGTGGCCACAAAAGAGTTGGCCTCAAGCATGCTCACTTTTGCAAGGGGTTCTGTGGCATTCTGTTTGATCTTTTGCAAGGGGTTCTGTGGCATTCTGTTTGATCTCAACCACAGTACACTGGGCAGCTTTTAGTTTAGCTTCCAAGTATTCCACATGCACTTTATGCCCAAAAACCTCTTTTGGGGTTTTGTTTTGAGTTCATTAAGACCACCGATAGACCATAAGCTCTATGTCATTCAATCAGTGTAATAAAAAAACGCATTAAGCCTACTCTCCAGCCAGATAGATGTTATTTTCTCAAGGTAGCGAGTCCACTTAAAATCATGTTTTTTCCTCATCAAATGGCAGTCTGCATGGCCTGTGTATTTTTGGTGAGTGGTCAGATGATGAGCCTAACACCAGTAGTCATTTGTCTCTTTCAGCTGTACACTCTTACTGCTTGAGTTGTTTCCCAGGTTTCACCAAAGCCACTCTAAGGGGAGAAGGGGTGATGAGGGTAGAAGGAGTGAGCATCCATCAAAGACCTTTACTCATCCCAGAGTATTGTACTTGTTGTGAATGCATCATTTCATCCTTATCTCAACAGCAGACAATTCCCTAATGGGTATTTTGAGTCAGCAGCATCTTGAAACTTGAGCAGTGAGAAGGTGGGTGGGGATGGGAAAGGCCTCTGTGGGAGCTGGAGGGTGGAACAGCCTTTTGTGAGACCTGGGGGATGAGGGGAGTGAGCCAGCCCTCTGTGTTGTAAAGGCTTTCCCAGTTGGGTTCAGATGGGTGCTTTTATGCAGTCATGTCTGTTTTTGTGTTATTAGTGAGGGTATTTTAAAAGTGGTATCACATACATTTTTAGTAGTCTTGGGGGTGGTAAATGGTGGGGCTCAATAGTTCACTGTTTGCTACCCCTGTTGCTAATACACTAGATTTATTTATTCATTTATATAACAGATACTGTGAATCAATCAAAGAAAATATTTTGGTTTAGAAGATTACAAAACTATAACTACAATGATTTTACATAAACCTGGCATTTGCAATTCTGAAATCAATTACATATATTATTCCATTTAAATAATGATGTTAGTCTTATAACTGAAAGTTATTTCTTCTTCAACATTCTATCCAGAGAGAGACAGAAAGCACAGTTCTTACCATGATGCTTAAATATGATTAATGCTCACCAACTCTTTAACATATCAGCATGGAAATTTGAACTGTAATAATAGCATACAGCAATATTACTCACACCCCATGTTCACATCGCTTGCCACTTGATCAACGGCCCATAAGAGTGCAAAGTGTTGACTGGCTATATGTTCCATCTACATGGAAATGGTGGTGCATTATCAGTGGATCATACAAAGAACTATAAGGAAATGTGAATAAAGGAAGCAATATTTCTCAGATTTTTGTGCATAAAGGCTTAAATAGTCTTTGTTCAAACTACCTAACAGTTTCATCTTATAATGTAGACCACTCTGGTGGCCTGGTGGTTAGAGCATCTGCCAAAGATGCGGTAGGTTGCAAGTTCAAACCCAAGTCGAGTCATACTGAAGACTTATAAAAATGGTACTAACAGCTGCCTCGCTAGGCACTCAGCATTAAGAGGTTAGTGTTAGGACTGGTCGGCCTGGTGTCAGTATAATGTGACTTGGTAGGACATGATGCTATATGTCTGCGGCATGATGTCTCAGTGCTAGACATTGCTATAAACTGCCACACTGCAAACATCATAGTGATATAACTGAATTTTTTTTAAAGCAATGTTAAAAATCCAAATCTCTCATACAGTGACATGATCATGTGTGGCAGTTCTGATATCTCCACGTAATTGGTCTTTTTTGGAAACACTATCTTTGCATAAAAGATGCCAAGAACAACTGATAAATAAACTGCAAATATTTTGATTTTGTCATATCTACAATGCAACACTACTGCTAACTGGTCAACTCCAAAAGAAGAAAAAAAATGTAAATCTTGAAAAACCCTATATTTCTGGACAATTTTGTTGAGAAATATTTTACATGTCCTTAACTTTTGAGTCATTGAAAATGATATTTATATTTAGCATGCAAACAGATAGGGTAAAATTTACTATTCTTCTTTATGGCTTCTGACCTTCCTAATATTTTAGGATCAAATAATCCAGCATGTGGATGATGAAAATAATAACTTGCCTTTCTTGCCGAGAACAGCCCAGGAAAGTAGACAACCAGTATCAGTCTCTGCCACGCAACTGTTACAAAAAGTAATAAAAAATAGTATGAATAAATTATATTAAAAAATGTGATTAACATCTTCAAGACAGATCCAAAACAGGATTATAATTTTCTTCCTCTGCAACCAACCTTGCCTGAAGAGTCTTCTTCTCAATGTATTGTTCTCATCAATCTTTGATTCACATATCAAAAGTTTTTAAAGTGTCTAGTCTGTATAAATGACAAAAAGTGCAACAGGGCCATGTAACCGAAGCTGTTGTATCATGCACAGCACTCCTGTCACACAATATATCGAATGATGACCCTTTCTATATGATACCCTCTCATTCCTGGATACTATCTTACTGAGAACACTACTACAGGCACTGGCATCTGGGCATTTTTCTATTCTCTGTACAATACAAAGCCCTTTTATGATCTGTAACAATAACACTTGCCTCACTTTCAGATTGATCTAACATGTTGCCCATGGTTGGCACATTTAGTTTTTCTTTTATGTTTATTTACATAATACGCCCAATTTGTGAAGATTTGCACATTTCTACCTGAAATTTCTATGGCTACTGATTTGTCTCATCATTAAATTCTATTAAGAGCAGAAATTAAAAAATAAATGCTATGCATACATTATTAATTATACCCCATTAAATGAATAGTCACCTTATTCCTGCCATAACCACAGCTTGACTTGTCTGGTTTTTCTCCCTCTAGAGTGAAGAAACTGAAGTGTTAGCCACCATAGTCCCCACATGGTAAATGCACTGTGTGCCCCACATCATATCTTTAAAATGTGATGTACTGTTGTGTTCATTTGTTGAAGGGATACAATAGAGCTGAACCCTACATATTAATGATATATTAAGCAAAAATTTCATGGAGGCATTCCTCAATGATATGAATGTGGCAAGGGTATCATATGTGAAATGGGTGTATAATAATGTTCATATCTTTATGACTACATTTCTTGTCTTTTCCATTTGTTTAAAGATTAAAAAAGAAATGTACCCCTGCATAACACTATACCAAACAAGAAAATCTAAGCTGGCATTATTAAATTATACCCTACTAAATTAACCCTAACCTACTCCTCCTATAACTGCAACTTGACACGTTTGGGTTTTGTCCCTCTAGAGGTCAGAAACCGAATGTGAAGCCACCATAGTCCCCAAAGGGTAAATGCAGTGTGTGCCAAATATCATATCTTTAAATCTATATTAACCCATTTGGCCCTGGAGGTTTTTCTTGTTTTTGCCTGAAATGCGAATAGGAAGACATTTTGGGGGCTTTTTCTGAATACATCCTAATACATGAACTTTCAACAGATTTTCCATTAGACTAATGCCTAGTTGTATTAGAAACATCGTTTTCCATTGGTTATTGTGCTTGTGCATGAGCAATGGACCCATCATTTTCATACGGAGACCACTCTTTATTCCAAATGCCCACTGTATCCTAGTTTTTGCAAAGGTTCACCTGTCTGTGTGCAGTTTAGCCTGGTCTGCCTTAGATCTGAAGCAAAAAGATCTAACATCTGGACACAAAATTGGATTCCGACAACGAGCAATTTTGGGTGAAAAAAACAGATCCAAAAAATAAAAAATTAGGTTTTTCCCTCTGTATTTTGTAGTGCAACCAGAACGTCTGGATTATCTGGTATCATTGTAGAGCTATATCTGTATGCTTTTTTTGTAATACCACCCATTTTGGTGCATCTTAAATGACCTTCATGCTGCACAGCTCGGAAGTAGGGTACAGCCTCATCACGCCTACAGGCGAGATTGGGGCTGAATGATACAATATTATGATCTGAATGCAGCGAGGGAATGCTAGGTGACCTGGGTGTATTGGATTGCTCATATATTTAATACTACAGTTATTGTCTTATCATTTTCTTTCACAGATTAAAATAGAGATGTAACCCAACAAACATTATATGGACTGATTGGATGCTCCTTTGATCTGTGCTCCCAAAAACTGGTTCAAATAACTTTTGAAAAAGAATTTTTTTGGAAAATGCTATTTGAAATCAGATAGGGACTTGAACCTATGAGTCAGATTGTTGATGACTGCTGAGAGCTGACAGTATTATCCATAACAGTAAGGCTTCTGATCACTGCTCAATGTGGATTATAATATCATAACAGTAAGGCTTCTGATCACTGCTCAATGTGGATTATAATATCATAACAGTAAGGCTTCTGATCACTGCTCAATGTGGATTATAATATCATAACAGTAAGGCTTCTGATCACTGCTCAATGTGGATTATAATATCATAACAGTAAGGCTTCTGATCACTGCTCAATGTGGATTATAATATCATAACAGTAAGGCTTCTGATCACTGCTCAATGCTCAATGTGGATTATAATATCCATAACCAGTAAAGCTTTTCATGACTGTTCAAAGTGGACTGGAATATCCATAACTGTCAAACTTTTGCTCAAAGTACCTAAAACCAATTTATGTTCTAAATGCTTCTACATAATCAGAGCAGGAATTTTCTACGCTTACTGGGGACTGGGGGCATTAATTTGGAAAGAAAATTGGTCAACTGAGATTTTAATTTTTAGTGCTAAAAGTGAAGAAAAACAAATGCATGATTGTGAAGTCTTGTATTTATCGACTTGTGGTCGTTGACCATTACTAACTTGTGGCCTCTGATCTTTGCTGACCTGTGGCCTTTGATATGGGGATTAGGGTACATTTACATTAAAAAAATTCTGACTGGAGTGATTCTCCCCTTACATTATCCCTGTTCCATTTCCAACGGCCTTATCTTCAGGTTCCTTCACAACTTCTATTCTGATTGGAACATCAGGAAAACTCTCTTTTATCACTGCTTCAGCACTTCGAGCCATCTCATAGGACACCTGATTACACAGGACAGAACTGTTTTAGTGGAAAGAATGATACAATCGATTACTTTCAATGGCAAAAGACAGGAAAATGCTGATGAGGCTATTATATAATTACTATTTCATACTGCCTCAGTACTTCAAGCCATCTCATGGGACACCTGATTACACAAGATATGTTTTCATGGGAAGAATGTCTAAGAATCAATCAGATGCACCAATACAGGATAGAAGAATCTAACCCACCCATGAGGCTATTCTATAATTACAATTTTAACCCAACCTCAGCAATTCTAGCTATTTCATGGTAGAACAGATTACACATGACAGAATTGTTTTAGTGGCAGGAATGATAGAATAATCACAGAATCAATCATATGTACCAGTATAGGATAGGAAAATCCATCCCATGGGTGAGAACTTGTAAACATAAATAAGAATTTGCCAGGTTCCTGTCCACATATTTTTTTGTCTCAAAGGGGGATATTTTTCTATCCCATACTGAAAAGGATCACATAGTATCTTTTTCTCTTTTCTAATAATAGTGGTTCAGTAGGAAATGTTAAGTAATCAGTATGAATGTAGCAATAGAAAATTTTAAGTAATCAGTATGAATGTAGCAATAGAAATGGTAAGTAATCAGTATTAATGTAGCAATAGAAATGGTAAGTAATCAGTATGAATGTAGCAATAGGAAATGGTAAGTAATCAGTATGAATGTAGCAATAGGAAATGGTAAGTAATCAGTATGAATGTAGCAACAGAAATGGTAAGTAATCAATATGAATGTAGCAATAGGAAATGGTAAGTAATCAGTATGAATGTAGCAATAGGAAATGGTAAGTAATCAGTATGAATGTAGCAACAGAAATGGTAAGTAATCAGTATGAATGTAGCAATAGAAATACAGTTTTCAAAATATTCAAATTCATTTGAAACAGCATAAAAAGGTAAGTCTGTAACAAACTTGAAATGTGCAAATACAACAGAGATGTCCTTGCCAATAATATGCAACTAAAGGGCAAAGTTTCAAGTCCATAACAGGAGCCATAACTCTATATAATTTTGTCATTAAATTGTGACAATCAAGCTTGCCTTGGGTCTTCTCAATGTAAGGCCTCATATGCTTCAGTACATATAGTAATTAAAAAATTATTGAGTGGAAATATAAATTCTGATGCAGTTAAAGTGCTAAATCCTAAGTCAAACTGGGGCATAACTCAATATAGTGACAATAAAACTTGACTGAGATAGTTGAAGGATAACTGTAAATAGTGTGACAATCAAACTTGACCAAGAGCTTCCAAACACCAAGCTTCATACTAAGCTTGCTTTGAAATCCTTCTCAAGTTATTGGCTGGAAATGAAAATACTATAAATGTAATCTGACAGGATGGGACAGAATAACAGCTTAACATTGTATTCTCCCTCCACAGATATGATGGGAGCATAAAAAGCATTTAGAACAAATTATAAAACTACATTCACATGGGACATGTAACCCATCAACTACACTCATATGGGACTTGTAACCAATCAACTACACTCACATGGGACATGTAACCAATCAACTAAACTCACATGGGACATGTAACCCATCAACTACACTCACATGGGACATGTGACCCATGTGATTCTCTCCTGTGCATACAGAGCAAATGACAAATGAAAGAATGAAATATCCATCATCACATAATAGCAGACCATAACAGTCACAATCTGAAAGTCCTTGCATCCAGGAATAACAAGTCTGTCTGCACATTATGTGATGGCAGATCTGGGTCTGTTTAGTTTGCAGCTGGACTCAACTTATAAGCTAGTATATATGGTAGTCTGTAACTTTACCCTGATTGGAATAACTCCTGCAACAAATGCTCGTCCATATATCCGTGTGACATTCCCTCTGTCTAGCATTGTCACTGGTTTTATGATCTTCAGTGGATAGGTCTTGATGATAACCTCACCACCACCTTTGGGGTAATAACCTCTAAAATTAAATTTAGGATTATATCTCAGTATTTAAATTTATGTTATGAAAGAAATTACTTACATTATATGCTTCAACAGTTTTATATACAATAATGAACTGCAAATAAATAATACCATCACTTATTGCCATACTGTTGCAATAGTGTTGAAAGAGTACTTCGATGAGACATTGTTAAAAAGGTTGCATCCATAAGACACTATTGTAAGAGTACGTTCATAATTCTATTTTAAGAGTATATCCATAACACAGTTGTAAGGCTGAATCCATAACACAGCTGTAAGACTACATCCCATACAACACTGTAGTTGTAAAAGTATACCCATACAACACTGTTGTAAAAGTACATCTATACAATACTGTTGCAAGACTACATCCATAACATAGTTGTAAGACAACATCCATGCAACACTGTTGTAAAAGTACATACATACAAGACTGTTGTAAAACTACATCTATAACACAGTTGTAAGACTACATCCATAACACAGTTGTAAGACTACATCCATAACACAGTTGTAAGACTTCATCCATAACACAGTTGTAAAACTACATCTATAACACAGTTGTAAGAGTACATCCATAACACAGTTGTAAGAGTACATCCATAACACAAATGTAAGAATACATCCATAACACAGTTGTAAGACTACATCCATAACACAGTTGTAAGACTACATCCATAACACAGTTGTAAGACTTCATCCATAACACAGTTGTAAAACTACATCTATAACACAGTTGTAAGAGTACATCCATAACACAGTTGTAAGAGTACATTCATAACAAGTTGTAAGACTACATCTATAACACAAATGTAAGACTACATCCATAACACTGTTGTAAAACTACATCTATAACACAGCTGTAAGACTACATCTATAACACAGTTGTAAGACCATCCATAACACAGCTGTAAGAGTACATCCATAACACAGCTGTAAGATTACATCCATAACACAACTGTGAGAGTACATTCATAACACAGTTGTAAGATTACATCCATAACACAGCTGTGAGAGTACATTCATAACACAGTTGTGAGAGTACATTCATAACACAGTTGTGAGAGTACATCCATAATACAGTTGTAAGATTACATCCATAACACAGCTGTGAGAGTACATTCATAACACAGTTGTGAGAGTACATTCATAACACAGTTGTGAGAGTACATTCATAACACAGTTATGAGAGTACATTCATATCACAGTTGTAAGATTACATCCATAACACAGCTGTGAGAGTACATTCATAACACAGTTGTAAGATTACATCCATAACACAGCTGTGAGAGTACATTCATAACACAGTTGTGAGAGTACATTCATAACACAGTTGTGAGAGTACATTCATAATACAGTTGTGAGAGTACATTCATAACACAGTTGTAAGATTACATCCATAACACAGCTGTGAGAGTACATTCATAACACAGTTGTGAGAGTACATTCATAACACAGTTGTGAGAGTACATTCATAACACAGTTGTGAGAGTACATTCATAACACAGTTGTAAGATTACATCAATAACACAGCTGTGAGAGTACATTCATAACACAGTTGTGAGAGTACATTCATAACACAGTTGTGAGAGTACATTCATAACACAGCTGTGAGAGTACATCCATAATACAGTTGTGAGAGTACATTCATAACACAGTTGTGAGAGTACATCCATAATACAGTTGTGAGAGTACATTCATAACACAGTTGTGAGAGTACATTGATAACACAGTTGTGAGAGTACATCCATAACACAGTTGTGAGAGTACATCCATAATACAGTTGTGAGAGTACATCCAGTGTAGGCTTGCCCCATGCTTAAGCTGCAACATAAAGCACTTCAACCATATCATTATAATACAACTCTTTTTATTGAAAGTTAGAAAGTCTACAAAATACTTGTCCTAGTAACATCATAGAACATGCTGAGTTTATGAGGTTTCCTTTTCACAGTAACTTAATATGTAATTCGACAAAAACTCTGCACAAGAATTTCAAGCTTCTACAAGTGACTTTTGTGAAGCAAAACTTCTTTTGCAATACTGTTTTACTTTATGTCAATTTTGAGACTGATATAACTCGGGCTATGATGTTGATAAATTTATAAAATAATAAAATAAAATGGAGACAAACAGTCATACATATAATTATATTGCTATAAAGGATATACAATTTATCAATTTTAAAAAAAGTTATACAATTTTCAATTTTATATAGTGCATTGGTATTAAGGCCATTAGGATACAAACTATCTAACTTATGAATCCAATAAGTTTCTTTTATGAGTCTATTCATGTCACCATGCACAATATTTATTGGCATGAAAGAAAAATCAAACAGAGAGTGATTATTGGTGTTAAAGTGTGTTGAAATATTAGAGGAAAACTGAGGAGTCATATAATTTTTTTTATATGAAAGCAATGATTATTCATTCTCTTAGAAACTTGTTGAAGTGTTTGTCCAACACATTGCATGCTACATTTTTTACAGGTTATCAAATAAATTACATCAGATGATATGCATTTAGTGTTATATAACGTAGAGAAAATACCTCTTTTGTAGTAGTGCTACTGAAAGAAGTACTTTCTCTTATGTTTGCACATTGAGAGCACCGGTGTCTGTTACAATTAGATGACAAAAAATTTGTTTATTTTTTATTTTCTGTCTGTTTAGTTCTAATTAGAAAATCTTGCAAATTCTTGGGTCTTCTATAAGCAAGAATTAATTTATTTTTGTAAAGTGACTGTACACTGGTTTTATTTGATAAATTTAGGAGACTCCAGTATTTATCAATTATAAGGCTTATATTAGGCAATGAAGGATTATATTGTATTGTGAAAGGAATTATATTTTTCTTTATTTTACATTTTGTTGTGTTTAAAGCCTCATGTTGAGTAAGATTACGGGCTTTGTTCAGCGCAGAATCAATTATATGTGCAGGATAATTTCTATTTTGGAAATATGTTTGTAATTTATTCAATGAATATTGTAATTGACAATCATCTGAAATAATGCATTGGTATCTTTTGGCCTGGCTATATGGTATACCGTTTTTACATGACAGGGGATGACATGAAGAATATTCTACGTATTGGTGGATATTAGTTTCCTTGATATGAATATTTGTAGAGATAGGGTGAAAAAAAAATTGTGCCTGAAGAAGCATACATTAAATGCAAAACTAGTTGCACAGAATTTTCAGTATTTGTGTTATTTTTTTATCCCAATTCTAATAAATTTATAAAACTTCTTGAAGTAAATCACAACCCTGAGACATCTATGTAAAACATTCAATTTGACACTGTGAAGATAAAGCAGAACCCTGTTATAATGTGCTTTGTTGTAACATGGTCTCATCACTGCTACTCATGATCTGTTTTAGCTGTCCCTTATTTCCCAACACTGCTGAAAACTTCAGCCAAGTTGACAAACACATAAACGTATTTACTTGAGTTTCAGAATCCTATAGCTTACATAACTAAAGAGTCTTACACTGCAATGATGAATTTTCATTAGGCATGGTGTAATCATAATCCCAAATGTTATGTAATAAATGGAATTTTGTTTATTATCCTCCTGTGTGCTTGTATGCACAAATGCACCCACCCACCCTCATTAGGTACATAATTAGGCAATAATGGATCCCATCTACCATATAATAGGTACTCTTCAGTTTTGAAATACAGTTTAGTCTGTACAGGTATCACAAGGCAGGACTAAAGAAGTCCTGTCATACTGCATATAAATCTAATAAAATGTGTAAATGCTAACCAGTCATGAGAAGCAGTAACTTCGTTTTTAGAGATGACCCAATAAGGCACTGTATTTAATACTGAAGTCACTTCATTCCATTTAATTCCTTTTAAAATAAATTTTCTTAATCTGAAGAAAAGAATCACAAATTCCCTCTTTTTGAACATGAAATCCCTCCACACAGTGATAATTTTAATAAACATTAAACAAAGAAATTACAGTCAAGCATAAACATACACTCACATGAAGGCTAGCTAGATTATCATTATAATGCATCACAAGACCAAATTACATGCAGTCAAGTTCTATTTTAGACAAGGAAACCCTTACATATATCAAAGCTTGACCTTCTTTCATCTCATTTTCAGCATTTTGCACTGAACATACACTTAACTGGAACAAAATTTTGTCAACATTTTGAATCAAAACAAAAAAGAACCAAATGTAAAGTACATTTAAGAAACTTTACAAACTAGCAAACTACTGCTTCAATGAAGTATAAATTTGTTTATATTTCCATAAAGTAACTTAGAGCAATAAAACACCAGCTGTTGATGAAGTCACTTCTCCTATATGACCATCAATCCACAAAATGTATGTATGTATGCATGTATGTATGTATGTATGTATGTATGTATGTATGTATGTATATGCAGCATGAAGACTCTTCACTTTTGTTCAAAATGATACTGACACATCTTCAAATATGGCCACCACTGCTAAAAAAAGAAAACCCCATCCATTTCATGTCATTTATTGCTATTTTCAGCTTTTTTTCAAAACCACATAACCAATGGCAACAGTGCATGCTGGCAAAAAAACCACTTTCAAATCTGTTCAAATGATGCTGATTTGCCCTCCACTATGAATACTGCGAAATAGAGACAAACTCTTCTCCAAAATACCATTAGGGCTGTTCCAGTAAAACATATATCCCCCCCGGGGATGGCAATTCAAAAAGACTTCTGTAGGAGGTTGTGTTTCAAACTATTTTGATTCTGACAGTGGAAGGTTGGTTAGGAAAATCACTTCTGTTGTGGGTTGTGCTAATAAAATGAGAAATCGCTGGTGAGGTTGTCAGAAGAAAAAAACAAAACGAATATATATTTAAAATCACATCTAACCCCCTCCTAGCGGTCTAACATGAATAAAACATTGGGTCAGAAAATGATGCCAGTACACGCGAGTGCACGTAATTTGTACGAATTCGCCTACTTTTAAAGCAGTGATAAGCGTTCAGCAAATTACGTCAACGTCGTGGATATTAAAAAAATGTGCTTTGCCAGGTATGCAATTTTTCTTAAACTTTTAACTTTAAAAGTGCATTTTGCGACGTAATTCGCACTGCTGCAGCTGTCTCACAGCACTTGATGTGACATCCAGATATCTGGATACTTCAATTCGACATGAATGGCTGTTAAACTAAATCTGATTGGTTCACTGGGCCCTCGAACAAGCATTTTATGGTAGTTTTAGCCTTATTTTCATCATGGAAGTTTTACAAATATGTGTTTCGAATAGAGGCCATACAGGAAACCAAAATGGCTGAATCACAACACGGTTTGTCTTCAGACGACATTTTCAGTTGGCAAATACTGGCTGGTGATAGCTAAAATGACAATGAATTTCATATATATCGGTTTGTTGGACATTGAGAAAATGTCACTGGAAATACCAGTGTGTGATTTTGAGCCCAAAATTGATGTTGAGTGCGAGTCCGATGTACATGTTGGATGGACAGTATGCCGGTTATATTTATTCAAGATACCCATGTCTGAACAGGCAGACTATGGGAATGTTGGACTTAAAACCCTAATACAGCCCTATGGAAGAGAAAAATCTGGCATAAGAGGTAGCAAAGCACTGATTCAAGGAAGTAAATCTTTGGCTGAGTGCATGTTAGTGAAAACTGACAGAGGTCTCGAAAACACTTATAATCACGCATATTTGGACGCCAATGTTTTTTTTATTCAGGTGGGCAGTAAAATTCAAAGACTTGCCAGTCCTGCTTCAGTCACTTGCATAGTGGAAATATGTGTTGATCAGTTAGCTGTGCTGATATTTACAATGACAGAGTTAAGTGGCTGAAAGCCCCACCCCCAACAAGTCATCACCATTATAAGAGTACATCAAAAGAACATGCTGTAATGCTGAGTGGCAAGATCAAAGGCTTTGACTGGCAGCTGGTTGGGAAAATCTACTGATATTTACAGTGCTTGAATTCAGAGGCAGAAAGACCCAGAGATGTACACGTGGTCATTTATAACAGTACATCAAATAAACAACTTTAGCTTTCATTCAAATAAACAACTTTAGCTTTCATTATTGTGTTCATTTCCGAGTGTAACAGAATAAGCAGTGCACGTAACCTCGGAATCATGACATGTTGAGACTTAGACTTGAATGAGTATTTTGGGGTTCAACGGCAAACTGACAAAGATTGTAATGAGATTCAGGAGAGTGCTAAAGTTGCTAGAGCTGATAGTTTGGAAGGGTCAGTACCAAGTGTAAGAAAGTGTGTGATGCCTAGCTTGGTGCTTTGAAAAAATCACTCCTTGGATCAAACAAATTCAGACTCACTCTGAATGACAAACAAGAGCTATGTCACTGTTATAAAGAAAATAGAAATTAAACTCTATGGCAACCAATAGTTTCTTATAATTTGCATTGTTTTCTGGGACGGGACTGCAACTTTTGCCGATGGGAATCATATTTTTACCAAAATGGCAGCCATGTACTCTTAGTTTTAAAATCCTAACGAGACCTCTGGTTCAAAACTGTTCTTTTTGGAACAGAGATATTCAAGAGAGAATACCCATAGGGCCATACCTGTGAGATGTTGAAAATTGCACAACCATAAAGAACAGTAACTTGTTCAAGCTAGTTATGCATATGCATTTCAGACAGCAGGCAATGAAAGGAGTTCACAGGACAGAATAATATTCATACACAGAGGAGGACGATCATATTAAATTCGGAAACAATTAACAGTTTAATGCTCATAGGGAACATCAGAGAATCCCCATACAACATAATTAAGTGTGTGTAGATCTCTAGTTGGCAGAACCACTATGGCAACAAAAGAATAAAGAGACAAACTTTGATATCATGCAGATGTATGACCAAATGAAGTACATGCTCTCTATGTGCAAAAATTAAATGACATTGAACATAGGAGACTGACTGATCTGTGTAAAATTTGTCCTGTTTGTGTTCGGTTCTTCAAATGTATATTTTGATCATGGTGGTATTTTCTGCAGACGTTTTGGCACTTGATTCCATGCCGTCATTTGGTATTTGTATTACAAATTGGATAACTAAAAAAGTCTATTATCTAATACACTACATTTTTAAGCAGTGTCATCAACTAATGATGAAATTGATGAAAAAATACTTGATGTCATTCTGATAGCTGGATTCTTTACTACACTACTAATCTATTCATCCTGATTCTTTTTTTTACCATCTCCTTTAGCCTTACTGGTGCCAGTGCTTTTAATAAAATTGTAACTTCTATTTTCTTGCAATCTAAATATTTGTAATGATGTCTTGTTGTCAAAAGGTAAAATATGCTTAGTGTTGTAAAATCTAAAACTATAATTAGCAAGAGACTAGAGTAAAATGTGGGCAGAAATTATTGCCCTATTACAGTGTTGTTAGAAACAACCGAATAGTTGTACAAGATGTATTTTGCAAAGTTGTAGAACTAGCGCTCGTATTGTCACCATATATTCTACTTAAATAATAATATCATTTCTGTATATTCCTGTCAGTAATTTCCCAGTGGTAGTAGTTTTCTGATCTGATGTTGTTCATTTCTTGTGCAATTTTTTACACATCAAGAATTCTCACAGTATCATTAAAAAACAATGTAATCTGCACCAAATTGAGTTGTTTTGAGAAGAAATTAATTTTTTTAACCCCAAAATCACTGAAGCTATGAGTAACTGCATTAAAGTTTCACATTAAATAAAATTTGAAGTAGCCACGATAGTAGTTTAGGATGCACCTGTACTAATTTCACCTTTGGTATATCCAAATTTTGAATATGATGGAGGAACAAAGCTCAAAAATAAACACATCAATTTTAGAACCTGTTCATTGTCTATGAATCAAGGATCTGAGTCCAACTGGATTGTTAGAATTTTTTAAAATTCTTTTGACAAAATCGTAATTAGATGTCAAATATGGAGTAAGCCTATGGTCTTTCTGCCATCCCAACCAAGACCCCACCACAACCACGTGACCATGCCCAATGACATCACAGTAGTAATCGCTATACAACTAGAGATGACATCTCTTCGAGAATTTTGATTTCAGTAGAACCTTAACAGAGTGGAACATTAAGAAAGAGTGACAGATATTTAGGTGTTAGGGAGATATTTAACAATGGCTATTCCTCCCACCACCACTTCCTCATTGGAGATCACACACACAAAACTTAGAATAAATCCTGAAAACATGGCAGCATCCCTGCAGGGGAGATAACTTGACTATTTGATTTTATTGGTCTCTGGTTATCCCATGGTATTTTTGTTACTTGAACATTATCTTACAGTGTGTCCAGTCAGCATGGTCAAAAAAGGCTTACAACCATTGAGAGTTGTTAAAGGACTCACATTACTACAGATGTGAAAGAACGAGAACCATACTATAAATGAGTGAAGATAAAATAGAGTATATATGGGTTTGACTGTCCCTGATTGGTTGATAATGAAAGTAAGATTTTAGTAAAAACAATCTTTTGAGAGCTTGTCCTACTTGTAACTGAAAAAAATGTGGGACATTGTTTTATTAACATAATTTCCGTCCCTTTACAGACCTGAATTTGGACGACTCATTACTGAAATCAGCAGCTGACTTTTTGGTGCAGTATTGAAAGCACACATTTCAAATTTGTACAGATCCAGAAAATGGGGTGGCTGTTATGGTTTTCTTTTCACAAAAGCTGTCGTCATAGATGTGTCTATACTGATACAAATTTGATCATGAGCACTCAAAATTTTAAATTATTGAATTTTAATATCATGGTGTTTGCACAGGTTTACAGTGTCAACTGAATTAGTACAGAGAGTCCTGAACTCTTCAGTTTTGTGCAGAAATATGGAATCCAAGCAGAATACATCCAGAAATGTAGAGGTTTTCAATTTTGGATTTAGTCTCCTTGCTGCATTTCACACTGATATGCATATTCACAGAACATTTGTATAGTAGTAGGAAAAGTAAGTGAGAAATTTTGATACATATCATAAACAAGACAAACAGTATGTGGGGGGTCAAGATTAAAAAATATGCTTCTGTAGGGGGCAGTGTTTTTCGATTAAAACACATCTGACAGTGGATCATACATTTTTTAAATTGCTTCTGTTGTGGGTTGGTTGAATTTGAAAGTGCCTTCCCCACCCACCGGGGTATATGTTTTACTGGAACAGCCCTTACAGAATTTGATCATATTTTGATGCATGCAACTATGTACATACATATATATGTCAATCTGCCAATTAAAAAGTAAGTTACAAAGTTTTAAAAAAACCCACAAAATTATAAGTCACTTCACCTGAAATTCTGCATCAAGTGTGAAACCTAAGATGCTTACCTTCTGCATATATCACAGTCAAATTTCATACCAAATTTCTCAACAATTGGCTTAAAAACCTGAAAGAAATCACAATTGTATAAATTTATCTGTGAGCAAAAATAATTAAAAATTACCATCCATAAATTAGATTTTATCTTCATATTTATTCAAAATAAACCAACTGCAAAAGGGTGAGGTGGGGTTTAGAAATATTTGCATTCTACCCAGACTGATACCTGCAACTTTTTACATGGATAGACTGGCAGGCTGAGTCTACATTTAATTTAAACTTTAATTGCTCAATATACAATTAATCAGACTGACCCATCAATCAGAGCTAAACAACACTAGAATGAAACATATCAAGGATATTCAACAGACTTTAAAATGTACATAAAGGTGAAACTCAGTAAATATGGGCATGAGAAATGTCCTGTATGAATAGATGTCCTTTAAATGGAGATGCATCCTGAAGAAGTAATATCTTTTTCTTTATATTCACATTAATTCTCTACAACTTTGTCATTCGTTCATACTAGCTAAAAGTCTCATTAAAAGATATTTCTTTAACCAAAGCATATGAAGCCAAGGTATCTCAGTTGGTTGTGGGTTTGATACCCACCCTGGCTTGCCGAGGAAAAAAGTTTGGCGTGTCCTTGAAAAAAGGCATTTAGTTCCCTTTTCCTCAGTATGATATAGATATTAACAAGTTGGAAGTGCTGTTAAAAACCAGTAAAACCAAAATTACCATAGTGTAAAAGTCGATTTGTGGTGCCATTTCTGCATTGGTCCCTCCCCTAAGCTGAAGAGTGGCAGGACCATTTGCTCCCAGTAAACATGGCATAGCAGCCTGCATCAGTAGGCAAATGCTCCTGTAATACAGTGAAATGTATAGCACTAGATGTCAAGGTAATCTTGATATATATTTATCTGGAACCAAGTCATTCAAGCAGAATAACCTAACTGAAATTCAATCTACATGACAAGTTTTGTTTCCATGTAGATTTTGACAACAGTACTGCTGAATGAAAAAGGATACAAAATTCAGCAATCCTTTTTGTTAAAATCCATGTGGAAATAAGAAATATATCCAGAGGGAAAGGAATTCTTGACCTATGGCAAAAATCAAGGACATTTCACTGACACATTATATATGGGTCACAGTAAAATACTTTTAAAATGAAAGAATAAAATTAGAAAATGCATCTTTTCAAGAAATTCTTGATGCTTTGCTTTTACAGACCAATCAACATCAAGAAGACTTTTTTAGTAAGGCAAAATATGTTAGACCAATTTCAAGTAAGGTGTAATGAAAAATCATGTACTGCTAGTGTGACAAGCATCTGAATGTTCAGGAATGTGATACAACAAAATCAACATTATGTTCAACTACAAACTTCTTAACACTTGTTACTTACCAATTGATGACCTCCAGTTCATTCTCAGAATCTGCACTTCCAAATCCCATGAAGGCTAAAGGGATCTTGTCACATCTAATATCTCTCAACCTGATGTAAATTTTGCTTTAATTTCATGTGTTGGTGCCATTTATCTCTACAGCCATAAGCAATAAGAAACCAACACAGGATGATATCTAATAAATGCAACTGTTGCCTTTTCTTTTTTCCGTGCATGGTCAAAATCTATATAATTCTGTGCTAATTGTTTGAACATTGTAAGAAGCTAATTGTTTGTTTTCACCTTCACAGTGTTTCACTTGTTGAATAATATTTCTAGATATTGATGCAACATGAATGCAAAAACTTAATGAAGCTTGCATTTTGCATACAAAACAAAACATGGGCAGATTAAAGCATCTGAGGTACTCCTGTAAATGTAGTCTGGTTCTCTAACTCCATTAAATCTAATATGAAATCCTGGATCCAGACCAAACCAAATAAGCCAATATCCTGATTTGACCACAATAATCATAAAAATTCATATTAGTTGCCATCATTCCCCAAGTCTGTAATTTAAGGTTCACTTAAGTAAACTTGCAATCAAAATCATAAGGGTTGGCCTGTCAGCTGCTATTAAACCTTGAAATAATATCAAGTTTAAAAAGGTCAATATAAGCCATTAAAGCATATACTATCAGTACCAGCTGAATTAATCTGAACATAGAGGGACTCATTGAGATGCATCTCTTGACAAAGTAGTCTGACTCTTGTACTGACAACGTAGAAGACAAAGAGGAAAGGTCTAAAGAAAGCTTCTTAAGCCTGGAATATGGGTCACACTGATCTGGGGTGGAGATAATGGCAAGATCATCAAATAGTGTAAGAGAAGTAGGGCAAGCAAAGTTGTGAAGAACATATGTATTGAGTAATGAGTGGATATGCAGACAAAAGTTAGAATAATGTAACACCTGATTTGAAATATAATGATTTGAAAAACAATGTGTCATAAAAAATGAAATATTTCCCAAACAGATCAAAGTGTCAATATAATGACCTTTAATGAGAGACCATTTATTTTGAGAGGACAACTGATTTTTGATAGGGATTGGTCTCAAAGAGGGTTTACTGTGTAACTTTATAGACTGTTTACATTTCAACTTTACCCTGCAGTCCCTGTATCTGCCACATAACTGCCAGACATGATCTTCCTGGGAGAGAAACTTATTTCTGTAGAACCTGTTTTATCACCAATTAATGTTCCCTGGCATACATCACGGATCAGTTGTATTCCTGTCAGATGCTGAGGTCTGGAACATGATAATGGCATAGTTAAAATAATTGAAAAAACCTGCCTTGGTGGACTTGTTCATTTAAAGAACACATGCTCATAAAATACATTTTTGAATGTACTGCTGCTGTGTTTTCTGATATATTTCAACTCTATGTGTAGGACAACTGTTTACAATGGACAGACTTTTGTGATACATCATTTAAGTGGCATATAATATACTGTAAACTAAAATACTATAGTGCCCTTCCTTTTAAATTCAGTAAGTCGAAACTGTTCTGCATAGCTCTGACATACAAGTTTTCCACTTTGATCATGGCAAGCTGTACATAGTATAACTTTGTTGTTATTAATGTTTAAAAAGGTTCATAAATTATCATGTACCCCTAAATACTTACATAACATTTACAAACACTGATATCTGCTGTATCATCAAAAAATTATATTGTGTATGAGTTGACCTGCCAAACCAAACAAAGTTAATGCCACATCTGAAGGTGAACAGTTTCAGAGAATATGTTACTGGTGTATGCTAGTTTTTACCATAACAACTTATGCCTGCTCCAGAAAAAATGAGACTGTTGGTAGTCATGTACCAACAAACTGTACAATGTGTTGAAGTCTTGAAAGTTCACTGTCTCAACATCAAAGTCTGTCCAAAGCTGACATTATTTTCATTCACCTGTAGTCCCATATAAATGCCAACTGTTATCAGTGATTGACAACAACAGCACCAGAAGAAAAGTCAGCTTAATTTAGGTGGTGTAATGGTATATACATAATTCTGCCTCCCTAATCTTTTAAAATGGACAACTTGCAGTAAGGGATGGAGTTCCCATGGTTATCAAATTACCAAAACATAGTACTGGACTGCTGCTTCAGCTTAACAAGGAAGCCTAGAAGTCAGTCTCATCATGTGTTGTAGCTGTCTAAATAAAGCCTGAAAACATAAAATTATTAAGCTGACTCTCCTTCCGGTGCTATAGTGTTTGACCAATTGCTGCTGTGTGAAGCAAGACAAATTAATGAATCCCTATCTCCGCTTCATAGATGTTAATCAAAGGAATAATTTCTTTTTGTCCAAAACAAAACAGCCACAAATTGTTTGCAGAGGGACCAGCATGGTTTGGATTTTGCCACTTTCTATTTACAATGACAGTTAAGTCGTGTGATCTATAAGTTTGGCATGACGGGTTGTTATACTGTCACTGTGATAGGTGTGTTATGGTTGGGGTGGGGTGCTCCCAGTATTTTATTTAAATTATTATAGAAGTCCCACCCAGGCTCAATTTTTGTTGGAAGTTAAATTAGTCAAAGATAAATGTAAAGCTCAGAGCCCCCAGTCAGCAATGCCGACGGATAAATGATTGAATATAAAAAAAGTGAAATTCAACGAATAACAATTTAATAGTAATTCAATAGTCAAGTGGTTCAAATTTCCCAAGTATTCTCCTTCCGCTCGACCCTGTGATAGCCTATTGCATCATTTGATTAGTAGTGTGAGATAGCTTTCCACCTGTCCTTGTATTCTACTCATCTGTGTATTCTTCTCTCCTATTCATCCAATTCCTTCTCCTCTTCCTCCCGACTTCCTCCAAATTCCTTCTCCTTGATTTCTCTATACTCCTCCTCCTCCACTTTCTCCTCCTCCTTTTCGACTCTCTCCACTGACTAGACTTGTCGACTTGACTGTTCTGCTAGTCTCACTTCCGGCTCCCCTCTTAGAGACTCTGGACTTAACTGAACCGAAGTTATTTCCACGAAAAAGCTTCCTTTATGAAGCTTTGTCTTTCCTTTGAATCTCCTCTCTAAGTTTTACTGCCAAATTACGAGTGGCTTCCTCAGGAGTAACCCTATTTTGCTCAGCAATCTTCCTAGGCGTGACTAAATTTTCGCTTGCTAGTTGGAATGTATAATTCAGATCGAAATTGTTATCACAATTCCATTTGGGTGTCGCTTTGACCCCATCTAATCAAACTAAGCGGACAATGTCCTTCTCGCTATCTGTAAATGTGGGGACGGATTTAGTGCACACCCATTTCCCTTGTGGGTTCCTCTTATCTTAGGACAAAGCTGTAACATATAGGTGGGAAGTCGCTCCATCTAATGCCAATGCCAATCCAAGATGCCAGTTCTTCTCTCTGGTCATGGTAACCGTGCGTAAGAGATTAACTCTAGCCTGCAGCAATGTTTAGACATCAAAACATGGCTTGTAATAATACCTTAGGTTATACACGACTTACGAACTGGGGCTGAGCGAACGTGACAATAAGCCATGCTGAAGTTAAAGGCTTTCACTAGAACCAAGTCACTAAAACTAAACATTTTAAGCAGTGCATGTAAACACTAATTAGTTTGCAAGTGAACTCTGAAGCAAAGTTGCTAATTCTGTGTGGATTGAGCTGGGGCCTGGAATGGATTACATGGTCCAAACTTCCTCTGACCCTACCCACCCTATATCAAATATTTTGACATTAATGTTGGGGTGTGGGGTTTGAGTCAATTGGCTATTGAAAAGTTGCAATTTGCTGCCACCTGGAGAAAGCAATGAAGCATAGAGCATGTGTCAATGATGTTTTTCCTTGTATCGCGTGACTACTGCATTGACATGTGTCTCTGCCTGATGACTCTGGTTTTTCTCCAGGATGCTTCAACAGGATTCTGGTAGTTCCCAGAATAAATATGTTGAGAATTAAGCATGCTTAAGTGCTTTTTTACAAACGTAATGTCATTTTCACTTAATATTTTCTAAACATTTTTGCACAACAACATTGAATAGGGGTTTATTGTTGATAAAACTTTACTCTTGGATGCCATGGATATGTAGGTTGTTATATTTGTTATGTTACTAGTCATGCAAATGGCAAGTACCTGGCTAAATTTCATAAAAACTGTAGTTTCATCTCATCTGTCACAGGTGGAAAGACATCATGAATGTTTATTCACAATTTCTGAGGAGAAAAAAAATCATTTTCCTATCGATTTCATGCAGGTATGGCCTGATGTAAGGTCATTTAAATTTGCCAAGCCCACTAGTAAGTGGCTACAACATGCTGCAACTAAGCTGTGGTGACAAATTCAAACTTTTTTATATGCAATTGCCACAACTGGCTCTGATCCCACACCCTGACATTAATGTCAAAATATCTAAAATTGGGTGGGAAGGCTCAGAGGAAACTCTGACTGGGGATTACACTACTGCTGTGGTGTTGATTTGTGACATTGTCTATTATCAATGCAGCTCCTGTAAAGGTCAAAAATGTATTCATTTAATTTCCTTTCAATATAATTTTCCCTGAATTTATGCAAGTGATTAACCATGTATTGATGATATTGGCTGATTAGCATTTGTACTGGTAAAATTTGGCCTTGTAACGATTTTTCCATCCTTGCCAGTACTTGCACAACACTAGCAGAATCTCTGAGTTTGCTGAGGTTCACAGTACAATTATCTGATATTAAAATGAATATTGTTATTTAACTCCTTTAGGTGCCACTCTACATATTCATACTATGTATAGGTTTTGATTCTTCAAGAAAATAAATTTCCCATGTTCTCCTCACTGGTCATCCTTGCTATTTAAAAAAGACCTTGAATATCTTAGGTACTTTTAAAAGAACTTTTAATTCCCTTTATTTTGGTGTATGATTGGTGTGTTTGGGGTTATACAGTATACAGCCTGGCGATAGTTTAGATGAATACCTCTGAAATGATTGTTAGCCTGCTTGGTCATTTACACTTCCTGGACTTCAAAGATAAATTGGAAAACAAATGATCCAGTAACACATATTCTTTAATAACTATATATTTTATAATTCATATACTGTACTTTCAAAAGCTCGTACTATCTGTTCTGGCAAAATTCTTTTTTGTTTCCTATTTTAAAAAATATTAAAATTAGTGGACTTTTTACTAGTTAAGGGTCATTTTTTGAGCACATGTGAGGAGCCATTTTGGTCAACTGTCTGCTTTAGATAGTACAGTTTCCATAATTACCGCAGGTAAAGACATTTCAGCCAAAGAAATGAAAGTTGCACAGAGGTATGCCAGAACAGTCAACCCTAACAAGACCTTCTCAGTAAGGCAGTCAAATTTCTTCCATAAGCTGGAGCAGTTTTCAGTAAGGTCTAACAAAATATCATGTAGTGCTATTGTGAACTATAAAACATGCATTCAAAAGTCCAGAAGTGTGATTCAAGACTGATGCAGCAAAGGTAAACATTGTCTTCAACTCCAAAGTTTGTTAAGTTTATTTGAACCATAATTACCTCCCGTACAGTTTTACAAACTGCAATTGCAAATCTACAGAGCTCAATGACTTCTTGATATTATCTCTCAACTTAACATCGTCCTGAAAAAAATATTCATGTTGACCGTGGTAACAGCAATCATCTTTGCTGACATGTGACATACTCAAATCAACACATGATGTCCACTAAACTTAACTGCTGCACTTTCTGCCTTTTCCCCATGAATCTGAATTTTTCTTTGTATTCTTCTGAACTATTAAAACTTATCAAAAAGGTTTATTGTCCCTTTTGTCCTGACATGTTGCTTGCTGGATATTAAAAAAAAAGTAACAGCTTTATCTGCAAATGTTTTGCATCACAAAATACATGCAGTTTAAAGCATCTAAGATGCTCTAGTAAAGTTAGTCTGGTTCCATGACCAATTCCAATGAATCTAATATGAAACCCAGATCTGAATCAAACAAGGACAAGCCAGTATCTGGATACTACCACAAACAATTGTATTTTCACACTGTGTACTTTTATTCTGAAAGTCTGTATTTTAAGGGTCAAATCCATAAGACTTAAGGCAAAATTGTATGGGCTGGCAGGTCTGGTATGCAAACACTGTCTTCACTGCCATTGCAAACAACTTCACCTTATACCAGTTCCTCTCTCAGAAGTACATAATAACTGCAGAGTGGAAAATACTTTCCATTATTAGTTTCAACAGAATGTTTTTAAATGTAACAGAATTTGAAAGAAGAGTCAATTGCATAAACCTTATCACCCTCTAAGAAAATGAGAATGTTCCAAAGTCTTAGCAAGCCATGAACCATTTATGCAAGACCACTCACATTACAGTGCACTGACATGCAGACAGTAACTGAGGAACAAATACAATGTATGTTTACTTATAAGTTGATTCCAATTGCAAACTATACAAACCAAGATCTGCTCTTTCCTTCATTATTACCTGAGGCCTGGGCTACTGCGTCCAGCTCTGACCTTGTTCACTTTGATTGGTTGCCCCAATAAACAGCTGAGTGCAACTGCATTTCGTAGTATCTGGCCTCCCTTTTTAAGTTGGAAAGAAAACTTTTTGTGAGAAATTGTTTTAAAACTGATATAAACAATGATTTATATATTACTAAATTTTTGTGCTTCTTGCTTTTCAAATGGAAACAATGACAAAAAGAAAATGAATCCCACTAAAACAGAGTCAGACAAAAGGTATGTAACATTTTGCACCTTCAAAGAATACAGTCACAGAAATATCCTACCATGTGACACATGTAAATTATGTCTTGTATTTATTCATGTATAAATCAAGCCCAGCTGCAAACAACATGGACCCTGATCTGCTATCACAAACTGTGCTGGCAGATCAGGGTCTTTTGTTTGTTTTACTGTTTACTCCTAAGAAATTGCAAAGACCTAGATCTTCTGGCGCATTATGTAGCATATCTGAGCATTGCAGTCTTCTGCTGAACTCCACTTATAAGCAAGTGTATATGGTATTTCATATTAGTAAGAAAAGTTCAAGTGAAGCTTATGGCCATGTTCACACAGCAAGCTCTTTATATAACATGTATATGTAAACTATAACCCTGATAGTTTGAAAACCGTGGCACTGGAAGTATATATTGTCACCACAACTATCTTCTGGTTTTTTGTGTATGGACAAGCAATAAAGGTAAGCCAGTGTTTATAATATTGATCTGACTCTTTCTTTGTAATGGGCCTAATTCAAACCTCTAAGATTTATAATTAATTATTTATTAATCTAGCACCTTATTTTCAATTCACCATCAAATGATTATTCTTCCAATTCATAAACATTACTTTACAAAGACAAGCACATGTACATTAGCTTTGATAAAGAAATATTGTTGGGGCAAATTATAACCACTAGGATGCAACAATACATCTATCCTAGCAGCAGAGAGGGTGAACAGACCATAGAATTCCGACAAAACAAATAAAACAAACAAATAAATCATCTCGTAGAAAGGTCCAGATTTTACAAATGAACTTTCCTTGAGATGTTTATTTTTGCAATGACCGATTGTGCTAATAAAACCTCAGTTCGAAATAGTAGCTGAAAAAATAAAGTACTCTACGTGTTTATTTATTTCTTGTTTATTTTTTTGACGACCAACGTTGGTAGGTACCCTCTCTGCTGCTCCTCTTCTGCTGATATTAATTAAATTATTATGTTATAATAAAAATGGTACATCCAGAATCTCATACTGCAAGAACAGCACGAGAACGATTAGAAACAATTAAAAAATTTCTTCCTGTCAGAGACTCATTTAGAAAAAGTCTGCAAGCGCAGCAAGAATCAAAAGTTGAGTACGAAGAAGACACTAAAAAACTATTTAAAGCCGTCACTGCAGCTACTGAACAAGTTGCAACTGTCATCAAAGAAGATCTTCTTCCGGTATCAAAACAAACTGCGGCGCAGGCTGAAAAAATAGCAAGAAGAACTAAACAGGCAAAGAAGATTTTACGAGACCTTCCAACTGACATAGCCGCAGCTCAGCCTCCACCTGTTGGTGAGGAAATACTTGAAGGTATTGGAGAACTTCGTGCTGAAGTCGCCGATGTGAGAAAAAAACTTGCATCTGAACCCAAAACAGCAGAAGAAAGCTTAAGATTAATTGCAAGATTTAACGAAGGAGTTGTTGAGGAAATTAGAAATATTGAAAGAGAGAGATTACCTGAGATGATATCAAAAAATATATCTAATAAATCTAGTATTTTAAAACCCGGTCATGAAAAAACAAGTGATGATAATTTCATTAAATGGATATATCGCGTATATTACAACAGAAAACAAGCTAGAGGTTCAGAATTTAAAAGACTTAAAGAAGAAGTAGAAAGACTTAGAGGGGGACGGGAACAACCAAAACAAGGAGAGTCCTTCCAGTATCAGCTTCCTCCACCTCTGCAACAAATAGAACAACAACAACAATCTTCTTCGCCACAGCAAGGGTTGATGTCGAAAATTAAGAAGGCTAAAAAGTCACTTAAATCACCCTTCTCGAAGAAAATTTCTGCACCGAAAATGACATTTACACCGACAGGTTCACCACATGGATTTCGAGAAGGTGACTCACCCCCGGACACCGCTGAAGTACTTACTCCGGTAATGCAACCACCAGTATTTAAAACACCTCAAGATGAACCTAAAACAGGATCTGGTTTATGTCCTGATAATATCATCAATGACGTGTCACGGTTAGAAGTTCTCATAGGAGGAAAACGAGCTGGAAATAATTCACCAGAAATAACCAATGAAGCAGCTGATATTTGTCGGCGACTATTTCAAGGTGGTATCATGGATATTGGCGTTTACCGAGAACTTATTGATGAGCTCGTTGATGACTAGTTGTTAGATAAATGGTAAATAAAATAAGATGATTGTGCATGATAATCATCGTAAACCCACACAGGTTAGAGCGGTAAACTCACGATTACCAATCTCTAGTGTTATTTACGGAGATGGACTTGGTGATGTCATTCGGGGATTATTCACGAGGATAGCTCCAAAAGTAGCACCTGTTGCAAAACAATTATCGATGAAGGCTATTGATATTGTTCGTGATAAAGCTCCTGGTGCAATTGTCAATGTTGCTGGTAAGGCGTTCTCGGCGATCAAGGAAAGACTAGCACGATTATTGCGACGAAAACAACAACCACCGGTGAAACTGGCAAGTACTGAGGTGATGCCCGCAGATGTTAGCAAAATAATAAATCAGGCTGCAAATCAAAAACTAGCGGCGATATCTGAAGAAGCAGAAAAAAATATAACAGCAAATTTAATAGCAGGAAGTGGTCTTCGTCGACGATGATCATCATTTGGAAAAATGGTAACTATAATAAAAATGTTCAGGCGCGAATCAGACCCAGCATTTGATATGGAGGCACCTGTCCTTAAGTACGAATCTGTACGTGATTATCAATTTTATTCCTATGACGCAAGACAACCAAATCATCAGGGGAGAATCGAATTACAGGTTCATGATACAAGTAGATATTTCTTGCCCGCTGAAGCGTTTATTGAAGTAGAAGGTAGACTTGTAAAGGGGGATGATACGCCATATGCTGCTAATTTGCGTGTTGGTTTTGTCAACAACGGGATCATGGCGTTGTTTGATAGCGCCACATACATGATTGATGGAAAAAATATTGAATCAGTTCAGAAGGATGTTGATGTTGCTACAACAATAATTGGTCTGGCGAGATATTCTGACGACTTTACAAGATCAGCTGGTCCAACAATGATGTTCGCTAAAGATATCACCGACTACGCTAACCATAATCAGTATATCAAGTTATACACGCCAAGGGCTACTGCAGTTGATAATCAGGCAGAAGCTGCCAACCCCGATCGTGAAACTAGACCAGCTGCTGAATTTGAAATCATAAAAGATATTGCCCCGACTTACAACTTAGGGTTTGCAGCACGCCGAGCAGCGCTGTCAGGAGATAATAGAAATTTTTCGTGTGCAATTCCATTATCTCACATCTTTGGGTTTTGCAGAAATGTTAGAAAAGTCATCTTTGGAGCTAAACACACAATTGTGCTCGTAAGAAAAGGTAATGATAATGATGCAATCTGGCGAGGTGCTGGTGTTGCTGATGCTGGTAAAGTAGATATAACAAAACTTTCATTGTGGATGCCAGTAATGACTCCATCTATTACTGAGGAACAAAAATTACTATCTTTTATGGATCAAGGTGGTAAATCATTGCTATCATGGTTAACAGTAACCACAGATGCTGCTCAAAGCAATATTAATGGTTTATTTACATGGCATATAGCATCACAACAGGGTGTTTCTGCACCACGACATATTTTTATTGCACTACAAAATAATGCTAGGATAAATAATCAACAACAATCACATATGATATTTGATAACCTTGGAGTTAGTGAAGTTTCTTTACGGATAAATGGACATCAAGAACCAGCTGAGGATATACAACTAAATTATGCACAAAATCATGTAGCGCGCGCATATCATCGTTTAATGTCATTCATGGGACGTGATCAAAATATAGATACCGGGTTGCAAATATCACAACTAGATTTTACAGGTCTATATCCGATTTATTATTTTTCACTAGAACATCTTGATTTATCCAAACAATCTGTTGTTGATATACACTTTCGAGCTCATGTTACTAACCCACCAGCTGGTGGTGCCTTTTACAGAGCGATCGCGGTCATACTTAGCGACAAGGCCATTTTACTTGAAGGTGGTAGTGGTCGAATGAGGGTCGTTGATGCACCGGTGGAAAATCTTTAATCGTGTTATTTAGAAAAATATATTTTATATAAAAATGTCGTATAGTCATGTTAATGTTACTCTGACCCCGGGTCAGGTAAAAAAGCTTCAATCAAAAACCGCCAACAAATGCGGAACTAAAATATCACTAAAACGAGATCAAATTGGTGGTGGTCCAAACAAATTATCGTTGACAAATAATCAGATTAAACATTTCAATAAAGCCCTGGAATCAAAAACTGGAGTTCAATTTCATCTCTCCCCGAGCGCCATCAAAGACATGGTTAAAACAGGTGGTATATTCCCATTTCTTGCGGCCATTCCGGCATTACTAGCTGCAGCTGCTCCAGCCTTAAAAGCGGCCGCGTTAGGTGCTGTTGGAACAGCTGCTGGAATGGCACTAAAGAAAGCAACAGGGCGAGGGTACAAAAAAAGGGGCGCGGTCTAAGATTACCGGGATCTCGTTGGGGGAGAGGCCTAAGGCTTCCAGGGTCATTTCGTTAGACGTTCCATCATCAAATTTTGATTTACTTGATGCTGCTAAAAAATTAAAAATATCCGCCTTTAGAGGTGTTTTTATGCGAGATCAATTACCGAAACAACCAAACAAACTAGAAACAGGGATTATTAATCTTGACAAACGTTCCGGACCCGGTACTCATTGGGTATCATACGCGGTTGACCCGCGTGGAATTGTTTATTTTGACTCGTACGGGTTAGCTCCACCTGTTGAATTTATCAAGTATGTCGCACCACTCCACGCAACAACTAGCGGTTATAAAGTTTGGTATTCAACGCTACCCACACAAACAATGACAGATCCGCCAATATGCGGCCGTGAAGTAATTAATGTACTCGACGCAATATCAAAATCATCCAAGCCGCCACATAAAGTCGTGCACGATTATACAAGCAACCGATATGTTGCGCGTAAAGCATTTTAAACAACGGATCTTATTATAATGGTTGACATTTACGGAAGATCTTCTACTGGTAAGAAAATAAAATCCGACGTTGATCTGTCAAAGTATGCGACTAAAGATGACCTCGCTGATATTATGAACCTTGCTGGAGTTGACCCAGATGAAGTTGTTATTTTTCAAGATCGATATGGTAAACTAAAAACCAGCAATATCAGATGGAATGATATAGTCCGGCGAGTACTCGGTGCAGTTACGGATAATATTCCCGTGTTTACTGACGGTGGTAGAATCAGAGATTCAAGTATGTCACTTAAAACCATCAGAGATGAAATTGCAAAAAGTGTTGCTAATCGCGTGAGAAACACCGGTGACACGATGACAGGTGAACTTAGCATGAACGGGAACAAAATAGTAGCTGTAACAGCTCCAAAATCTGACAACGACGTCGCAAACAAACAATACGTCGATGACGTGGATGGAAAACTATCCACGCTACGGGCCGAGTATGACGTTCACACGGGCGCGTTTACAAGGCTTCGAAGAAATTTTCAGAAAACCGATGATTCCATAAATAAGTTCTTTGGAACTCCTTCCGTCATCGATATAAAACTTTCTGATATCAAAAGTAACCTAGACACGATCAAACGAACACAACTAGACATCGTAGCGGGAATTCCTGAGATTATCAATAAAACCAATCTGATTAAAATTCCAGCTGAAATAACTCCCGGGCATATCACAAACATCGTATGCACAGTATCATCGGGATTTGCAACATGGTCGCAGCAGAATAATTCTTTCAAATATACCGCAACAGTCACTGGCGTGTACAGGCTGTCTGTGTTTAGTGCTGCAAAATTTTACATATTTACAACGTATCCATGGCGTCATTCCACCGACAGGTTTTCCGGGGTTGTATCTGTTGTATTAAATAGCGGAACCGAAGAAGTATTTATGCTGGAAGCAGCTGATAAGGAATTAACCGCAACATCTTACTGGTGGTGTTTGGAATTTGTAGCTGAAACACCTCAATTGTTTACTGTATAAAAATATATATGGACGGTGCACAATACAGATACAATCAAGCGCGTGAATGGCAGGCGACGCTAAAAGATCAAGTCGATCAATATACAGTAAAAGTAAAAAAATATCGACGACGATTGGTTATCGTTGATGTGATTGTTTATTCAGTATCCGCTGTTGTTGCTGGAACCGGTGTAATATTATCAGCGTTGACAACGATGGCACCAGTAGCTGTAACTATCTGTATTTCAGCAGCAACAACTATTGCAGGTGTGCTTGGTATCATCACAAAAAAAATATGTACTTGTACGAACGAAAAAATATCCGATTACAAAATAAAATTACATACAGCGACGGTAGCATACTCAAAATTATCCTCGTTGTTATCAGCGAGTCTCAGTGATGGAATTATATCTGATTTCGAATTTTCAATGATGACCAAAATATACGACGAAGGTATTAAAGATACAAGTATCAATAATGACAGAATTACTCCAGCAGATCATGACCAACACAACTCCGCCAAAGATAACGATGATCTCGGTAAGTTCAACTAATCCTGAATTTAGTGTTAATTTTCCTACTGCAATTCCAGTAAAAGAAATAGCACTAGCACAATTACGGGTATATTACAGCTGGCCAAATATCAGATCAAAATCATTTAATGGTACACCAGCAAATAATTCGCTTGTATTTACTAACAAGAACAAATCCGATGGAACACCTGACTGGGTTGTTGTTGGAATACCAACCGGCAGTTACCAGATTGAAGAGATCGGTGAGGAATTTGTGCGTAGAATAAAATCAATAACGGGAAAGGAATCAAAAATATCAATAAACGTTCATGAGCCGACGTTGTCCTCGACGGTTGAAATAAACTCGCCTGATTATGCCATTGATATTTATCAATCTTCAATCAGATCCGTGCTAGGATGGCCTGAAATTCCCCCGGTGCATAAAGGACCACCAGAACCAACTCGGGATGATTTTACGTCAAAGACCAGTCTTCGTCATGATATTAAAATGAATTCAGAATGGCTAGATTACATAGAAGTAAAACCAGGATGGAGGGGGGGGGAACACCTGTATATGATCCTAGAGCTCTTTTGTATAATCTTAATGAACGTGTTATTGCTTTGAATATTGATTCTATATTTGCTTCAATAAACTTAGACCATGAAATACAGGTAAATAATTTACGTGATAGTTTTCAAGAGTATTTATTTGATTCAACATCCGCGCGCGATAATATTATTAGGTACATAGAAGTTTTAAATTATATAGTTAATTCTTCTGAAGTTATCTATAACAGAATTAGAGATATGGTTCTTAAGTCATCAAGCGATTATAAAAAATCCTTCGCAGCCAAGTACAAAATACCCGAAGCTGACATTGTAACGTTTAAGTTTCCTGATTATAATCCGGATAAATTAAGAAAATCTGTCAATGATGTCATTGATGAGTTTTTTCCTAAAATACTCGATGCGTGGAAAAAACTAGCACCATTAGCAGTTGTTCTCAGATATGATAATGATCCACACGACGGCGGAAGACACGTATCTCCGCGGATCGTTAATATAACACCGACGGTCGCGGTCAATCTGGTTTGTGACGTAATCGATGGCAGCTATCAAATAGATCTCGGAAGATCACATCAAGCTCAACAAGGATACATCCTGTACACGTTCACACCACAAGTTCCCCCTGGAAATTTAATCGTGCAAGAACCAACTAATCCCGTGTATTTGCGGTGTCACAATAATATGTTAACACGAATCAATTTTAAACTCACAGACCACCTTAATCGCTTAATTGACATACGTGAAGAAGAGCTTGTAATAAATCTGTATGTAAAGTCGTAAAGACTTGCGTCGTAAGGATTTCTGTCCTAAGACTTCCGTCGTAGATCTTCATGTGGAGGAGGGTTTTACACGCGAGGATTTCTTAACAGTTAGAAGAACATTTGTAACAGAGATCAGACTCAAATTCGATCAACTTAAAAAAATATTTTATTATTACTGGCACAAATTTGTGTTTGGTACAAATTAATCGGCCTAGGCAACTAAGGCCTAGGCAACTAAAAAAGCTAGTCGATGAAAGTAAAATTAAAATTTCTATCACAAAAAAAAATAATATTTATTAATTTTCCTGATTTTACAAATTACTTGATTTTGACTACCAACTACCCCCTCAGAAACATAAAAATGCACGAACTACTTGATTTTGACTACCAACTACCCCGTCAGAAACATAAAAATGCACGAACTACTTGATTTTGACTACCAACTACCCCATCAAAATCAAGAAAGTTCTAACCTTGTTAAATTGTTCCTAACAAATTTTATTTATTATAAATTAATTTTATTTATTAATAATATTATTTTTACTGAGATTTTTATTTTTTTTTTACTAAAATACAACGAAATTGCTCAATTTTCCTGATTTTGACTACCAACTACCCCGTCAGAAATCAAGTAGTTCGTGCATTTTTCTTTGATTTTGACTACCAACTACCCTGTCAGAATCAAGTAATTTGTGCATTTTTCTTGATTTTAGTAAAAAAAAATAAATTAATTCAGTAAATAAATAAATTAATTCAGAAATAAATAATTTGTAAAATTAAGAAATTGTACAAATTTGTTAAATTTCAGTAAAAAAAACAAATTACTAACCCATCAAATTCAGAAATATTATTTCTGATCAAAGATCCCAGTCATCTTCAAAATTACTACTTTGGATCGTTTCATCAGTAACGAAGTTACTCTGGATCGTTTCACCAGTAACGAAGTTACTCGCTGACATTATTTTTCTTAATAGTCTTATGCGAGTACTAATCGTTTTCTTTGCCTCATACTCGTGGGATAATAACGACTTAATTCTTTCTACGGCGGTAGAAAGAGGAACGAACTCCTTCACATGATCATCTTCTACGGTAGCTAGCGACTGAAACATTGCCGATTGAATCCGTTTCATGAGACTGTATTCAGATGATAGTGTGTGTGTCCCCATGGTTTTACGTTCTTGTAAAATCTCAAAGTCAGAAACTATTTTTTCAGGATTAAGTTCATCAGATATATTAATTCCATCTTTTTTTAATTTTTTAATAGCGACAATTACATCATTGATATTTTCATGGTTCATTATATAATATATAAATCTTTAAAATAAAAAAAATATCCCAGAACCCCTATCGAGTGTATTAGCGAGTTCGTCGGGATGTTTCAGGGACAGCACAACCAAGAACTCGTAGCTTGCCACCGCAATCTACCAAGTTCATTAGGCAAATATTCCCTCTACGAGAGCCCCTAACCCGCCAAACAACGGTCTAGAGGCCCAAGAGGGAGGACAGCACAACCCTCATTAAACTCGTAGCTTGCCACCGCAATCTACCAAGTTTAGAGGATATACACATAACATATAACTAACTAAGGACAGCACAGTCCTCATTAAACTCGTAGCTTGCCACCGCAATCTACCAAGCTTAGAGGATATACATATAACATATATACAATGAATGAAGAGCCCCTATTGAGTGTATTAGCGAGCTCAGATTATGAATGAAACGGCACTAACTAAGGACAGCACAGTCCTCATTAAACTCGTAGCTTGCCACCGCAATCTACCAAGTTTATCGGACATACATATAACATATATACAATGAATGAAGAGCCCCTATCGAGTGTATTAGCAAGCTCAGATTATGAATGAAACGGCACTAACTAAGGACAGTACAAACATGTACGCTCAGCAAAATCACACCCACAATAATTAATCCAGTGGGTGATACGAAAATATGTATCAACCACAAGTCAATATTGTGGTTGTGAATTTGCTGAGCGGAGGGGTTCTTGCGGTTCCCCCCACTATTATAAAAATCGCAATTATGCGCACCACCGACAAATTGTCAGCCATGGGGGTTTGATCCTGGACTGCGAGCGCCACAGTCCAATACCATACTGATCGAGCTATCAAACATTGTTACGAACATATGTTTCGGAAGTTAATATATAGCTAGCTATATAGCTAAGGAACCAATATTTACACTAAACAGCGGTTTCTGAATAATAACGGTTTCTGTATTTAACAGTTTCTGTATTTGTAGCGGTTTCTGGATAATAACAGTTTCTGTATTTATAACAGTTTCTGAATAATAGTTTCTGTATTTATAACAGTTTCTGAATAATAGTTTCTGTATTTGTAGCTGGTTTCCTAAGCAGACCGAAAATCAATAATAATAGTGGCATTAATGCACCAGTCAAAGAACTTTCCAGAGTGTAAGTTCAGTGAACACACAACTGCAGGTTGATTACAATGAGTAACGGTTTCTGTTTCACACACAGCTTCCTACGGATCAATAATATTATCTTTTGTATGATGGGAAAATATTTAAAAACCATAAATAATACTTATGAGTCTAATGAGTTAGGTTCGTCGGCACTATACGATGTAATTAGTTAAACTGACTAATTACGATCATAAAAAACCAACCATCTACGAAGAAAACTATATATTACAAAGTAATCTCCCCTTAAATCAAAAATTCAGTAGTGTATGGAGGACCTACTGTGACATAAATTAAAAAAATTAATTCAATGTGGTGATGATAGTTAATAATGTGGTGATGATAGTTAATAATGTGGTGATGATAGTTAATAATGTGGTGATGATAGTTATTGATACTGAAAGATGATTTTCTGTTTATATTTTTTCGAGAAAGTAGATCTGGTTATATTATCTGCGACGTATTTTACCACACGCGAGTCAATATCAAAATATGTCGCAGCAGCGTTCATAGACTGAAACATAATTTCTTCACCGGTTTCTATGTTTGTAGAAATTACCGCCCTCTTTCCGATTGTCTTACATCTTCCTGTATTACCACATGCAGAGTTCACGCTTCGAGTGACAACACGAAGGTTGTGTAGGGAGTTATTTTGAGTGTCCCCGTCAATATGATCAATAACAAGACCGTCTTTGATCAAACCCCTGTGACACTCGTATGTGAAACGATGACAATGATAATTTTTCTTTCCAACTACAAATCTAAGATAGCCAGTATTAGAAACATAACCAACTGGTCTCTTCAACTTGCAGTGTCTGATGATACCATTAATATTTGATTCATAGTTTGTTATGACAGGATGTGGGACAAATATATTTTGCTCCATTATAATAATATTATATGTTTAAATCATTGTTTGTCTGAAATCTTGATATATAATCCTTCACGGATTTTATAGCGTTTTCACCGCTATTATTTTTTTTGTCATAATATCTTTTAAGTTCTCTGAACCGTTTCCCGCCGCACTTTCCACATAATTCTGTCTTTCCTCGCACTCCAATACCACACCGTAGACATGGTATTGGTCCTAGACTTCCTCGTCGTATGTTTTGTGAGTGCATCCAACAAAATTCCTTTCTACAGGATTTGTTGCATCGATTTACTGAGCCGATCATCAACCATCTACATTGGGACATTGTATATATATATATATAATTTTCTTTATTTAAATATTTGTTTTAATTATATGAACGAGTTTGAGAGATTATCCCAAACTAGGCCTGTTAAGTATAAATTCAACCTTGACAGATTATCTTCTGACTTGCCAGTACGAGATCTGGTTGATCCGAAAAATAAAAGTTTGATCTCGAAAATTCATGACGCTAAGAAAGAATTTTACACGGATGGTGCATCTCATACATGGTCAACGTTCAAGATTATACGCACTGACTTTGTCACGGACGCCACAATGAACGACAAGCGAGCGGCAACTATCATTAACTACATCGCTGAATACGAGGGCAATCAAAAATATTTCTTCAGAGTAAAATTTATTGTATTAACAGAAACAGGTAGTTGGATTATCCGTGACAAATATGATCCTGTCCTTGGTAATAATAAAACTATCATATTAAGTAAAAATTCCAGACCGGGTCTATTGACTGGTATTGATAAACCGTATTATGAGCGAGCGTATCCTGTAACAGCAGTTATTTATGGAATTTATGAGATAAATAAAAAACCCAACGTTGATAAACTAGCGCCGATGAAATTTTCAAGGTTAAATTGTGTAGCTGAACGAGTAATAGAACACTTTACAAACGCGACGCGTGGAAATGGAGTAACTGATTTAAGGCGTGAAAAAATAAACTCGTGGGCTGATTCAGTTAGGGATACCGGTGCTACAATAAAAGATGTTGCTGAGTTAGGAAAAATATTAAAATTTCCAATAACCGTGGCGACAATAACGGGAGAAGTACTGTACCAGTCGAAATATAAATCGAAAGGAGCTCCAATAAATATTATCGATCATAACGCGCACGCATGGACTAACGCAGTAACAATATTTCCACGTGATCGAACTGTTAGATTTTACCCCACAGAATTATCTGTGGAAGATAGTATGTTTGATTTTATCAACGAAATAAGTAAAACCGATCCTGTATCGGTATGGTTATTCAAAAGTAATGAGGAGGGTGAATTTGATCAGTTTGTCAAACCGAACGGTGAAATATATCGCACAGAATCCCTCCATGACGAGATGAAAAATCTTGCGACGTTTTTACAGTGCAAGCACGCGGAAAATACTGACAAATTACTAACTAATTGTTTTACCGTTCCATCTGTTGCGGCTCATTTCGCCAGAGAACGAAATTCATGGAAACCAACACGATTTGATTTACTCGAGGACGTACGCGCAAGTTGCGTCGAATATGGACATGGCGGATTATGGAATACCAAATACAATTACAATGATGTTATTTCGGTTGATATGGTTGCATGTTATCCAGGAAGTTTTCTGGGATACGGAGATTGTTCTACGTACTTTGAAAGATTTGGTCACCCTACAAACGAGATGACGCGAGTGGCAATTAATGGACCATTACCTGATTTTGATCTGACTGGATTCGCCTGTATTGAGTCGTTCGAGTTTAACGAAAATCTTCACAAGATTTGTTATGTTTGGTTTGGCAGACATTTTTGTGAAAAACGTTGGGCACCTATAGTTTTGTTGCGATATATGCTAGATTGTGCGATACTGACATCGTTGGTGGTCAGTGAGGCGATTATATCATATCATGCACAGACCAAAGTTTGGTTGCCCATGTCAGATTCTGAAGTTATCAGCGAGTTTAAGGATGATATTCCTAATAAACTCAAAACCGCAAAAGATCTCGGTAGAAAAATTATAGGTAAATTTACTCAAGGTGGTGCATATGATTATAAAAGACATCACGCACGATTAATTTTAGATGATGCCGAGTACGATTTTATAATCGCTGATACAACGGCGAAAAATACATTTGTAAATCGAGAGAGTGTTTATTTATCCGACGGAACAAAATTAGGTACGATCGTTAGTTACATAAATGACGTCTCCCCGCAATATACTCATCTAAGATCTTCCATGTTGGCTTATGTTTCTATAAATTTATTATCGATGATTAATAGATTTCCTGAGACCGCAGTCAGAGTCGCAAAAGATTCATTTTATATTTCAAGTAAATATTTAGAACCTGTTATGAAATTTACAAGTAATGATGAACGATGGGGTTCGTGGAGAATAAAAAAGGAACTATTACACAATTACACAGAATCAGCAGATGTTCCAATGAGAGATTTTTATCGTGAGGGTAATAAAATATCAGAAATGTCGAAAGCACCATCGTTGAGTGATCCAATAACCAGATATAAGACAGTATATCTCAATAGACCTGGTGGATGCGGCAAAACAACTCGAACGATTAATGTTTTTAGAAATTCAGATATAATCGTGCTGACACCCACACATAGACTCGCACGTGAGATGAAACAGCGGCAAGTACAATCGTGCACGTATCATAGTTTCTTCCGATGGCGCGGGGATACATGGACTCCTCAACGGATGGGGGAAAAATATATACCTAAAATAATTATTTGGGATGAGATATGCACGGTCTCATTGGATACATTAAAAATGTTTCTTGATTGGTTGTTGACGAAAAATACCGCCATAATAATGTGTGGCGATCATGGTCAACCTCCGCCTTTTGTTGGACCATCTCCACATGATTGGTTAAAAAATTTCGTTGATTATTACGAAGAAATAGATGATGATCATAGAGCTCTTGATGCAAATTTGAAGGAGTTTAAAAAATTAATCAGATTACAATCAAACAAAATTCAGTGTGAAATATTACGTGGAGTGATCTCAGAGACATCAATGAGTGATTTTTTGAACTCATGGAGACCCACCGATTTGATCGTAGCAAGTAGAAAAATAATCAGAGACGCTTTACAACAACAGTTATTTCAGCTACATAAAGAACAATATTCAGAACTACCCGTACCGTTGTGTTATAGACCATCAGATACACGAAAACAGAATATTAATGTTGATATTCCAGGACAGACAGAGTCAAGGAAACAGAATCTCGTATTAAATGATATTGTCGCCGTTGATATCAGTGTAGTCGAAGATGCATTACACGCTGACAAATCTCCATGGGTGTTAGGATACGCTATGACGATCCACTCGTCTCAGGGATTAACTATTTCTGATACACGAGTCTGGATTGTAGACGATCGAATCGAGTGGTCAAATTTAGTTTATTTAGCGGTATCGAGGGTCAGAAATATATCTCAATTACGTAGAATCATAATTCCTGAAATCGTTGATAAATTTAACATCATCGATGATGATATAATAAGAAAAAAATTAATCGGATACAAACAATCTGACAAAAAAAATAAGCGCGACTTTGATCTTGATGTTGAATTTATTATTGAGTTAAAACAGCAGCAGAACAATCATTGCGCAAGTTGTAATTGTATAATGTTATGGCGGTATTCGAGTAATGATTCAAGACAATTTACCGTAGATAGAAAAGATAATAGTCGCGGTCATACACGAGAAAATACCATGTTAACCTGTCTTGAGTGTAATCGACGTCGGGGTGCAGGCACCCTTGGCGCTAGTTAAGTGATCGAAATCACCGGAGTGATCGCGGTGGTAGTTGTGTATCCGCGGGAATTATTTGTAGTTGTTCACGTGTAAATCCACGTTGAGGAGCAGCAGAATCTAATCTGTAGATTGCAGGTCTGGAAACGCCTACATTTCTTCCAGTGGATCTTGTCACGGTAGATATTTTGTGTGTGGTAACACTCCAAATAGGATCAGTTGCTCTCACGCTACCACCTTCAAGTTCACCAGGCTCATATAAATATCTGACTGTGACATCACCTAATATTTTTTGTTTTCCAGCATCTTTTCGTTGTGTTGGTATATTTTTTTTTGTGACCGCGCTAATGGGTTTCATGTTGGTTGTTCGTGTGATCTCATTATTTAATGCAGCTATCACGATTGGTAATCTTGCAACCCATTCACGAGATCTCTTATCCTGAATAAATTCCCTCGCGTATTGATATCCAAATAACCGTTCAGCAAGTGTTCGATTAAATCGCTCAACAATTGCTTGATCACGGTGAATTGCAGTATGACCTCGTCGTATTTTGGTATTATGTCGTTTCATCAGCGATGATACTGGACCAAGAAATTCCTTACCAGGATCAACCTGTAGTAGCTTGTGGCCATCGCAGACCACCTTGTGGACCGAGTCCTCGTTGATAAATTCGTTCAAACGAATCAGCTACTTCAGATGATGTTTTCGCCGATAGCGGCTCTGCTTCTTTATATCTACTTGCAACATCAACTACGGTTAGCGCGTATTTGTACGTTTTTCCACGTACAGTATCATGCGGTAAAAACAGAATATCAGCTTGATGAACTTCATTAGGAACACTGACATCGAAATACGAGTACTGAATTTGTTTAGGACGTGGTAGATAAATTTGCCATATTGCCTGCCTGGACAACCACGTTTTAGCAGTAGAATGTTTAACCGATGCTGCATCAGCGAGTTTACCAATTGCTGCTTTGCCTCTCCAGTATCCTCTCGGTGAATAATAAATTGATTCCATTATTAATTACCAGCCCCAATCGCTAATTTACCTTTCATCGAGGATCTTACTAACCAATTAGCTAATGATTCTCTAATATTTTTATTTTTTATAGAATTTAATGAATGAATTAATTTTACATCTGCAATATGCCTATCTTGTAGATTTTGACTTTTATAAGCTACATCATGAGCATGACAAGCTCGATCAATAGCATTTATTGGTTCCTCGCCTGGTTTTGGTTGATCTTGATTATCGAGCCTGATATCAAGTCTGGTACCAGGACCGCAATAATTATATCCTGGTAGATGTTTTTCTCCGCTGTATTTAGCCCATGGAGCACCTGGAAACTTTGACATCAAATTAGCAATATCACCACCGCGCTTATTAGGTAAAAACGAAAATTTCTTTCTACAGCATACAGAACATTTTCCACCGTACGCTATTTTTTTATTTTTTGTTGTAACCGTAGCTAAATCAATAGTTGGAGTTTTAACTTTACAGCGTAAACAATATAAATTCATGTTATAATATATATGGATATAATTGATTTCTCAGCAACTCGGCAACGAGAGCCAGTTAAGCATCATCCTGCGCTACCGAACTCCATCAGAATGATTATCATAGGACCATCTGGATCGGGTAAGACGCAATTATTACTTAATCTGATAATGAGATGGTTGAAATGGGATAAGTTGTATTTAGTAGCACCATCCGTTGATGATCAACGATGTTATGATGTACTTAAAGATTTCAATGAAAACGCGCGATTACTGGATGAAGATAATGATATTATAGAGTTTATAACCGATATTGATGAAGCACCATCCGTAGATTCCATAGACGGATTTATTAATAATTTAGTTGTATACGACGATGTGATGCTAGATAAACAATCAAATCCAGCCAGAATATTTTCCCGAGGGAGACATAAAAATACAGACGTGATCTATGTTACTCAACGATATACACAAATACCAAAAGTGATCAGAGACAACTGCAACATTTTAGTTGTGTTTAATGGCGTAGACACACACACGTTGCGAAATATTCATCAAACTTGGTGTGGTGGTGACATGGATATAATTAAATTCAAAAATTTCTTCTCATGAGCGCAAGCTACCCCGCATGGATTTATAACAATAAATTTACATGATCCAAGAACAAGATATCGTGTGGGTATTGATAAAATATTTGGGTAACAGGGGTGATGATAAAATTAAATTTAATTAAACAGATATCATTAATATAATGAACAACTGTGCGTGGCTGCGTCAAGGAACAACAGATAAATGCAACAAAAGGTGCCGTGGAGAATATTGCAAGAAACATAATTATCTTATAAAGAAAAATCCTCATGCTGGTCCACGAGGTTGTGTTGGATGTAACAACGGCGTTAGAGGATTATATCAGATTTGCAAAAATTGCGGTGGAGATCGATATCGAAGTTTGATGATATATTATAAACACAGAAAGAACATAAATCCCAAAATAGAAAAACCACCATCAGAACTTGAATATTACTTGAAACATAGAACAAATTCCGAAGATTCAGATGAAGATGAAACAGATGAGGAAAAACGACAGCGAGAACGCGTTGAAAAATATTCATCAAACTTGGTATGGTGGTAAATTAATAGCAGCAGAGAGGGTACCTACCAACGTTGGTCGTCAAAAAAATAAACAAGAAATAAATAAACACGTAGAGTACTTTATTTTTTCAGCTACTATTTCAAACTGAGGTTTTATTAGCACAATCGGTCATTGCAAAAATAAACATCTCAAGGAAAGTTCATTTGTAAAATCTGGACCTTTCTACGAGATGATTTATTTGTTTGTTTTATTTGTTTTGTCGGAATTCTATGGTCTGTTCACCCTCTCTGCTGCTATCCTACATATCAATATGATTCATGATACACAGCTTAAGATATGATACATTATTAATATCCAGATAAACTTGATGGTGTTTTATCTTTAGGTCTCTCATTGGTTAGAAAAATGTCAATACAGTGATACACCACTTAATCATTTCACCCCTAATAAACATTACATTGGACAGTGGTTTGTTGTGAGAAAAATTAGTTCTGAAACCATCAAATCCCACCAAAGTGACATTTTCAGATATTTGATTTCTTTCCAAAAACTGAAGAAAAAAAGATTTTTTGAAGAAAATAAAAAAACACTTTCCAAAAATAGTGTGTCATACAGTTCTACTACATTTTGGTAATGATGATCTTTTGATATGAAACATTAAGCAATCTTATTAGAGAACGACAATTTCCTAGGTCTTAAAATAAGACCAGAAAGAAAGTGAAACAAACAATTTAAGTAAAATTCAACAAAAAAATTATTTCCCAAGAATACAAAGTGAAATTCAAAAGACACTTACAGTATTGTGAGTTAAATCCCAAATAATCATATACATGCTATTAGAAGTCCCACTGTACCACAATTATATAATCCAGAATGTCTTTGAATGAGTTCTCAACAATCCCAAAGTATTGTTTTTGTCCAAAATTTCAATGAAGACTTTGTAATTAAAATGACTGTTGCTGATTTGAGTTTAATGCCATTTCTCAGCAAAAGGTAGACTATACATGGTGGCCAGTATAACTGGTGTAGGAAGAACCTGGGAAAACCCCAGTAAGAACCACTGATTCATGGGAAGCTACTGGCAGCTTTCTCACATATCCACATTGGTTAAGCCTGAGACTTAAACCCACTTGGACAGAGGTGAGAATGTCCATGACCAGTAAAGGCCATTGCTTTGGGCCAATCTGCCACCCAAGGCCCCTAATTCCAATAAATAATTTAAATAAATAATTTCTCTCAAATTATATCTGAACACAACTGAAAATGATTACCGACACTGATCATAAATCAGGAATGTGTTGCTGATGTTGTTGTTGTAGGGTTTAATACCATTTTTCAGCACGAGATAGGCTATACAAAGCAGGAATAAAAAATTTGCTTATCAAACCTCGATCTCTCTACACTATATATTTCACTTGACCAGCAATGCAATAGTATTTTTTGGAAAACTAATGGAAAATTATATTAATTCTTAAGCATGGGTAGGCTTTGAACTTAAATTTTAGTATACATCTTACTTAACCACTTACAATCATAACAAAAGTCAGGACGGCAAAACTCCACAACTCTCAATCATGAACATGACAAAGACACGTACACAATATAAATTAAATATACATAACACCCCAAAACATTTTTTTACTAACATTTTCTTTTAAGAGCAGGCAGCTTCAGAGTGTCCTCAGAAAAGGCACTAACCTCCAGGTTTCAAGATTTAACCAGTATAAGAAGTGAACTACTATCAATTCATTAAATGGCACTTAGATAGTCTAATAGATATCTGCTGCATGCAATGACCTTATTGACCTTATCCCCCCCCATCAACTACTGTATATACTCACTGATAACTTTAGTCCAAATGCAAACAACATGAAAGCATGGATCTTTTAAATAAAAATTCATAAATTGGAAAGCCAAATAGTAGAACCTGTAGCTTCAACTTTCCTCATTAGTTGATGTTATAGTACTTTAGATGTGTCACAATTTCAGAAACACCACTCCATAGACCAAATGAACTAACAGCTACCAACTCCTTGAACTAAATAGATTCAAATACAGTGTAATTATCACTGTTCTTTTCTGATGAACAAACATTGTAACAGTTTTGGATACTTTTATTAAATTAATCCCCAAACTTAGATAAACTAATTCCATAGGGATCACTCAATATATTTCCAGCCAGTGATGCATTACCCATTAAGTCTGAGTTAGGAACAGCATGGTGTGAGTGCTATTTATTGGTAACCAATGAAATATATGCAGAACTTGTATGCTCCCTATCCATAGTCATGTGCTTCACTTTGTACAAAATGTTTATAACTTTCAACAAAAGCAGAAAAGCCATCTGATTAAAATGGAAATCTCTGACATAAGTATAATATAATTTTAATCAGGTTTGAAGATGATCTTACCAAGTGTGGGGAGCCTATGAATGGAACCTCAGCTGGGGGCTAAATATTAATAATTTCACACTGTCTTTCAAGAACTTCAAAAGGAAAATGTTCAATTAATGATGGCATGTTCAATGTTTTGCCTGGCTAATTTGATGGCTTTTTTCTTCTTCAGAACAGCAATGGGCAACTCACTGCAGTATCTGAGTATGGGATGTACCTGATATAAATTTCAAGGCACCCTTGGCATAGGGCTTTCACATTTTTAGCACTGCCCTCATTACTTAATGTTATGCTGAGACACGCAGACAAACAGATCTAAGGACAGATAGATATACAGGTAAATAAGGGTTTTGATAACCCTTGAGGCTATCATCCTTTTTCTGCCCGACATACATTTGCTCCAAAGCTTAACTGTTCCACTTTCACTACAATCATCATAAATTTCCCAAAGTAATATTTTATCTCATCTTTCTTACATTTCTTAGAATATTAGGATCTTTGGAAGGAATTCCTAAAATCTTTGGGGGTTTTTAATGGCACTGCAACACATTTCATGCCAAGGCAATTAGGGTAAAAAGCCTTGCCCAAAGATATACCACAGTTGGTGGGCTGGGGCGATATCATGGTAGGATTCAAAGACAAAATTATTGATTCTAGTATGGAAATGAAAATAAAATAGTTCTTTTGTTAAGACTCCCAATGTCCATTCCAACTATTTTTCATAAATTTCCAGCTGCAATCAGAACAAAATAGAGCTGAGCAATCACATTTAGTTTTTTCTTTTAACCAAAATAACTCTTCAATATTTAAAATAAAGAAATCATAAACTTGTTCTTTAATTAATATCTATGAAAAACATTTTGAAACTTTTCATAAATCCAGCCAGTATGGCAAACTTTCAACACTATCAATAGTAATATATTCAAAATTACTCAAGGTTTTTATTGATTTCCCATGCAAATCATATTTATTCCCACTATATTTACAAAATCAAATCTCAAACGAATAAACCAACTTATTTCAATTTCATCCTAACCAGTGAAAAAATTTGCAAATATTAATGAATATTTCAGTTGCTGATTGATATATTATATAAAAGAATAATGGCCAGTATTACAGTTTTTTCTCTTTGCACTTGTACAGTTAACACTTTCAGAATTAACTGGCTGAAAATTAACAGGTACATTTTGAATTCAGAGAATTAAATAACATATGGCTATTTAAACACAGATTGGTAAAAATATATTTAATCTTTCAAATGAGATAACAGAACCACATTGATATATAATTTCTTTCCATAACTGTAAGTTCTAAATAGCATGCTGACATAATTCCATGCTTCAGAACATTCTAGAAACAGATATTTTCACAGCAAAAGTTCAAGGACAATCTTGTTGACAGCTTGACTAGGTTCTTCTATTATACTGTGTATTATGTCAAGTGAAAATGTGTATAAATAGGTATCTGATAACAAATAATTCATTACTGTTTGTGAGAATCCTTAACAGTTGTGTCCAGATATAATTCAAGTGGAATTATTTAAAGTGTTCATTGGAATTACTAAGTGCTTATTGACTTTTGGATTATCACATTAGTTTGGAATTTATGTGAACTTATTCAAAGACAATTTTGGACTGCATTGTTGTGGTACACGAGGACATTCAAAACTGTTGGAATTCATTTTAAACATACTACTTGTGGTAGGACATTAAGGATTATCTGGGATTTAATTCTAAATATTCTTAAGTTTTCATTTTGTATTGTAAGGAAATAAATCATTTGTTGATGTTACTTAAATTGTTGTCTACACCTTTCTGTTACATAATTTAAGAAAGTTGTAACAATCAATATATATATATATATATATATATATATATATATATATATATATATATATATATATATATATATAATGAAAATGTTATTATCTGGGCCCTTTTTCACAATTTTATTTCAGTGTTAGTAAAGGTATTAATTCTAAATAAAATCAAGTCAACTATTTTAATTTTACACAAAAATTAATGAGCTGTTTTGAAAATATTATGCAAGATTGTTTCATCTGATTTGTACTCAGAACTACCTCATTATCTCACATGAAATATGGGTTTTGTTTACATAAATGCAGTTTTGTTTTTAACTGTAAATAATTCAATAAATTTGAAAGAATTGTAAATGTTACATTTAAATCCACAACGAAACCCAAGAATATTTTATATGGTCCGAAATAGCCCCATAAATCAACCCCAAAACGTATACCCTCCATCTTTACAGGTTTGGGGACGTTTTCGTATCAGCCCGTAATATGCTCCGTATCAGCGATAGTCCGTATCGGACTGCGCACCCACTTTCACTTGTGCTCATTCTCTTTTATTTTTTTGTATGATTAGATTTATGTTAATAGTTACTCAAATGTTACCCCTTCTAATGCACTCCCATCAATCTCTATAACGTTTCCATCTCCTCCATGTGCCATTTTCCTTGAGTGTCTTTCTTCTATCGTGTCCCGATTCTTTCACAACCACATGTAAATGTTTGTAATTCGGAATACTTCTAGTTTTTCCGTTAAAATCTATTTTGGATAGTACTTAACAATAACCAAAATTTCAGCTCAAATTGTACCATTCAGGAACCTCAATTGTGAATATAAAACGTTGAAAATGAGAAACACATACATACATACATACATACATACATACATACATACATACATACTAATAATAATAATAATAATAATGAGGACTTTGTATAGCGCCTAATCTTTAGAAGCTCTAAGCGCTTTACAATATTAGACAACACCTATAAGATAATATATATATATATATATATATATATATATATATATATATATATATATATATATATATATATATATATATATATATATATATATATATATATATATATATATATATAATGATATGGTTACAAAAACAAACACCATGACATTAGAAAACATAAAAAACATGCTGAGAATATTTACGGTAGGAAACATTATTAGGTCTTTAAGTTTGTTCTTGCAGTCGAAATAAGTGAGATTTGAGAGCAATATTGAATTGGATTACTGTGTCTTTGCGTCTAAGTTCAGTGGGCAATTCATTCCACGTTGCTGGGCCCAAGTATGCAAAAGAACGTTGTCCATATGACTTTGTTTTCATAGTGGGAATAATGAGTATACGATTGTCAGAAGAGGAGCGTAAGTATCTTGCTGGCGTCTACACATGGGTGAGGTCGGATAGGTATGTTGGACTAGAGTCCGACAGTAAAACGTAGCACAGAGAACAAATGTTGTGTTTGATTCTGGATCGAATGGGTAGCCAGTGTAGGGTACAGAGCAGCGGGGAGGTGTGCTCTGATCGTGATACTCTAAGTATGATCTGAGCAGCTGTGTTTTGAACTTTTTGAAGTTTCAGGAGTAGATATTGAGATGATCCAGACAGAACTGATTTACAATAGTCCAGTCTTGAAAGTACTAATGAACACACAAGTGTTTTAGTGGCATCAACTGAAAGATATTTGCGAATTGAGCTGATGCGTCTCAGCTCAAGATATGCAGCCTTGCATATGTTCATGACATGTTGATGCAATGTGAGAGTACTGTCGAGAGTAACACCTAGGTTTCGTACTGATTGTGTGAATTTAATGTTGGTGTTGCTGATATTTATTGTTTGAGGTGAAGGATGTGAATGAGAAAGTCTTAGTGTTGTGATCAGAATGGCCTCAGTTTATCATCATTCATCTGCAGCTTGTTACATGTCATCCATGATTTCACGTCAGAAATGCAACTCTCTACACCTTGGATGAACTTCAGTTGGGTGGCTAGATTTGTATATTTGGGTGTCATCAGCGTAGAATTGGTGAGACACTGGATGATGATCTATGACACTTGAAAGCGAATGAGTGTATAGAATGAAGAGAACAGGTCCAAGAACAGACCCCTGTGGAACGCCACAACATAGATCAACTGGGCTGGAGTGTATTCCATTTGCAGATACAATTTGTGTCCTGTTGACCAAGTAGGACTTGAACTGTAGTAAGGCTGTATCATGAATGCCAAATACATGCTGGAGACGGTGAAGTAATATACCATGGTCTATTGTGTCAAATGCTGCAGACAAATCAAGGAGGGTGAGGACTGTAATCTTTCCGCTATCCACCGCAGAGAGAATGTCGTTAACTACTTTTAGAAGAGTAGTTTCAGTGCTGTGGTAAGGGCGATATGCAGATTGTACATTGCTAAAAAGACTGTTTGAATTCAGATGAGATACAAGCTGGGATAGAACAACCGTTTCTAATATTTTTTATATGAATGGGAGATTAGAAACTGGACGGTAGTTCTTTAAATCGTTATGGTCTAGTGCTGGTTTCTTCAGCAGAGGCTTAACACACACACACACACACACACACACGCCATCATGTCATTATATTTGGCGGATGCAAAACCCGATAAATCAGTATTAAAAATAATAATAATAAATGGAATAATTTAGACTTTGGTCCTATAGTAGATTGGAAAGCTTTACATATGTATAAATGCTATGAATATGTCAGTTACAAGTGTTGGAATAAATATTAGAGGAGAGAAATGAATATCTCTCTCTCTCTCTCTCTCTCTCATGGGGGGATGGGGAGGGGCAGGGGCATGCCCCCTCCCCCAATTTGCATGTGCTGTAAACTTGATGTAGCCTATAACAAAAATTAACAAACCCATCAAGCCCCCCCCCCCGCGAAAAAAAATTGAAATGACGTCCCTACTATTACTGTCTCTCTAATCTGTTATTCAGCCTGAGCCAGCGCGTTGATATTTGCATGAACCAAGTTTTGAACCCACCCCCCCAAAAAAAAAAAGTTGAAATGACGTCCCTGCAATTAAGGGAGCTAGAAAAAGTCAGTACCTCTTGCTTCTCGTTGTAAATTGCCATAAATTATTTCGTGTAAAAGTATTCGTATAGCAGACAACAACAATGGCTTCGCGTGTCGTTGGGGCCACTGTTCGAGCAGTGTATCGGAAAAAGCCACTGATTCCTACAAAAGTACCACTTATATTGGTAAGTTTTTGACTTAATTTCGAAATCATATCTTTCGCGTTAAAACTGTAAAATATTGGTAAGATCTGTGTAAATCAAGGTTATGTGACAGGTCACTTTCAGCATGATGCCATAAGCACTGAACTTCGAAGGTTCAGTTCAACCTTGTGTGTCCTTCGAACTATATTTTACTAAACCATGTTGGATATTTAATTTTTGTGTTGAACGAGTAGTTTCTTGCAAAATGTATATAACTTTTTTTTTGTTTAAAAAAGACAACGACAAGGTAATAAAGGGAGGCAACTGTCATTGTTTCTCACAGTACCCTTATTTGAATTAATTAAAGTGCCCATATTTAGGGGTCAGGGGCTAGTTATTAAGTACAAATTTAATGCCGCAATGAGCGATCTAATATAGAAATATCATAAAAGAATCAAATACACACAAGTGAGGTCAAAAAGGTCCATATGTTTAGATACCTGTATTAAAACAAAGCATAAGAATATTACCCACTTGACCAGAGAAGTCAGTGGCAGTTCATAGCAGAAGAAGTTTATGTACCCCAACCCCAAATTTCTACCGGCAATTTTCATGTCCGAAGGTCATTTTTGACACCATGTGATGCTCACAGTGCAAACACAAGCCTTTTTCCTAGATGACAATTCTGCAAAGCAGTGTGTAACTAAACAGGCTGATGCAATTGAAAATAGTTGTCATCCAAGCCGTTTTTGAGATATTCTACTTGCCCCGAACCCTCGTGTTTACTGCTAAGGGAGGCTAGCTCTTCTACCTAGCTGACTATTGGTATTTCACTATCAACATACTGCAGAGTAGCTGTGGAAGGTGTACATGACTGACATCAATTTCAAGAACACAAACCTGAAACATCTAGTTCACAAATATATCCATATCATTAAATATTAAACAATAATACCTGAAAAAGTCACAACATAACCTTGAGTTAAGAAATTTGTCAGGGGTGAATTACGAAACTGGACCCTTCCACCTTAAGCCCAACCAATTAGCGCTTTGTCAAGACAAAAGTAACAATGTAAGGGGTTTAACAGCACATCAGAACAAGTTGTGGTTTATATAGTGCTGAATAAATGCAGGTATCACCAAATTGCACAGAAAACAAAGATAAAGGGACCCAAAATTCAAAAGGCTTATGATGGATTATGTTCTGAAAATTAATGAGGCAAGCTGATATTTGTGAAATTTAATATAAAAAATCAGAGGAGGATAAAAGGTTCCAATAAATAGGAAAACACTGGATATACTATATAGTAAAAGTCTCACATGTCACGTATGCATTCAGCACAATTTCAGTAATGGATGTCATTTTTTAGAATTTGATTCTACATACCTTTATGTGGCAAGTATTCTCTTCATTCTGATTCTTATATATCCACATTCCTTTGGAAGGCCTTTTATTAGATGCCCTAAAAAGTGCATATGGCAAAACTCAATGTTAAAGTACATAGACATTTTTGGACGAAATGAACTTAAAGCTATGATCCAGTACAATCCAGATTGAATGTCATGTGCTGTGATGTCACAATGAAAGCTACACATATTGATAAATTCATACTACCCTGTATTGTGACGATTCCACTTGACATGCTCTTTTCTTGACCCAAGTTTAGTACATGGCTACCATTGTAAAAGACCTTAGAGATTGATAATTTTCATCTGGAAGTCTGTTGATGACAGATAGGGTGCAGAGCATTCAATAATCAGGATTGAATAGACTCTGGTTAAAGAAAAGTTGTTTTAAATTTTAAAAGAACAATTTATATTTAATTTAAAATTAGTAAATTTGCATACATGACCAGTGTGACTTTTCCCATAGTTTAAGCTTAATCATCCCACTTTAGTTAAAGTTTTTAGACTACAGCTTACATAAAAATTAACATACAAATAGCAAACTTGTCTTCTTTAAGGAACTGACCATTTCATGGGGGGGAGCTGCGATTTTGTTTTGAACTGAGATATTTGTTTTATCTCAAGATAAATAAGTTTTTCAAATAATATAATAGATATAATATAGTTTTATTTTGCTATAAATCAGAGCAAGATATTTCTCCAGCTATTGACATGAAATTAAAAAGCAGCAGGCCCCAGTTCCAGAGCCTTAAATTGGTCACTAATATAACTACATTATACAGTACCATGGTACATATCACTGTAATTGTTTGTGGTACCCAGCATATGGATGTATGTTTATATGCATGAATAGATGGATGGATGCAGGCAGGTATGTATGTATGTATAGTTGCTCATGACAGGTTTGGATGATCTATGGCTGAGAGGGATTTCATGCCTGTTATATATCGTTCATTCTTTTTTACCAAATATAGTGAAGTATTGCTAATACGTGGAACAGTAACAGACTTAACAATGATTTTACTAAAATTAGTAACAGAGTATAGAATCTGTGAAATATCAAGTCAGTTTTATATTTCGCCGGAGGCAACTTAAATTTAGGTAATTGACTTGAGCTGATATACGTAGTAATCTCACTTGCATATATTTACACTGATCTCAGAAAATGTTTATGAAAGAAAACCTCCACAATAACTCCTAATCTGATATTGTTTCTGATGTTAATCTAAATTTTTCTTGTGACATATAGATAAGAAATGTTTACAAAGAAAGTGGTATCTTTAACATCGTCAAAAGACTACAAATAGTAGTATCTCTGAAGTTATTTTCATCCATTGTAAGTCAGTATTACATTAATTCTTGAAGCTCTCAGTATTCCTAATACATTGATACAATATTGGTCTACCCCTTGTTAAAATGAAGTATACTAGATGGAAGTTTACTTAGGATTTAGTTTCTGAAACTCTTATCATTTAGTGTCAGTATTTATAAAGTATTGTGTGTGTGTGTATGTATGTATGTGTGTGTGTGTGTGTGTGTGTGTGTGTGTGTGTGTGTGTGTGTGTGTGTGTGTGTGTGTGTGTGTGTGTGTGTGTGTGTGTGTATGTATGCATGCATGCATGTATGTACAGTGTTATCCTGCTTTAGCATACTCTGTTATAACATAAATTTGGATATGACATGATTATGGTGTGGCTCCTGAATTCTCATATAAATATATCTTTCTTGTACATAAAAGAAATTCTCTTTCTTTAAAGGACAAGAAGTAATAAAATAAAGTTTATTATCATTTTGGGGAAGAGTTTGTGTATGAATTCTAATACAAGACGATCATGGTGTGACTCCTGAAATTTCATATACACATTCTTTTCTCTTTTTCTTTTTAATTTGTTCACTTGTTTTCTTTTCCTTATGAATAGCCTCGTCCCCATTGCATGCTTCAGCAAGATGATGTCTGTCTTCAGCTGACCAAAATCTAGGCTAATTTAAGTACATGTACATGTAGCATATAGACAACTATAGCCATGTGCTACTGGCGACAATAGTGAATTGTTTAGTGTCAGTTGAATATAGATTAAACGAAGATTATCATTATTTAATATGGTTTATTTTTGTGTTTTCTAATGCGATGTGATTAATACATGAATTTTATTACATGAACTGTACGTAATGGAACTCCATAACTGAACATTGTGTTCAAATCATTTGATGTTCATATTAAGCCCATTCTCTTCAATTCATCATAAGTAGATTTGGGAATACAATAATAGAAAATCTTTTGAGAAATTCCATCAACAGTTCGGTAAATTTTATTTGTCTCATGGAAGACAATCTTCAAACATGTGAGCTCTTGGTGAGTGTGGAAGTTATAATATCTACATTGACTGTTATGTTAGATGTATAAAATATTGGTATAAGTTGTTTTCATACTGTATGCCTAGCTAAAGATGTCCCTACGTATCAGTATATGCTACATAATGTTAAAGGCATGGGATGATAGCAAGAGAATAACTTATATTAGGCTTCTTTATAAATATGGGTATGGTTTTGTGTGGATATAACAGGATCTTGGTATTTTTTATTTATTTATTGTGCAATTTAGACAATAGTTGATTGAGTGTGTGTGTGTGTGTGTGTGATTAGGATTTTTAACATAGCTTTAAAAAAAGTTAAGTCATATAGGTACCATGTCTGCAGTGTGGCAGTTTATAGTGATGTCTAGCACTGGGGAAGCATGCTGCAGACATTAAACATGATGTCCCACCCAGTCACATTATCCTGACATCAGGCCAACCAGTCTAACACTAAACTCTTAATGCTGAATGCCAAGTGAGGCAGCTATTAGTATCATTTTTGTAAGTGTTTGGTATGACTCGGCTGGGGTTCGAACCCATGACCTCCCATTTCTGAGGTGGACACTTTAACCACTAGGCAGGCCACTTGAGCAGTCTAATTGATTGTAACTTGCAAGGATGACACAAAGAAGTAAATGGATCAACCCCTTTAAAGATTGATAAGAATTTAAAAAGTCTTATAATGTGAAAGGTACTTGAATGTTCATTGTCAGGGACAGAACATTTAAAAGTAATTTTTCAGTGCTTAACTCATAACATCTCTTTACCAAACACCTTAGCAAATACAGGGCTTAATTTGGATCATTTTGGCAGGGCCCCCTGTGAGCACAGCATTTGGAAATAAACTTTTAAACAAGTCTTTATTTGACATTGAACTTAAAATTTTCTTACATCAATTTAAAATTACTTTCTCTCTATATATATATTTTTAACAGTTACTGACTCTGTGTCCAATATGGTCCAATAGGCCTAAGGCTGGCCCTGCCCAAAATAATTCAGGCAAAACTTTATGTTTGGAAGAATTAACACATTATATTGTATTGGCTGCTACAATTTCTTTAGAAGTCAGAGAGGAGTGTCACAAAAAATGAGTGTTTTTGCTAAGTTTCACTTAATTTAAAATCCATATGAAATCGATACACAAGTAAAACCTCCAAAAAATAAAGAAAACTATATTTTAAAAAGTTCTGTCATCTGTTTGAACAAAACAGTAGTGTTCCTGTGGTGACCGTTTTGTCATGGATGGGATAATAAAACATTACAGATGGAACAAATGAAATATCATTTTTGAATTCTCAATTTAAAGACATCTTAAGACCATAGAAGTTAAGTGTGACATTGATTCTGAACAGGAGAGAGAATAATCATCCTGTAACTAATAAAATACTTGATTATTGATTTAAACAATTAAGAAGGTATGCAATGTAACAGTGATACATAATAGATACAACCTATCTTACCACCAAAATCATATTGTACTCCATTGCTTTGTGTTCAGTACATAACAGGAAGTTGTAAAGCACATTATGAGTATAAGAACATGATAATCTTACAACAAGCTGGTTCTGATATTATATCAACATTAGAGACAAAAATTGTGTAGTAAAAGGGTTTGCATAAAGACTCAGGAAAATGTACTTTACACACTCCATGTATTAGGGAAATTATAATATCCATGTCATGAAATGAAAACATGAAAGTAGTGAAATAAAAAAATAAAGAATCTCTCTGAGAAAGGTGTTAAATAAATAAATTATATCTCAGAGGGATACAATTTGACTTGCATCTAAATAGCGAACAAATATTGATTCCTCACTGAGATCTTAAGGATTTGCATCAAATTCAGTAAAATGATATAGACTTTAACTCAAGAAATACATGTATGTGATTTTGAAATACAGAGATTTACTGTCAAGCATTCTGTTCAGTTGGCATCAGAATCACCAAAGAAAATATATTTTCTTCGATTGCTTAAGGAGGGACCTGGCAGCACTTATAACATATGATTGCGAAATTCACACTATATTTTCATTGCCTAGGCAGTGTAAATAAAGACTGATTTCAATACAGCAGCTGACCACCCTAAAAACATTCACTAAGTTCTCCCAAACTAACATCATATTTGATGACACAACCAATAACCTGTTGACTGTTTTCTTTGTGGCAAATTTGACCACTACATATGCACCAATCATATTATTATTAATAACATCACAGTCTGAGTTGGAGGTTCATACATGAGTGATTTCATTGATGTCTGCTGTTAACAGGTTAAAACAGGTGCTTTTAGTTCAACATTATAACTTACACAACATTTAGTTTCTGCATCTTGATATGATGGATAGTTGGGTTCCCAGAATTGTTTTACATTGAGCCCACCTCCTGTCAAGACTGTCCCTTTTGGAGATCCTGTGGGTTAGCAAGTACTGGTAAAATGATTAATCAATATGGCAATGTATCAGTATTTCTTTATCAATACACAGATTGATACAAGAAGTGAAGAATTGATAGAGAACAATATTTACCCTATTAATGTAACTTTAGTCTTCAGCAGCTGAGAATAATTATTAGTTGTTTGCATTTTTATTCTTCTAATTGAGAAGTAATATGAGACAGCAGCAGCAGGCACATGCACTCATTTTTGTCAGTAATAAAAAAAACATATACACTTGACTCCTACAGATTAACACAAGGTGACTCTAACTTGCGTTTGATTCAAAATCTGCTCCCCTCCCCTGCCAATTACATGCTAATTATTTTATGATGTCAGCAACTTATAGCATATACTGTATCAGCATAAAGAAGACTTTACAGATCTGTATGATTTAAGTACTGTACTGATCATTTAATGACCTTTCTTTATGCAAAGTTTTACTATTGCTTTGCATCTTGTTTTCTTGGATTGAATTTGAAGGCTACACATCTGGAATCACACAGTGAAATATGTTATATTCAGTTCTGATTGGTAATTATTGTTTGCTCAAGTCCACTGACAGAAACAAGTGCTCATGGCTGAGGTTGTTGTTTTGTATCTGCAAGATGTCCAGTTCCTTCTTGGATTTGTTCTAGACATGAAGAAATTGCACTATTTCTTTTGTTTTGAACAAAACACCATAAAGTAATTTAAATTTAACGAAGCATCAAATTGTTAATAAGATATTTATAAAGCATTTATACAGTGCAAAAGAAAGGATATGGTGACCAAGATAACTCTTGCATCTGATCAAATGAAGCCTGAAATGGTGTAAATGGAACTAAAATACTGACAACTCACAGGAAGTCTGTTTGAAAGTTCTCTTTTATCTGGTCAAGAATGAGCATGGCATTTGTTATGAACAGATAAAAAGTCTGTATCTATCTGTTGTTGTTGTAGATTTTGACGCCATTTTTCAGCACAAGATAGGCTATACATGGCGGCCAGTATAATTGGTGGAGGAAGAACCCTGGAAAACCCCGGGAAGAACCACCGACCCACAAGAAGCTACTGGCAGGCTTTCTCACATACCCACGTTAGCCAAGCCTGAGACTCGAACTCATGCAGACAGAGGTGAGATGGCAGCGATCCGTAACGGTGAGTGCTTTAGACCACTCAGCCACTCGGGGCCCCGTATCTATCAGTAATCTACACACTAGAAATACGACCAATATGTCAACACATGAAATGGCAACACCTTACCACTGACAGACCTTCCAGAGATGAAAAGACCATAAAGTTGATATGTATATCGATAGTGTAGGCTGTGTATCATTAATTGTATCAATACATGGCAGATGTGTATCATTTCAGCCCTGTTGATAACAAAAACAATCCTAAATTTGAGCCCTGAGAGTAGCATGTGTATATATATATATATATATATATATATATATATATATATATATATATATATATATATATATATATATATATATATATATAAATGACATAATAATAACCAATTTTGTACTTGCTAGATGACTTACCCATTTTAAAATAATGAGTCACTACTTAGTAAATTACATGCACTAATTATTTTGTTTTCTTTCCTTTTATTGTAGACCTCACAAGCAGTTAGTAAGATTAAAGAATTGATGAAGGAAAAACCAGATATGGTATGTTCACCTAAAGTTGTGAATGGGCAGGAATATAGGGGAAATATATGGATAGTTACGTGCCAGTGTTGCCAGAATATGAGGGAAGAGTGGACCCCAGAGTTCACACTCTTTTTCAGGTGCAAATGTTTACACACAGTGATCCATATATTAACATTGTTAGCTCTACTGGTCAACTAGAAGAACTTGTGGGATGGCCTGTCATCCTAAACTACTTGCAGGATAGCCATTCACCACTCCCTCGTTAACTTGCACCCTGATAACTTGCGAACTCAGTTATAACGCAGGGTCAGGTGTGGATCCCATTTTTAAAACCATAAAATACCCCCAAAAATTGATCTCTATTTGTTGAACTTGAAGAAAATCAAAAAATTGGTAACTTTAACTTTGATGTATCGCTCAAAAACAGTAGATAGGACCTGGAAATTTTAATTAACACTATGAAATAATATCAAATTTAAAAATAGGTCATACAATTTTTTACATTTTCTTTCCAAACGACATTCCCAGTACACTGCAATTAACGATATATAAGGAAATTTCGATCAATGAAAATGGCACTTACGCTGAGTGGAGGCAGTACTTTAATAAATAAATACAAATTAAATAATTTTTTTATCAATTGAAATTTGAGTTCTAGTTCTATCTTTTAGTTCCTTTTAAGTGTAATCTTCATAAATGCAATGTGTCCTCTTGAAATTAAACATAAAATGCATCAATCTACCGTAACAGCTATATCCATGAGCGTTTCTCTGAGAACCTTATTAAGTGCCGACCGTGTTTTGATAACTGACTTCCGGAAGTATTTGTTGTATTGTTGCACTGAATTAAAAGCTGGTCTCCTTTGTATTGTTACATTAATTATGTCTTTTTAATCAAATAAAGGAGGTGGAATAAAAAAAAAAGTTCAAAGGCACGAAAATCCAAGAAACTTAAAATCTGCTGGCCCTGATCATGTGTCAGGTGAACTCACTTCATTTGATCAATCAAACACATAAATGTTATTATGTACATAACATAAACTACCTTAAATTAACAGACTCTTTCATAACTGTGACCAAAGATAACAAGTCAGCCAAGCAAAATGAATACTTCGTAAAAATAAAGAGCTTGATTTCACAGATACGGGCCATTGTGGGCAAGCAAGTTTCAGAGAATTCTTGAACTGGCACTTAGAGATGTCCTCAAGGATGATAAGAAGTTTTATTTTTACTTCCAATGAAATCACAGCATCAGTATCGTACTAACTGAACAATACAAAAATTGAGTTTTGACTTAGACGATTGTCTCACGAAATAAATGACGCATGTTTTTGGAAAAAAGGAATCTTGTTTAGTGGTGTACCAACAGTTAGTCTAGTTCCCTGCTCTGTGTACTCCTGATTTGGCAGGATAATATTAAACACCACTACGGGAACCAGACTCATCAAGAAAACAAAAAGCAGTGACGTACTACACAGATTTTTTTTGCATACACATGATTGTTGTTGAAACCAGTTGGAACGATCTGTCATCTGTTGGACATTTTAAAAACAATGTTATTTAAACAGAATAACAAACAACTTCATTAGCAAAAGCACGTTATTAAAAATTGTTATCGACGTGATTGTAAAATGAGGATTCAGTCAATCAACAGCCCAGTTCCCTAATGCCGCTTTCCCCTCACCTCCAAGGTTTTCTCAATGTCAAAGCGATTTTTTTCCAATTTTCGGAGGTCACTCAGTAACTTATACCTCACTTATAGTGTGGTCTAAGTTCATGGACCCCATTGTGTGTGAGTTATCGAGGCAGAGGTGTACATTCATGCTGTGATCTAGTTTGTCCGAAATGAAAATGGTGCTGCTTATGAATCCATTATGGCTGCCACAGTGGCCATCTTGAAAATCTTGTTATGGCTACACTTTCCTAATCGATGGTCATATCAGTATGGGATTTTCACTAAAAGACTTTATGATGTCTGCTTGGTCATACATAAAAATGGTGCCAGTCTGATAGCCAATATTACCATTATGACTGCAATCTTGAAAATCTTACTGCAACTCTTAAACAGAAAGTCATCTTGATGTGGGTTTTCACCAAAAGACTCCTTATGATGTCCAGTTGATCTTAAATGGTGCCTGTCTGACATCCATTTATGGCCACCACACAGCAGCATCATGAAAATCTTGTTATTGCAACTCATGCTGAATGGGTAGTGCTATTGACATGATGTTTTCACAGAAAGACTTCTTATGATGCCTACATGGTCCTAAATTAAATTAGTGCTGATGTGTGGTGCCTAATATGGCAACCATTTCACCAGTCTTGAAAATCTTGTTATCATTACTCTTACTGAATGAAATGTTGTATCAGCGTGAGGTTTCTACAAAATGACTTCTTATAATGTCTGGTTGGTCTTAGTAGAAGATTGGGCCAATCAGATGTTCAATATGGACACAGTAGCCATTTTGAAGATCTTGTTTTTGCTTCTTTTAAATGGAAAGTCATTTTGACATGGGTTTTCAAGAAAGGAGTTCTTATGGTGTCTGGTTTGTCATAAATAAAAATGACTTAACCTTCAGTATGGCCACTATGGTGGCTAACTTGAAAGTATTGTTACGTCTGCTCCTCCCGAATGGACAGCTATATCTACATGGTTTTTTCACCATTAGACTTTTTTTTATTATCTAGATGGTCCTAAAAGAAGATGGTGCCAATCATTTATCCAGTATGGATGCGATGATGGCTGTCTTGTAATTTTTTTGTCACTACTTCCCCCATTAATATGATAGTGTTTGCACCAAAAGACTCCAAGTGATATCTGATTTGTCCTGAAAATGGTGCCAATTTGACATCCAGTATGTCCACCACAGCTGCTAATTTGAAAATCTTGTTGTTGCTGAAGAATATCAGAGCAGTTAAAGGAAGAAATGATATTAATTTGAATTCTTATAATACTTAAAGCCCAGTTGAGCATCAGTCCCTTTGAATGACTCTTGTTTTTTAGCACTATTACTCAGTGCAAATATCTACAAAAAATGAAATTTAAAATCCTAAATAAGATGGTCCTACATGTTGAGTACATGAAATTTGTGACCTTGACCCCAAGGTCAAAAGGTTGAGCAAGCATGTCACAGAATGAATTGTCTTACCTTCATCCAAAGTATGAAGAAAATCCATCAAGGGCTTTTGGAATATAAGTAAATGAAAAAGCATTGGCTAAAACCTTCATGCAACTTTCTGTGACTGTGTCCTGGACCCCAAAATCAAATTGGTGAGAGCAAATATCACTGATTGAATTGTCTTAACTTTCTATTGATTCATCACAAGTGTTAAGACAGTCCACAAAGGTCTAGAAAATAGTAGTAAATGACAAGTCATTAACCAGACCCTTAATACAAATTTTCTGTGATTGTAATACAAATCCTAATGTATTTGATGATCCAATGCTGAGTGTTTAGATACAACTCCTAATGTAATCACTGATGAGAAAGTTCAAATTGTTTAGATACAATTCCTAATGTAATCACCCTTCTTTTGATGAGAAAGTGCTGATAGTTTAGATACAAATTCTAATGTAATCACCCTTCTTTTGATGAGAAAGTTCTGATTGTTTAGATACAACTCCTAATGTAATCACCCTTCATTTGATGAGAAAGTGCTGATAGTTTAGATACAAATTCTAATGTAATCACCCTGTATTTGATTAGACAATGCTGATTGTTTAGATACAAATCCTAATGTAATCATCTGTATTTGTTATCAGTTCTGATTGTTTAGATACAAATCCTAATGTAATCATCTGTATTTGTTATCAGTTCTGATTGTTTAGATACAAATTCTAATGTAATCACCCTGTATTTGATTAGACAATGCTGATTGTTTAGATACAAATCCTAATGTAATCATCTGTATTTGATATCAGTTCTGATTGTTTAGATACAAATTCTAATGTAATCATTTGATGAGAAAGTGCTAATTGTTTAGATACAAATTCTAATGTAATCATCCTGTAGTTGACCAGACAATGCTGATTGTTTAGATACAAACCCTAATGTAATCACCCTGTATCTGATGAGAGTGCTGATTGCTTAGCTTCAGATCATGCTGTAGTCACTCTGTATTTGATGAGACAGTGCAGATTGTTTACATACAAATCTAATGTAATCACTGATGAGAGAGTGGTGATTGTAAACATACAAATCTAATGTAACCACGGATGAGACAGTGCTGATTGTAAACATACAAATCTAATGTAATCACTGATGAGACAGTGCTGATTGAAAACATACAAATCTAATGTAATCACTGATGAGACAGTGCTGATTGTAAACATACAAATCTAATGTAATCACTGATGAGACAGTGCTGATTGTAAACATACAAATCTAATTTAATCACTGATGAGACAGTGCTGATTGCTTTGATGAACTCATGGATTTTTCTTAGGATAAGGGCAATGAGAAATGTGGATTGGACCAGCGAACGCTATGGATAATTGGGATAGTAAATTGCACAATTTGCATATTTTGCAAATATTTTAAATAGTTTACTTTATAAATAAAAATGACAAGAAGTGTGATTGTATAAGATATGGTCTTTTTATGGCATTCCATATTTACTGAAGATCTTGCCTGTGTCATTATTGCTGTATTTTAATTACCATCATATTGTTTTTTAATTTTGTTTGATTTTTTGATTACAGTTAAAAGTTTGATTGTGTATAGTTAGTGAAGTCATTACGTCATCCTATCTTTATCAAAGAAACTGGTACTGATCTTGATTTTCATTACCATTGTCATCAATAACATCTTTAGTTGAATAAATTCCTCAAAATGTCTCAACCATGTTCCTAAATGTGTAATGAAACTCAAATAATGAGGTTTAGTTCACTGAATATTGAGTTCAGAATTTACCTGACTGTATTCTTAAATCAAATTGAGGAGAATTCTGTCTTAGACTTTTTAAGTTCCAGTCAAGGAGATGGTATGTACTGGAGCCATGACATAACAAATAGCAAAGAATAAGATAAGCATGTTTCCAGTGCACATTTATTTTAAGTTATTTAGGTTTAAACTTCCATATCATATATTGCTTTGGAAGAAAAGGTCAAAGTTGTTTTAACACAAATGGTGCTGTTTTCTTTTGTATTGAAACAGTTCCAAAAATTTAATCAAATGTTTAAGGAATCCCATATCTCACTTGCTTTGAGCTCACAGAAACAAAGTTCCATAACTGCAGAACAAAGCTGTCCATTTTGTCCTGGGAGTTTGGTCAAATTTAGATTGTATTTTTCATGAAAACAACAACTACAGTAATAACAACAGTTTATGTATAGTTTTCTGAATTGTTTTCAGTTGGGACTAAAAATTGGTGTTAAGACAAGAGGCTGCAATGGGTTGACATATACCTTGGATTATGCAAAAGAAAAAGGAAAGTTTGATGAAGTTGTGGAACAAGATGGTAAGAGATATTTGAATGTTGTAAAGTTGGACAGTTGTTAGATCATTTGAAAACAGGGTTAATTGCTGCATAGTAGAAAATTTTCAGTTTCAATCATTAATGTTGGCAGTCTTTTTCTAAAATAAAATCACCAGTGTATGCTCACTCACAATTCAAGTCAAACTGCAAAAATTAAAGATCTTAATCTGCTGTAGCATAATGCACCTGCAGATAAGGGTCTATGCTGTTTGTTCTACTGATTACTCCTAACAAACTGCACAGACCCAGATCTTCCAGTGCATTATGTGCTGGCAGTCTATGTTTTGTTTGCAGTTGGGCTTATCTTATAAGTGAGTGTATATGGTATACATTTTTTAGGCTACCTCTCCCAGCCACTTACCCCACCAGGAAATTACACATAAAAACCCCAATTAAGTCAGAAATTGTGAGTTCCCTAGAAAGTCAGGCATTATCACATGTTTTATTGTATTCATGAAATCTTGTGATATCACTGGGGATGGTTTGTAGATGTGCACAATAATTTTATAATTTTGATTCACTCACAGAGAGTGGAGTTTGGGTGAGGGGGGCGGGTAGGAACACTTTTGCATCTGTATAATGTTACTGTATGTGGGGACATCGTTATTATGAAATAAAGTTGAATAATTATTTCTACAGTATCAACTTACATTTTATATTGTTCATTCAAACTAGATTGAACATGGTATGCCTACTGAAGCCATGTGGTATGTGTCAAGAATGGTTATGTTTCAATTTCCATCATCAAATTGGCACACTTTTCCACTTTGCTTTTTATTCATTAATATATATTTATGATGTATTAGAAGTAACTTATGAGTCCACTTCAGGGGATGGCTATGCATATTTTTTCATAAATCTTGATGATTATTTGCTGCATGTTGCATGTTTGCCATGTTTTTTTGCATCTCTGATCATTTCTGAAGAGGTAATTTAGCTGCCTTCTGATTGGTCACATGACATGTCTTTGGCAGTGACGAGCTCTTAGGCCAGACATCATGGTTGTTGAGTCACATGTTTGACTGATGTGAAAAGCATTGTGCTTGGCAGGTCATGGAGAGTTTCCAAATGAATGTGACCTATTAACACATATTTCCACTTCTAATCTCTCCACCTGGGTAAAGTTTGGTCAACTCACATCATCATGAGGCACAGAAAAACCGAATGCAACAGTTTGGTATGCATAAAATGTTGATGGACTATGAAATATTCCATTTTACTTAAGCCAGATTTCCCTTTGGTAACCTTACCAAGATCACAGAGAACTCAACTCATTGTTATTGTGCTTTTTTTATTTTAAGGCTGCCTTTATTACTATTATTATTATTATTATTATTATTAGTTTATATTATTATAATTATTCCAATATATATTTGTTGCAATATAATTAGTTTTGGTCATTTTAACTTATTTGGGTTCTGTGTGTTTTGCAGTGTTAGGGACCTAGTCTTACTGAGCTCCAGCTACATGTATATTAGTGCTAGACCAGTGTGTCCCAGTGATGTAGGTGGAATCTCCATTCTATCTCTAGAACCTGCACATACTTTTACATAGATTTTATGTGGATTCATAGTGATTTTCCTTATAATAAAACCTGTTCCTTGCTATTTTATCTTCCACACATTGAAAATCTATAGAGGACATTTTCTTTTTCTATGCTAATACGGGATATATTTCATTGTGTGGTACCAAAAACATGGTATTGTAATGAGTGATGAAACTGTGGTTTCAAATGATCAGTTTTGGCTAACATAAGAAAAGAAAATTTTCTTTTTATTATATACCACACTTTCTCAAGAATTGAAGTTTACAAGATTAAACTCACTCTCCAGCACAAAACGCTCACCTTCTTTTCGTAAATTCATCTCACTTTCATTGGCTTATCATATAAAGCATTAGTAATGGGTTTACCTAACCTGGTGCAGTAAATTAAACTTTTTTCATTTTGTAAACTTTTGACCCTATCTGAAAACATTGCAAGTCCAATTCAGCATTCTGTCACAGTGGGTTTATCATTGTTGTCAGGGAAGTAAGAGGGAAATAACTTCAGAGAGATACAAGTGGTATCTGGTCAGATTTCTTTATCATTGATTGATATCCATGTCTGTAATATAAGGCAGTTTCTGTTTATTTGTTCTATCTCACAAAGTGCTCATTTTTGCTGCTACAGGTACAACTTTTGTAGACACACACAATCAAACATCACATGGCATGTTGGGAAATCTTATATTTTCATATATGAAAAGATAAAGATATATATTAAGTCTCCACATTTCACACATAAATATATAAATAAAAAATGATGTAAATCAGAGCAATCTGATGTGAATGAAATCCATGAATAAAGAAGTCATTGAACCTTATTTCACTTTCTCTTTAATAATATCCCTTGGGCCCTGTTTTTTAGCTTGTGTTATTGACTATTGACCTCCTGAAAGGGTTCTTATGCTTTGTGTATTCCATTTTTTGGCAACAGCGTCCCATAATTTAAAGATTATATTGCCTTATTCTCTGCAACAATTCTGTGTAACATTTATGGTAATGTTCAATTTTCAGTCCATAATTTTAACATACTGGCTACACTACACCTTGCTAGATCCTCATTTACTATAGGCACAAACTATGGTTTACTTGGGTCTTAACATTCTTAGCAATAAGTATTTTGTTTGAAAACAAAAAAGGCGTCACAGCTAGAAGAATTTGTTCAATATCAGAATTAAAGACCTCAAAGTTTTAAATGTCAGTCACCTTCTATAATGAATCAAATAGTTGTTTTTGATCAATTAAATCCCATTGATGAGGTAGTAAAAGTATATATTGTTATGCAGCTCCTCTGGGAATGGAGCCTGGTTGGGGACACTTGCACATATTTACAATTCTGTAGAAAATGTGTACTAATTTCATACATTTCATTTATTGCATAACTCTTTTGCTTTTCAAGATAGAGACTCCAGACCCTGGAATGTGATGTAGGGTAGTGAATAGATGTGCACCACAGTTTTAACAATTTTAAACAGACCCTGGGGATGAGGCTTGAAGGGTTGGAGTTATTTTCAATAATTTTTAAATTAGTCCCAAATCATGAGACTAATGTGTCAGTGAACTGGTGGATGTGGAGATTTTGTATGTAACTCCATGGTCATGTCCTGGGGACAGAGAGTTTTAGCCTCTGGGTCACAACTTAGAACTATTAAGATTCTGACCCTATACCTATACATGTATATACACTTAATGGGCATGAAAAAATTAATCAGTTATGTGTTTGACCTTGACTTCAGTGTCTGTGTTTAGTACCAGAGACTTGGTGTCTAGTTCATAACTTGAAAGTGTTGAGATCCTCACCCTGTAACCACATATATGCTTGCTGGGGATTAAAATGGTGACCTCATATATGCATCTACAGGAGCAAAGTTTGAAATTAACATGCATGTTTAGACTTAGCTTATTTAATGGATGATGCTCAAAGGTCCATGTTGATGTAAGTTAAAAATGACCACCTTGGAAAGACACTAATGTAGCATAATTTTGTGAGGTCTCGATATTTATTTTGTATTCCCATTTTCTGTTTCAGACGTGAAGGTCTTTATAGATTCAAAAGCACAGTTGACTTTGCTAGGAACCGAAATGGACTATATTGAGACCAAGCTTTCAGCAGAATTTATATTCAATAATCCAAATATAAAAGGGACATGTGGCTGTGGAGAAAGTTTTAATGTATAGCAGTTTGTGATGCTGTTTTTTTCTTCGTTTTCTTTTATTTCTGTGGCTGGTTCATTCAGAGGGGACAGTAACATTAAGGAATGAAGATTTTCTGTGGATGATTTATGCAGTATTGAAGCAATTCTGTGTTTCATTTGCATTAACATGTTTGTTATAATAAGCACACATGCTTTAACAAATGCACAGACCTCTTTGTGGTCAAAACTTGCAACAACAAAAGAAAACATTCCTTACTTAGCACACATTTCTCTATCTTGGCATGCATTGTGAGAGGGAAGCAGCTACTAAAAAACCATTAAAACATTACACCTTATATACTTGCCCCTAAGTTGAGTCAGACTGCAAACAACATAGATCCTGCATATTGTGACTGCAGATCAGGGTCTATGTTGATTGTTATTCAGATTACTCCTAACAAACTGCACAGACCCAGATCTGCTGGTACATTATGCAGTGGCAGATCTGGGTCTGTGTGATTTGCAGTTGGACTTAAAAGTGAGTATATACTATAATTGTCTTGAAACTTACAACTGTGCATGTTTGATGTCTCGTTACCAATTGATTTTATAGATTACATATTAAGAATATAAAAAAAACCAAATCTAACGTTTTTTTCAGCTGGACCATATTGGGTGAGACATTGCACCCAAAAATAGAGCTAAAACATAGGCAAATAGAGCTCAGTTTTGTAGTGTGTAAATACATGATAAGGACATTATGATTAACATTGTTGTGTGGTTATTATGAGTTTCAGCCTTACCCAGTTAATCATTTTCTTAGTGCACAGTGTGAACATTACATCAAATGTGTATATTTTTCCTTAATTTTTTTTGAAGTTGCACAAAAGATAACTTCTATTACAGCTACTATTATTTGTTTTTGATAGTGTTTTGCCTTGATGTAAATGCATACTGCAAGATATTGGAATTCAGATATTACATGGATTTATGATTAATATTTACATCTTTGAAAGTTATAACTGTATTAAAGTTATTTTAAGATTATGCACACTGCATCTAGTTATCTGTCAGCATAAATAACCATGGGTAGGGACAATGTTTCTTGCATTGCTTTGAGTCATTGTGAAAAGTAACAATAATCATTACTTTAGTAACAGTCTATTATTCAATATTACAGAAAGAAATAAATCCTTCAGATATTGCATTATTCATTATTCTTTTTTGTGAAATCAGCAAACAAGGTAGTTCAGGTCATTCTAAATTCATAAGATGGCTTATGGTCATGGCTAATTCATGCCTTTCTGAATATATCAAATGCTTTAGTGGCCGTGGCTAGATCATGCCTTTCTGAATATATCAAATGCTTTAGTGGCCGTGGCTAGATCATGCCTTTCTGAGTGCTTCAAATAGCTTGATGTTCATGACTAGCTCAGGTCTTTCTGAATTCATCAATGGCTTAGTAACCATGACTAGTTCAGGTCTTTCTGAATTCATCAATGGCTTAGTAACCATGACTAGTTCTGGTCTTTCTGAATTCATCAATGGTTTAGTGACCATGACTAGTTCAGGTCTTTCGGAATTCATCAATGGCTTAGTGGCCATGACTAGTTCAGGTCTTTCTGAATTCATCAATGGCTTAGTTACCATGACTTGTTATGGTCTTTCTGAATTCATCAATGGCTTAGTGACCATGACTAGTTCAGGTCTTTCTGAATTCATCAATGGCTTAGTTACCTTGACTAGTTCAGGTCTTTCTGAATTTATCAAATGGCTTAGTTACCATGACTAGTTCAGGTCTTTATGAATTCATCAATGGCTTAGTTACCATGACTTGTTCAGGTCTTTGTGAATTCATCAGTGGCTTAGTTACCATGACTAGTTCAGGTCTTCCTGAATTCATCTTATGTCTTAGTGACCATGACTGGTTCAGGTCATTCTGAATCCATCAATGGCTTAGTTACCATAACTAGTTCAGGGTGCATTTGATCATATGGGTCTGAGTGAATGTTTGTACACTGATCAGGTACTGTCATTTCAAATACGGTTTGAACATCTGAACTTGAATGTTTGTACACTGATCAGGTACTGTCATTTCAAATATGGTTGGAATATCTGAACTTGAATTGATAGCATATTTTATATTGATGGAGTGTACCATCATATAATCGATTTAACATAATGGCAGGAGTAAATTCATTGAAAAATTTGGAGTAAACACTTACAATTTCATAACATTGTTTTGCACAATTTAAATGCATTAAAATTGTTTTTATTTTTTTTTTTTGAATTATCTGAATTAAAAACATTTAAAGACAAGTTGTAGAATCAGCCACCATTCTATTAATTTTACTGTACATTGTCAATTAAGTTAAAAAATTTCAGGTTAGCTTTGTGGAAGCATGCTACAAAGGGCTACCCTCCTTCAACACTGATCAGAATCTTGGTTTTAATATGACATACATTATCCTTCTCCAGAGAATAAATTCTGCATTCATAAGTTTGTGTGTTCTATAAGACTGAATTTTGCTGTTATGCAAGATAAATCAACTTCTGTTTTATCAATGGTCAGGGTATCCATTGTCAGGATCTTGCTAGATCAAACCTGGATGAATTTTGACAGAAATGAAATTAATTTAAACAAATGACACAGATATTTATTTAAAAAATGGCACTGTTATTCATGTGTTGATAATTGGAAATCATGTGATGGTAGCATAATTCGATTGTGTAAATTTTGCAAATTCGGCATATTAATGATGTAAATATGGTGTGACTCTGTCACTGGTAAAAGGCATTGTACGACTATATTGCTATTCATTTTAAACAGAATTTTACCAAATTTCGTTTGATAAACAAAATTTATGAAAGTTTCATTAAGTTTTTTTTTTAGGTATTAGTATGTGTCAGCAAAAAAAATGTGAATAAGATACATTTCTTTAAACCATATGTCTAATTTTACTTGGGAGTTAAATATACCAATACAATGAACTACTGCTACCCAGATGCTGGATCCATTTGCGCTGTTTTGCTGTTTGTAACAATAAACAAGATTTAGTAAAGGAATATCCATTACCAAATTTTACTTGAATGTGTGACATTGCTTTGGATGTGATTGAAAAATATTGCTTCAGGTATGATGGTATCTTTATTACTTACAACCAGAGTGTAATCAAGGATTACATAACTCACCTTTACTGATGTTGAGTAGCCATTTTAACATTATCATGCAGAAAATAAAAATTCAGACTAAAGTGATCTTGACCCTTTTTCCAACTTGAATTTTTTAGCAATATAATTTTTTCTATGCATTTGAACATTTAATCTGTTTAAAATTTGAATTTTTAACTTTAAATCAGCACAGTTAGGTGAGTTTTGTGCAAATATATTGTGTAACTTATTACATTCTTTGACTTGGCATTACAGAAACAAAAGAATAAAAAAAAATGTACTTTTCTAACCTAACAAAGTAGAAAACATTGACAATAAACAGATTAATGTTATTTTAAATTAATTGTTTAAATCACTGAATTTAAAATCTTTAAAACAAAAACAAAACAAACCTATTATCTAGAAGATGGATATTACCTCATGAAAATCATAGTCTTTGGTACCCTCATAGTGACATAGTTCATGCATCAATAATTACCTTGATAAACCACAGGTGAGGCCACACATGAAAAGCATGCAGTTAATTCCTATACTCATTTACATGTAACCTGCAATGGTTAACATATCACGAAATATATTGTATAGTCCAGGGGTCGGCAGCCTTTTGATAATAGTGTGCCAAAGTAGGATTTCTAATTCATTCAGCGTGCCAACAACCTATATTCCTATAAGTCTACCTGCTCTACGATATTTTTATATATTTTATAAGTACTCGTATATATGAAACTACTATTAAAACAAATAAATTTGATCTTGAATTTATTATATTAATGTTTAATTAAAGAAATAGAACATAAAAACTTCAATTGAATGTAATTAATCTGTATCCCAATTAATGTGAGCCTTGTCCGTGCATGCTCTTGGTTAATTGTTCAATATCAGGTACATATTTGGTCACTTTCAGCTTCACACAGGCTTCTGAGTGTTCAGGTGTTAGGCGACTTCGTTGTGGACTTAAAACAGCTTTCATGTGAGAGAAAATCTGTTCACAAGTATAAGTTGAACCAAAAGCTGAAAGTAGAGCAAATGCAACCTTCTTCAAACAGATGAATGCTTCAGGGAGGGATGTCCAGCAATTGAGAATAGCAGCTGACTTTTCTAAGCAGTTTCCTTCCAGAGATTTTCGCAGTTTGGCAAATTTTGATGTCTATAATTCTGATGTCTTAAATTCAACATACTGCATTTCAAAATTGTCAATATCCATCCACCTAAAATGATCCAGATCTAATTGGGTAGTAGTCAGATCAAGCAAGTCAGGCTTGATGAGGTATGAAAATATGGGTCCACGAATTTGAAAGTCTTGACTTCGTTTAGCAAACTCCACTTTGAGTGCTTCAGTGTACTTCTGAAGCTCATCTATATTCACTGTAAATCGATCTGAATGAGCCTTCACATTTGGGAAGTACTTGAATGTTTTGGCGTTGATGTCACAGCAAAATATGTCCAGTTTCAACGCAAATCCTTTCCAGTAGCCAAAAAGTTCAAGTACTGTTTGACCCTGTCCTTGTAAATGCAAGTTCAACTCATTTAAATGTGTCGTTATGTCTGTCAGAAACATCAGCTTCAACAGCCAGTCCTCTTTCAATTCCGGAAAATGTTGTTCCTTTTCATCAAGAAACACCTTAATTGCTTCCTGACAACAGGAGATGTGCATATTCACTCTCAATTTCTTGTAGAAGAGACTTGAATTGCCTGTAATTAATGAAGAGCGGGAAACTATAAAGTTGACTATCTTAACAACAGTTGCCATCACAGAGTGCAAGTCCAGTGATGAGACTTTGCACACAAACTCTCCTGGTGTATAATGTAGTGAAAGTTTAATAGTCGACGTCCAGCGTGATTCTCAAGAAGTTTGACAAATCCTTTCTTTTTGCCAACCATTGCAGCAGTACCATCAGTTGTTACACAGAATAATTTATTCAACTCGATGTTCTGATTTTTGAAATAGCTTACAAATGCAGTCAGAATGTCCGCTGCTTTGGTTGCATCATGAAGAGCTAACAAGCAACACAACTCTTCATAAATATGATTATTTTCACAATATCATGGGACTACAGCTAGGCGTGACAAGTCATTCAAGTCAACGCTTTCATCAACAGTGACACTAAATACAATAGCTTGATTTAATCCAGTCATTTGTTTAACTGTAAAATTTTCAGCCAAATCAGTTATGCGCCTCTCAATTGATCTTGCAGAAGCTGGTATTTCTCGAATCTGAGACAGTATAGTTTCTTTATTTGGTAAATCACTGAACAGAATTTCAGCACTGCTTAAAAAAGTTTCTTTGATGTACTCTCCATCTGTAAAAGGTTTGCCTTTTGAAGCCACACACTGAGCAGTTTTGTAACTACATTCAGTACCTTTATTCTTCATTCCAACTGCTTGACTCAAAATACCAGTTTGTTTCTTGAAACCAGAAATAGCCCTTTTGATGGCTTCACTTTTCTCTTAAGAGGTTTTAAACTTGGATTGATGTTTGGTTTCATAGTGTTTTGTACATGTAGACATACGACACAAAACAGAAAGTACAAACAGCACGATCCTTTTGTTGTATAAATCCATATTGTTTTGTCCAATTTTCTTGAAATGGGCGTTGATCAAGTTTTTGCCTTTTTTCTGCCATTTTAGGGGTACTGTATTTAATACAAGAACATAAGAAATAGCAATAAAACTATAAACGTTTAACACGTTGGCCGCGTCCCACAATAGTGGCAGCATGCAGTGGCTGGTGTAGCACCTTCGGCGCCACACTAATATAGCCTGATGCTGGCCAGCGAAAGCGGACATGTGGTGACACCTAGCTAATGCAAGAAATATTAAGCAAATGATATGGCGCCGTCCAGTGCACGCAGCAGCCATTATGCTGACATATGTTGTTTTGACTTGCATTGAAAGAAATCTTTTTTTCCACTTATCACCTTTTGGGGGGGTCTTCTGTGTGCCATTGAAAATCGCTCTGCATGCCAAGTGTGGCACGCGTGCCGTAGGTTGCCAACCCCTATAGTCACTAATGTGAAAGTTTACCATTGAATAAACATTTATTCCTTCTTCTACCTGCCTTGGTCACAAAGGGACATCTACATAGGGTAGAATATTTAATGGTCTAACGAGGATAAATAAGTCGGATCATAAAATAATTACTTACTTTAGTAAAGCATAAAATACAGGTAACTGATCTTTGGTTTTAAGCAGTCATAGTTACAGAGATGCATCCAATTATCAAGTTTACTGACTGAAACATGTTGCGTTTATGTATATTGTGCTTTTTACTTTTGGTGCATGCATGTGGATTGCATAAGATTTATAAATAGGTGTTTACAATCCATAATATTAAAGGTTAGAGTCATTAAAAAAGGATGAGCTGCTTCAGCTTGCCAACCAATATTCTATTTCAGAAGTAAAAGCATCTTTAGCAAAAACATGAAATGAAAAATATTTTGGTACAGTAATTGTTGGAAAAGGAGGTTTTTGGTACAAGTGCTTTGAGTTTAATTAGTAAGTCTCTATCTGGCTCAGAAATGAAAGTAATGTAATTAAATTAAATTAAAAAACCAGATGGAAAGAAAACTAGAAAAGCTTCAACTTCAAAAAGAAATGGAAATGAATAAGAAGGGAGAAAGGAAGAAAGAGAACTGATGAGAGGCAAATACATGTACCAGTGCAACAAGAGAAATGAAAATGCAGAAGGAAGAAATAGAAATGCAATTGAAATTAAAAGAATTAGAACTGTGATGCAGAAAGTACACCCCTCACAAAAGTTCAGATTTTGATGTTACCAGAATTATCAGGTTAGTACCCTCTTTTTAAAAAAAAGAAGTAGATCAATATTTTCCTCATGTTGAGAAAATTGCTGAGAATTTGAAATGAGAGTAATGGACTGTATTATTTCAGAGTGTACTTACTGGCAAAGCTTGTGAAGTTTACACTTCACCATTGGTAGAAGCAGTTGCAAATTATGATGTAGTTAAGGAATGTATCTAGAAGGGTTATGAATTGGTAGCTGAGGCATATAGACAGAGGTTTAAGAATTTTGAAATAAAACCCAAAATTATCCAGACCTATGTCAAGTTTGCTAGGGAAAAAGAACAACTAATTGATTTGTGGTGTACATCTAAGAAGGTTGATAAAGATTATGACAACATTAAACAACTCATATTAGTTAAAATGTTCAAGAATCCATAGTGATCTTGATGAGTATGATGAGTAAAAAGTAGGAACTTTGGAAGATGCTGTTCATACAGCTGATGATTGTTCCTTGACTCACCAAGTTTCATTTTTCAATACGTTTTCCTCTCAGCAGATTTTAGTAAGGAACCAAATCAGTCTCATACAAGAATATAAAGCATGTTATTTCTGATTGCTACGAACTGAAACATAAGCAACAGAATAAAGACAGAGCTATTCCAAATGCTCGTATTTTTAAGAGGTCAAAGTCACAGTCATTTATTGGAAATAATTCATTTGTTGGGTCAAGGAAATCCCAGTCCAATTTTATTCAGGATAATTATGAACCATTCTTGTCAAAAGGTCCTGAATCACTTTTTGGTGATTATGCGAATCATATCCCTATTAAAATTTTCAGGGATGCAATCTCTTAGATTCTTTTATTATCAGATATTTTGCCTTTATATGAGAAGTCTTCTGATGACAAAAGTGTTTTTATTCAGGGAGTACAGTGTGGCTTTATTCTGATTCCACTCCATAATGTAAGTTTGTTATCAGACTTAGTCTCAGGACCCATGACTATCAGTGCAGTGGGTTTTTTTCCATTGGAGGTGTTCATTTATTGCTAGGCAGTGACTTGGCTGGAGATAAGGTTGTGGTTAATCCACTTGTAAATAACAATCCTTATTTGGATCAAAAGTTGATCCTATTGAAATTGTAATCCATGATTTATACCCAGCTTGTTTAGTTACTAGAGCTAGGGCAAAATGAGAATGAAGTTCATAAGGAATTATTCCTTTATCCAACACATTTGTTGTTCAGGCTCATTTTTGTTCTAGTATTGATCAGTCAAAAGGTATTGATCATATATATCATGTTTTACTTCTCATTCTCTCAATAACTATCAGGGTGACAAAAGACAATCATTTATTGTCGAAAAGTAGCAAAATCCCGAGAACTGTTTGTTTCAGAGGGCTGTTAGTGAAACTGAAGCCACACAAGTCCAGTTTGTTATTCTATGAAAAATGGGGGAGGGGCTCCTTATGAGAAAATGGAGACTTTGTGACGAGGTCAGTGAGCTATCAAATTGTTGTTCTAAATCTTATAAACGGGAAGTTCATTGTCTGACGTAACTACATTGGCTGGTCATTTAGGAGTAAATAAGACTTATCACAAAATCATAAATCATTTTTATTGGCAGAAATTTAAAAGTGATGTTTCTAAATACTGTTGATATTGTCACACTTGTCAATGGCAGGAACAAAATCAGAAAATACCTAAGGCTCATCTGCAGCCTATTCCTGCATGTGATGAACCATAAATAGTATATAAGAAATTAATTTGAAGTTCATGATTTGAATAAAAGCACTGAATATGAAATATAGGTTACAACAGACTTTGGCAAAAAGGATATAGAACATATGAAGATATACCAACTCACTAATTTTCGTGATCCTAGGTAGGATAGTATGCATTTAACATTTCAAAAGCTAGTGTGGTTATGAGGAAAATGAAAGAACTGAACCAAAGGCAGTAAAAGATGAAATATAGGTCACAATAAGCTTTCTTTTCTTGCATGAGTGAGGCAGTAAGAGAGGTATTTCTTCATGAATTTCATGATTAAAGCATGAACAGACCTGATAAATGAAAATGAGACAAATTATAAGCCAAGTCAGTGAAGTATAAAATATTGTCCATATTTCCCTATCACTAAAATCAGGGAATAATGCTCATAAAGATACATATTGTTACAACTCTAGGCCTTAAATTCTGTAACAAAAAGAGCAAAACCAAAATTCAACAAATAATTTATATCTTTAAGTTACAAAGTTAAAATTTAAGAGACACAGTATTGTGAATTAAATCCTAAATGTGCTATCACTAGCCCGAACTACAGAACATTCTGAATGTATTCCATTAGTCTTGAATGTCCTGATGTGCCACAATGACACAATCCAGAATGTACCTGAATGAGTTCTCCGTAAAGTAGTGTTTTAGTCCAAAGAGTCAATGAACACTTTGAAATTTCACTGAATAATTTACCAAGTTCCCTTTATATACAGTTTTCTCTTGACCTATGACATAATAGATTTCAACTGGGGAAAAAACCTAGTTTAACTGTAAACAAGACTGACCTAGCACTCAGATTTTGGCAAACATCCTGTTCATTCCTTAGAATATGACAAAAGTCAGGTAGGCAAAAACTACTCATTCACATAGCATGACAAAAAATCTATGTGGTCATGAGCTAAATGCTACAACTTAACCCAATCCAGTTCAACGCGAAGTATAGGTCACATCAACCATTTTGGTACATGTATGGTACGAAGATAGATGTATAAAATTAACTAGTTTAAGGAATACAGCAATAACAATAAAAATGTCAAATTTAACCAAAGCCATTGGAATATAAAACTAGAGTCTATGTGACTTACTTTTTAAATGAGGGTGTGGTACTTATCAAGATGTATTATTGTGATGTTTTGTGATTCCAGGTATAGCAGTATTATATAAGACGCCAATGTGGTAATGCGCTAAATGCAAAAACATTGGCCAGTAAAATGTTAAATGTAGGTCGCAATGAACTTTTGTTGTAATGGTGTGGTACTAAATTGAATGCATACAATTACCTTGTGTGATGAGTCTGTCATAAACAATGTTTGAGACTGAATTCAAGGCTATGAAGCATGAAATATAGGTCATGGTGACCTACATCAGGGATGAAAGTGTAATACTATTCAAGATATATCCTGTTGCCAAGTTTCATAAATCTTAGTGTAAGTGTCATACAGACTGCTAAAAAAATCATTTGTTTTTTTAGATAAATGCCAAATGATTAACCTAAGCCAGTAAAATGTGAAATATAGGTCATAGTGACATTCTTTTATGGAAAGGGTTTACTACTAACAAATCATCTAGTTTGATGATTATAGTATAGATGTAGAAATAAACTTAAACAATTGAACTAAAGTTACTCATGAAGTATAGGTCACAGTGAACTACTTTTGTGATGAGATTGCAGTACTCTTCAAGATGCAACTTTCGTGAATCTAGGTATAACAGAGCTCAAGAAATAAAACTTAAATCATACAGTTTAACCAAAATGTATGAAGCATATGGTCACTAATTAAGCATATTAATTAAAATGCATACTTTCTAAATGTCTATCTACATGGCTGTAGGATGCACTGTATAATGGAATGTGTTGCAGGATGGACATGCCTGGTCTAAACAGAAAGCTCTAGTAGATGTGAAATAAATGTTTTGGCTCAAGGTCTTGCCACACAACCCTCTGAGGTTCCACAACTCCCAGGGAGTTGGGGGTGTGTGTGTGTTCTAAATTACTGTCTTTATACTAGCCCACTCAAAGATTTTGAACATCCTGGTTGTATTTATGGCAAGACCTTGAGCTCAAACACCTATTTCACATTCATTGTGCCATTTACCCCACTGATCGTTGCCCCCATGTCAGCTGAAACCAAACTCAGTTTAAATAAATTTGGACAAACAGGTATACAAGTTGGCAATGGTGTTTAGTGGTAAAAACAAGTGCACTTGTGGTGTGCATTGCATAATGAGGATGTGGAGTCAACCTGTGCTGGAAATGTGATTCTGGAATATTAACCATTTGCATGATATATGTGGCTTGTCATGGTAATAATGCAACAAGAAAGCAGAGAAAAGAGCAAAGAGATATACTGTAATAAAGTGATTCTTGAGCTAGAAGCAAAAAAGGGACTAATTTGTTTCGAGGATTATGAATGCTTTATATAAAGATTGATATAAACACAGTGTTATGTCTGCTATCACATATCATAGTGTTATGTCTGCTATCACATATCATAGTGTTATGTCTGCTATCACATATCATAGTGTTGTATCTGCTATTACATGCTAGAATGAGCTGCTCTGAAGATAACTACTACCCCAAAGTGAATATAATTACACACTGGAAATACTACTATCGGATGGGGCTCATCAACCAGATCTGGTTCATTGGTGCATGGCCTGACAGCCAAAGATGAGTTGCAGCCTGGGAGGAGGAATACTTAAATGAGCAGGATTACATCATTGAGACTTGCTCCAGCCCAATGGCAAGTTCTGGCTCCTCGGTGAAGGGTTGAGCCTCCAACCCTGCCAGCCTCTGCAGGTTAGCAGGGTTGAGCAGACATGATTGTGATTGACTATCAGACCAAAGTACCTGAGGTTTGAAGCAGATGCTTGTATTACAACTCAATGGTCTTGATATAAATAACAGAAAAGACTGAAAACCAACAAGTTTTGTAAAATTCAGCAATTAATTTATTTCCCTATAATAGAAAGTGAAAAGATAAAAAGATCTTATGGTATTGCGAATTAAATCCCAAATAATCCTAGAATTACTAACAGAAGTCCTAAAGACTAATGTTCTGAAGAAGCTTTAGTGGTATTCCAAATTCTGATGCTGAAGGTTATTGTTGTACCTGTAGTGACCTGTAAAGTGGAGATGTGCCAATAGTCACAGTAATATAACCCAATGTTTCCTTGTTTTAATTCACTATAATTCACAATTAATGTCGCTTTCCAAGAATATTAGAGAAGAATAATCTGAATTAAATAATTTCAGCCCAAATAAAATACTGAACACAACGGTGATTCTGCTTCAAGATCTTGCAGCATGAATAATTTTTCCAGTAAGCTAGATTTATATTCCTCTACCATGACCTAGGTCACAATTAGCATTTTCTAAAAATAATTAGTACCAAATGGAAACTTTCATTCAAGAAGATTCCAAATGTTTACAAGATAAAATCCATTACTAAAATTGTAATATAGAATGTGATAAACACAATGTCCTTGACTTAGACCAAGAAAAAAATATTTACTTCTGTAGATAATGATCCTAATATTAAACCCACACTTAAATATTAGCTATGTAATAATTGTTTAAAAAATTAATGATTTTGGTCAGGTACATAATGAACTTGACTTTGGACAAGGTCAGCCACAATATAAAATTTTACATAATCCATAGCATATAATACATTTAAAAAACCTAACAAAGAATGCAAATTAAATACACATAACACTTGTGTATTTCTTAATGTCATGACACCTAGTGTGCTGAATACCATTAGCAGGGAGCTTGGGGAACTTGGCGGCCTGAAGTGTAGCCTCATACTGATGGTACAGCTGGTGAAAGTTGCCCCAGGCCAGCGGAACATCTGCAATGAAGAAGCTGAGATAGAAAGAGCACATTACTGGACCAGTGCTACCATGGCCATGCGAATGTATGAGGTAACCCAACTCCCAAATTCAGTGAGAGTACATGTGAAAGGGTTTCTTACTGTATATCATGAGTTGTGAGATAGTGGATCTGGGCATGTTGCTGTACTGCCCATTTCTAGGCCAGAGCTTCATTCCAATGCTTCAATCCATGATAAATTTGAACAATGCTGACATTCACTGTTGTATGTGGGCTTTTCTGTCATCTTATACACAGTGAGTGGTAATGTTAACCAGTCAGGTAAGTACCACCAGTACTTGGAGAAGCTAAACTTCAAGTGAATGGACTTTCCAGTGAAGGTGAGCGACATCGACAAGTTTGACTATTCAAGGGCAGCATCATTGGCTCCGAAAAGAGCATCTACTGGCTATGAATAGGTGAGAAAATAAGGCCACATTGATGTGGATCTATTGCTGCTCGAGTGCAATGAAGGTGAAAGCTGAAAGAACAAGTATGTTAGGCTAAAAAGAACATGAGCTGCTTGGTGAGCCATCACAACAAATGCAATGAAATGCAAGCACGTATATCAGTTTATCACAGATGCTTACACATCTTCAGCCAAGCTGATGTATTGGAAGCCCACACTAAAGACTGCCAAAGTAGGTGAAAAACCACTGTGAGTGTCCTTTGTAACACAGGGCAGGCAAGAACATTCTTTTGTTCTAGAACCATCAGCACCAGATGTTTTATTCCATGTCATTTATGGGGGCCCCTAGTGGCCGAGTGGTCTAAAGCACTCTCCGTTACGGATCACTGCCATCTCACCTCTGTCTGCTTTGGTTCGAGTCTCGGATTCAGCCAATGTGGGTATGTGAGAAAGCTTGCCAGTAGCTTCTCGTGGATCGGTGGTTCTTTCCGGGGTTTTTCCCGGGTTCTTCCTCCACCATTAATACTGGCCGCCATGTATAGCCTATCGTGTGCTGAAAAATGGCGTTAAACCCTACAACAACAACAACAATGTCATTTATGTGAACACTGGGGCATTTAACTTGTAATGGGGAGACCCCACCAACAAACATGACAAAAGTAATATGCAGTTTATGATCAGGCCCCATGTGGTTTCTGCCTCAAATTCACTTACTGTGATGGCATATGGAAGAAACTGGTGTCATTCTGTGAAAAAGGAGACTGTAACTACCTTCATCCAGATCCTATAGCACGATATGGTGGTCTGGGAGGTGTTCCATAATACAGCCAAGATTTACGAAGACAGAGACAAACATAAAGCCATCCAAAGAAGAGGAAGACTGACAGGTCTATAATAAGAATCTGGGAGCTGACCAGGCACAGGACCACTGCCACACTACCAGGAAGTTTTGCAGTGCAGCCTACACAAAACATAACCTGCATCTATCCAGAACAAATGCAGGTGCCAGTTGTGCTGCATGATTTACCTCAGAATGATCAGAATGGCCTCAGAGGGAAAGATAAGTGTCATTTCAAATAATATGGAAAAATACATGACTCCAGGTAATAGCTGAACATCATCATGCACAATCCGTTGTTCCTTCTGAATGAAGTTTCTATGCGGAAAACCACCACCTGAAAGATAGTATATAGTTAGTAAAACCTGGTTCTCAAACCTGTCAACCAGGTTGTATACCCTGAGAGACCACAACAACTTGTGACATCAACCATGGTCAGCACATCCTTGTACTTGTTTTGCCAATATAGTTGTGTTAGCAAAAACATGTTTAACACACCTTCCAATTGGGACATTTTTAATGCTTTCACTTGTGTTTTTGATGCGCCTTCCTGACTTGTGGAACATATGGACTTCTGTTGACCTCATACTGATGTCATGGGCAAACCAGTGATAAAGAATTTACTAACATCAGTCTCAAACATTTCTGCATCCTTGATAGCTTCTGTCACCATTATTTTAAAGCCTCTCCCTGCTGCTGGTATTGTGTCTGGCCCTGGCCATAGATCTGGTATTGTGTCTCCCCCTGGCCATAGATCTGGTATTGTGTCTGGCCCTGGCCATAGATCAGGTATTATGTCTGCCCCTGGCCATAGATCTGGTATTATGTCTGCCCCTGGCCATATATCTGGTATTGTGTCTGCCCCTGGCCATAGATCTGGTACTATGTCTGCCCCTGGCCATAGATCTTGTATGGAACACACTAGAAAAAGTAATACAGGCTTCCATGTTTGTGGACAGTACTGCAGTGATGAGGAGGGTCAGCAATACACTTCTATGGTAGCGCTCTACAGTTTCGCATAAGGTTAGAATTTTAAAGAAAAAGAATTTCCCCGGTTTTCCTCACTGGTTATACTGGCTATTTAAAAAAGACCTTGTATATTTTCGGTATAATTGAAAGAACCTTTAATTCCCTTTCTTTTGGTGTATGATTGATGGGTGTAATATGGATTATAGAGTATACAGCTTGGCCTTACTCCAGATGTGCACCTTTCAAAAAACGGCTAGTTCCACACGGTCATTTTATCTTCCTGAATTTCAGTTGTAAATTGTATAAAAAAGAGCTGCTAACATTTGTTACCTTTTATATATTTGGTAATTCATTCATTGCACTTTCAGAAGCTGGTATTGTCTAGTCTGTCAAAATTAATTTTCCTTATTTTAACAGCTGCTATGGATAGTACTTAAGACTAATTGAGGTGGATTTTTTATCACAAGGGATCATTTTAGTTAGCAGTGTGCTTAGATCATGTACAATTTCCAAAAGTATAATACCCAAAGAAATGTCAGCTACATTCTCTCCACTGTGCATGTTTTAAATGCAAACAGCTTCACCTTACATAAGTCACTCTCTCAGAAGTACATAATAGCTGGTGAGCACCGCCATCTGAATCTCCAACCTCTGCTTCAGATATGGAATTTATAGGACAAGGGACATCTGCAGCACACAATCCCCCATCTATCAACATTTTTTGGCTTTATGTCCACTTCAATCAGATAAACACAGCTGGGAGTATTGTACTGGCTCACAGGGAACACAGAAGGCGGTATCCATGAGCTCTTGAGACATATTTTAGATGAAAAGCAAAAGAAATAATCTCCAAAGTACCACCTTCATGAGACCGCAGACATGATTGCTACTATAAAGCTGGCATGTTATTCGGTGAAACATTTTTAAAAAGTCCCTGTTTTGCAATAACCTTTTCTTTGGTCTATGTAACTCCCTCTATCATTCATTTCACCATATGCACACATGCATACAAACACACATAGAGCATTGTCATACAAGTTAGAGAATTATACTTCTTACTCAACAGAGATTCAAACTCGGGTCTGCAGTGAGCTTAAACTCAACTTCAGTAAATACGACCTTAAAAATACAAAATAGGGCTGTTTTATCCAAGGTGCATGATTGCCCTCAGAAGGGTCAAGGCCAAGTAAGAACTCTTGAACCAACTGTCTATGGCAGGTGATGCACGATTGGCTGTGTTGTGAAACCGTGGTTGCATTAACTGGTGCAGCAAAACCACCCCAGTAGCAGTACCCCCCCCCCCGACTCCCGCAATGTGCTTCTGCTATTTATTGCTGTCTTTAAGTAGCGTGAATATGCGATGCCAGAGGTTTATTTTTGTGCCTGCATTTTTTGCACTTTTAATATAACCATAGCTATCTCATGAGCTACTACCTTGATTATATATGACTTGCATGTTTGCAGTAGAAGTAATGAACTATCACTATTGCTGTAAACATTTTTGTTTGACAAGATATGTACATACCATCCCCACCACTACCAAGGTGGCAAAGGCCAAAATCATTCAAGACACTAAGGCATCCATAAGAAAACAGTAAGTACACATTTTAGCTAATGGTCCTACTAAAACATTTCTAGATAAACAAATAATGTCTGTCAAATATAGGGAACTCCTCTCATGGTTAATGCACTTAGACCATCCAGGACAGAGTTTTGTTTTCTTATGGTCAGTGTTCCTTCGATGCCCAAATTTCCATCAACAAGAGCCAAGGCACTTGTATGATTGTATGATTTAAGCAAGTGAACACAAACCTGTGGTACGTCTTTCCAAGTATGCATACAAAGTTACTGCATCGATGCCTTAGTCAGACCAATATACTGGCAGAAATGCTGGCAGACTTATCAATATACACTAGGAAATAACTATTCAGTTTGTAATGCGTGTAATTCAGTTTACCAGTTTTTATCGTTAGTGCTGTGGTTCTGTATCTGCACATGGAGACGTCCATGGTTTTCGATTTCCATCAGCACCATTTTGAACTCACCCAGCCTATTTCTTTTATCTTCAATAGCCAATGAGCAAACTTTACTGTTCACACTGAGATTACTTTGTTCCACGGCTAGATGTTCTGAATAGATACATATTCAGAATAATATTATTACCAGCACAGACTCGCACACCAGTTGCTATTTATATAGCTACAAAACATATCTGATTGATGTACCTATGATGTTTGCCAGGGTCACAATTCTAACAACATCAAACATTCAAATCCAATGGTTGTTGCATTGGTGAGTACACAAATAGCATCAACAACAATACACAAATGATTGTGTTTTACTAGTAGCATGGTTCTCTTGGTGATTTCATCTTGCAGTTTTTGTTCCACTTTGATTATTTTCTCACATTGGTAACAATGAACATCCATTATAGTTCTTCTATTAATAATGTGTTTGCTAGGAAACATCACTTTACCAGGTGCCCTTCTTGAGGTGCAACACAAACAATTCTAACCAATTATTATTTTGTTCCTGATACAAGTGTTATACAATATCTTTAAATTGCCAATGATCATGCGGTCCTGAGGCCTGACATTATGTCCCTGTAACACAATTTTGATTACACAGTACCATTTAATAGCAACTGAAATGATTGTTCTCATCTTTGCCCAAAAACTGCAACACGAACACGTCCATCTTTGGTGAATAACAGTTGGGATATTTCTCTTCTTGGTTGAGTCAATGTTGGCGCAACATAATCAGCTGGGAATGCATTGAAGTGGATTTGTTGATGAACTCTTCTGCATCATTGTAGAAATAAACCATGAGTGTTTTCATGACTGGCTGTGCATTCCCCATGCTAATGCGATGATTCCATGCTGGATTCTAATTGGTTTTGTAAATTTGGGTGGTTCCAGTTATTGATTTCTATTCGGCTCTTACCAAAGTTACAACTTAAGCATAAACAATGGTTGCTCAACATCGTTTGCATGCAGATATGCACCAACAAGAGGAACAAAAACAATATTGATGTTAACTGCTCCAAAAATTCTGTAACCTTATCACCACGGTCAGAATCCATTACTTATATATAACGATAAATTTAAACGTAATGCTATCACTTCATTCACAATATTTAACATATGTATCTCTTTGTATCTCTATTATTTAATTTTAATGAACTTAAATGAGCCTGCAACTAAAAAATTTTAAGTGACTTGCCACTGGAATCAGTCATGAATTAAGAATCCTGAGATTTCAATATTTAATTTCAAGAGAGTTTTAAGATCGTCTTCCAATGATTGTCTTTGTGCTATGTTAATTGAATACCAAGAGACATGCATGTGACAGAAGACATGTACACTATAAAGAAATATCTAGGTCATGTTGTCACCTCCAGATTTACGATGTTGTTTTCCTTTGTGCATGTGATCAGTGATGCAAGTTCATCATGAATAAAAACAAATTGAACATATGTCTGTCTGACTTTACCATAGTGGGTCAATCAAGATTGGTTAATGAATGCACTGCAATTTTGAACAGGGAGGACTTTTGTGAATTATACTGGATTTTTGAAGACCTTTTTTTATATTCATTTATGATGTAAAAAAAAGGGTAGATTTTACCACCAACACCATTTAAGAGCCATGCTGGATGCAGTTACTACAGCCACTTAAGCAGATGCTTTTGCAACTCTTTACTATAGAAGCTGCAGCCTCTAACAATGCTGGAATGGCTGCAAATAATGGAAATATTCCACCAGGTTTTTGCATTTGTGTCACCTCCAAATTGGATAAATTTAATGTCACTGAGGTGTTCTATTGTTTGACTATATTAATCTGATAAAGTTGTTTTGGTCAACTACACAGGGATAATTCCAGTTAACTTTCCCGGAAAAAAATTGTTGTGGGTTTAATGCCATCCTTCAGGACATGATAGGCTATAGTGAACTGGTGGAGGAAAATCCGGGTCACAACCACTGACCAATGGCAAGCGAATGGTCCTGAGAAAGTTTCATTATGCCACTGATATTCTTTATTGCGCTTCTTATTTTCACAAGCTGTTTGGGGCCAAGGCTAATCTTGACTTTGTGATATGACATTATTTTAGATCATGCTTTTCAATTGCAACAATTACAACAATCACAGGTTTTCCACAGGTGTACCAATATCCCTCATTTAACTACATGCGTTCTCCAACAGCATCTTATCAGAAAGAATTATAGCAATGCATCTTAAATCACCTTGGACAGGGGAATCAGTTATGTATGCATGAAAAAGAAGGTCAACTACAGAGTACTTGTTACAATTCCATGTGTTCCAAAGAAAAGTAATAAATCGAGTACAATGTACAGAATTCATGATAGGTAACCTGCAAACCTTTGTCAGCATTTTGAGACTGGTCAGCTTCTGATATGCACGTGGAACATGCTCAATATCTACTCCAGAAGCTTCAAATTGTTCAAAACACAGCTGCTCAGATCATACTTACAGTACCACGATCAGAGCACACCTCCCCGCTGCTCTGTACCCTACACTGGCTATCCATTCGACCCAGAATCAAACACAAAATTTGTTCTCTGTGCTACGTTTCACTGTCGGACTCTAGTCCAACATACCTATCTGACCTCACCCATGTGTACACACCAGCAAGATACTTACGCTCCTCTTCTGACAATCGTATACTCATTATCCCCACTATGAAAACAAAGTCATATGGACAGCGTTCTTTTGCATGCCAGGGCCCAGCAACGTGGATCGAATTGCCAACTGAACTTAGACACAAAGACACAGTGATCACATTCAAGAGGGCTCTCAAAACTCACTTATTTCGACTGCAAGAACAAACTTAAAGACCTAATAATGTTTCCTACCTGAAATATTCTCAGCATGTTTTTTATTTTTTTAAATGTTTTTCTAATTTCATGGTGTTTGTTTTTGTAATAATGTTATTATGTTTTTTATCTTATAGGTGTTGTCTAATGTTGTAAAGCGCTTAGAGCTTCTAAAGATTAGGCGCTATACAAAGTCCTCATTATTATTATGCTTGCTTGTGAAGTCCAGTAGAATTTTTTTAACAAGTTCTTAATAACATTTTAATGCAAAGAAACTTCAGACAATCTTAGCCAGTTGAATATAATTTTATTAACAGTCTGTCTAACATGCCCTTAAGCTACAGCTTGAAACGTCAAGAACACGTCTTGGTGCATCGATACCTTTGCAATATTATTGGCGAGTTTTCAGTATAATGTGAATGTGTGTTTGGCTCTGAAAATAGCCTTGCGAACATATCTATAATATCCCAATATGTGACAGAGAGATTGCACATGAGTTTCTATAAATTTTTCATCAACGCTGTACAAATCAAAGTTACAAATTGGCATGTGTGCAGGTAATTACTGGTTCAACATATGTGAAATTGTCACCTGCATGATTTTTAAGTTGCATACATACAAACTGTTTAGAAGCTGCATTATCCGATGTATCATTGTGAAATAGCATAGATGAGCCAGTAGAGCTCATGTAATTGTCACCGTATCTGGTGAGTATGAGAATTGTTGTGGCAATGTCAAATGTCATTGCTCAAACATTTCCTTTGCATCAATGAAATACTGTGCTGCTAAACAATGCCATGATACTGCTGTTGTCAAATCCAACCAGGTCATCATTGGAGTAATTAGCATTATCATTTTCAATCGATTTCTAAAAGGGACTCACATGGGAGAAAATACCAAAACGTATTATGCACTAGTAATATAAGTTCCTCCCTTTGGTTAGGATATTTCGACAGGTATAAAAACTACTAAAATTATTTTTTCCATTGTTTTTATTTATTACATTACAATTTTGTAATTGGTTTCATCTAATACCTTTTGCAGAGCAACTGTAATCCACTTCCCACTGCCCCATATACAATTGCAGAATCAGTTTTACATTGTTGAATGCCTTCATTGCTGATGTTGATGGAATTGCCTTTGATTCTACCCACTGTGTTAAAGTCTCGAGTTTATTGAACCGTTTGCAATCCCAGATTTTTTAAAAAACTTTTCTGCAGCAAACTTTTGATACTATCAATAACTCGCATTGCAACTTGTTTATAAATTCTTGCAGTGCATGAATATAAGGCTGCAAGCAAAAATCAAATGTTATCACAGTTAGTGAAAACACAAACAGTATGATACCCTGAGCAGCTATGCTAGAGGAAACATTGATGGTGTCACTGGTATAATTGATCTGAAACGTTGAGGTAATCTTGACAAGATCTGGAGCAATATGTAATCCCATGCATAGTTGCATAATATTTCTTGGTCAATGGGAATATCTTCAGGCCAATAAAGGATTTTTTTATTGACCATCATGTGATTTAACCACATACAATGGAGATTCAATCAAAATGGCAGAGCCAAGAGTGGACTCATGTTCACATGCAAACTTTTTCAAGGTTTTGACCATCACAAATAAAATTCTCCATTGAATCTCTTCTTTGATTGATTCCATGTCCTTGGTGCCTGTGGGAAGTTCAATATCATTCCAAGTAGCACCACTGTCTGTTGAAAACACAAATTAGTTATTTGCAGGAATACCTCAGAATGATTTTGCTTGGAATCTATTATGCTAATTGTAATACATGCACGGTGGTGCTAGTGCAATCTCAAGTGCATATGATTCCCCATGGTGATTAGTGTAACAAAAATCACATAAAATTCTGGTTTGTTGATGAGATTGTAATCATCGATTAACAATTCAGTTGGACTCAGATTATATACTTGATTTATAGTCAGTGTACAGGTTCTAAAACTGATGTGTTTATTTTGAAGCCATGTTCCTCCATCACATTCAGATTTGAATATACCAAAGGTGAAACTAGTACAGTTGCAGCCTAAATTACTAGCATGGCTACTTCAAATGTTATTTAATGTGACACTTTATTGCCAGAAATCATGGCTTCAGTTATTTTTGGGTTAAAAAAATGAATTTCTTCTCAAACAACTCAATGTGGTGAAAATTACATTGTTTTTTTAATGATTCTTTGAGAATTCTTGATGTGTAAAAATTGCACAAGAAACGAACATCATCAGGTCAGTCAATTAATACCACTGGGAAAATACTGATAGGAATATGCAGAAATATTATTATTATTTAAATGGTGACAATATGAGTGCTCAGGTTCTACAACTTTGTAAAATACATATTGTAGAACAACTATTCTGTTGTTTCTAACAACACTGAAACATATAAGGAAATAATTTCTGCACACATGAAGTTGACTCACTTTTTACTTAAGTCCCTTGCTAATTAATAGTTTTAGATTTTACAAAAAAACTAAGCACATTTTACCTTTCGACAATAATACATGATTACAAATAATTAGATTGCAAGAAAAAAGAAATTACAATTTTATTAAAAGTACTGGTACCAGTAAAACTAAAGGAGATGGTAAAAACAAGAATCAGGATGAACAGATTAGTAGTGTAGTAAATAATCCAAATATCCGAATGTCATCAGTTTCATAATTAGTTAATGACACTGCTTCAAAATGTTGTGTACTAGATAATAGTAATTCAATTTGTAATACAAATACCAAATGATGGCCTGGAACTAAGTGCCAGAATGTCTGCAGAAAATATCACCATGATCAAACTATAAACAGGAAGAACCAAACACAAACAGGACAAATTTTATCCATCTTGCTTTGAGTTTACACAGATCATTCAGTCACTTATGTTTAATATCATTTAAAGTTTGCACATAGAGAGCAAGTAGTACTTCATTTGGCAATACATCTACACGATATGAAAGTTTCTCGTCATTCTTTTGTTGCCATGGGGGACGTCCATTAATTATGTCAACAACTTTTAGGCAATTTTTTTACCCCCCCCCACCCCTGTCAACAACTGTCAAACTTTCAGTGACCCCCCTAATAAAATTTTACCCCCCCACCCACAAACTAACAATATTTTATACGGCTGGCTTTTATGCTAAAAACAGAATTATGGAAATTAAAAGGTCTACAAATAAATTTTATTACATTTTTTTTTACTTGTTTAACAGATTTCAAATTGACTATAACACTTTGAATTCATGAAAAAATCGAGAGTTTATATTCTAGCTTTCGTATATAGGCTACAGCAATTTTACAGCACATGCAAATTGGGGGGGGGGGGGGGTATTTGCCTGAAATGAACAAGAGTCTGTTATCAAAGTGTACAATATTTGTAAGGCATTAAGGTTACTGCATCCGGTTGAAGAAGTTGTATGCTTGTGCAGGCTACATAATTTATTTTATGTATTAAGTTAAAGATGACTGTATAATAGTCAAGCTCTCAAGTTTCCTAGGCTCAGTTATCCAACCTTGGAGGGATAGCTCATGGACTTCAATAGATATAGCATCTATACATATAACATAGATGCTATTTAATAGAAGTCCATGGATAGCTATACTATTTAGATGTCTATGGCTCAGTGCAGTCTTTGAATTTAGTAACAGCTTCCCTTAAAAATCTGTCTACAGTCTACAATCTACATTGAATAAAAACAAAATATGATGATGCAAGACTATGACTTCCTTGGCAAGAGCTCAACAGGTTTAGGATTTAACTGGTGAGCTGTTGATGGGCAAGCGAGTGTGTGCCATACCAACACACCGACTAATTTCCTATCGTTTGATTTATTAAATTTATTGTAAAATATAACATTGTTGACGTCAATTTATCTAGAACTCCCCCCTCCCCCATGTCAACAATTGTCAAACTTCTTCAAACCCCCTCCCCCCATTTTGTTGACATAATTAATGGATGACCCCAGTGATTCTGCCAACTAGAGATCTATACACACGTAATTATGTTGTATGGGGATTCTCTGATGTTCCCTATGAGCATTAATCTGTTAATTGTTTCTGAATTTAATATGATCCTCCTCCTCTGTGTTTGAATATTATTCCATGGTGAATACTCCTTTCATTGCCAGCTGTCTGTAATGCACATGTATAACTTGCTTTAACAAATTACTTTTCTTTATGGTTGTTCAATTTTCAACATCTCACAGGTATGGCCCCATGGGTATTCTCTCCTGGATATCTCTGTTCCAAAAAGAAAACATTTCCAGAGGTCTCGCTAGAATTTAAAAACTTGGAGTCCAGGACTCCCATTTTGGTACAAATAGGAGTCCCACCAGCAAAAGTTGCAGTCTCCTACCAGAAATCTATGCAAATTAACTATTGGTTGCCATCGAGTTTAATTTCTACATTGTTTGTAACACTGACGTAGCTCTTGTTGGTTCATCAGAGCGAGTCTGAATTTTGTCAATCCAAGGAAGGTCTTATTCAAAGCACTAAGCTAGGCATCACACACTTTCTTACACTTAACTACTGTTATGCATATTTGATTTAGTTATATCTGATTCAATATATATTTATTTCAATTTAATTGTTTGTCGGTTTTAAAAAATATTCCATTACATGATATTGTAATGTAAATTTATTCAAAAGAGATACTTTTTTTAGAAAATAGCTTGACCTTGACTGTTAGTTTATAAACACCAGGTGTTATCCTGACCTTGTTTCCGAATTTGTAGCCTTCGTTAAGTTCTATTTTATTTTAAAATGATTGGTTGTTTCCAAGGTCATGATGGGACATTGTCTTAAGATATAAACATTTTATTTTTTTTTTTCTTAGAGTAAAAATGATTGGTTTTCGTCAGGGTCACACTGGGTAAACGTGATCTGTAACAAGTATATGCTTCTATAAACTTCTAGAAGATGATCATGTGACCCTTGTTTACGTTTTAGAAAGCCCATATAATCCACATTTTGGAGAATTAATCTCAGTAGAAGTTGGGCTGTTAAACTGTTAGTTGTATGTTGTGCTGTTTGCGGTTATTTCAAATTACTTGGTTTGGAGTTATTTCAAATTACTTGGATTCAAAAGGATTAATTCTGTTATTTTTCTGGAAAATACATGTGCTCATGTAATATTGTGGAACAAGAACAGTTTTTTTAAAATAAAATTTATTCAGCTATCAGAAACCGGAGTGATAATTCTTGTTTTTACAAGGAACTGTAGACTTCAACACTACAGATTGCAGCATACGTCATCATCTTCCATCTTGGATTCTTCATTGGGAATTCGAACGTGAAATCAGCAGAACATTTTGTTATTAGGACTACTAAAATTTTAGTTTGGGATTTGATTCTATAAAACCTTAAGTTCATATTTTTTCATTTTTACAGAATTTTTCAAGGGAAGTAAATTATTGTATTTTTCAAAGCTTGTCGTTTTCACTCTTTCTTGTGTTACTATTTATTTGAGCCTAAACAAGTGACATAAGATATTGTGCACTCGTCCTAAGGATAATTTTGAATTTTGGATAGAAAATTTCAGAAAACTTTGTTTTTTGAAATTTGAATTGCCCTAGTTTTTTAAATTTGAGTGAAATCGGCAAGCTTTTTCTAAAATGTCATCAAAAGTAGAAATCTTTCTTTCAAATCCTACCCAGGAACAATTAGATCTTTTCAAAAAAGATGATTTTATTCAACTTGCCAGAAAATATGATCTTTCTGAAGTAAAGGCTTCCTTAATAAAACAGCTAATAAGAAATATTTTGGTTCAGTATTTGGTAGAAAAGAATGTTTTGGATAAAAGTGCTTTGGTTTCAGTCAGTAAGTCTGTATCAGACTCTGACACAAAAATGAAGGAATTAGAATTAAAATACAGGATGGAATTGGAGTTGAGGAAGCTGGAGCTTCAGAAAGATAAAGAAGAAATTTAGCAAATGCAGTTGCAATTGGAAAAAGAAAAAGAAAAATGAAATTGGAGAAAGAGAAAGAACAAATGAAACTGGAGAAAGAGAAAGAACAAATAAATCTGGAGAAAGAAAAAGAATGCAATTACAAGAAAAACAAATGCAGTTATAATATAAGAAAGAGGAGAGAGAGACAGGAGAAAGAAAGAAAAATAAATGCATTTACAAGCAGAAGAAAAAGAGAAAGAAATACAAATGCAGTTACAAAATGAACAAATGCAAATGCAAAGAAAGAAGAGGGGGAATATCAATGTAGAATGAAATAAATAGAACTGGCAAGTGAAAATAACATTCATACTTAAAATCCAAATTTAAGTTTTGATCTTGCAAAGAATATTAGATTAGTGCCCCATTTCGGAGAAAAAGAAGTAGACAAATATTTTTATTTTGAAAAAGTTGCTGAAATTTTGAAATGGCCGAGGGAGCATTGGACTCAATTATTACGTGTACTCACTGGTAAAGCTAGTGATATTTACCGTTCACTGTCAGTTCAACAAAGTGGTAACTATGATACGGTCAAAGAATGCATCTTAAGGGGTTATGAGTTAGTCCTCGAAGCATATCAGCAAAAATTCAGAAACCATAGAAAGAAGCTGGACAGACTCGTGTCGAATTTGCTAGAGAAAAAGAGCAGTTATTTGATAGATGGTGCTTAGCCAAGTAAGTTGAACAAGATTATGAAAGTCTCAAACAACTTCTATTACTTGAAGATTTCAAGAACTGTGTCCATAGTGACATTAAGTCTTATCTTGATGAGCACCAGATTGAAACCTTGAAAAATGCTGCTTGTGCTGCTGAGTATTCTTTAACTCATAAAATTCCTTTTGTAAATAAGACTGCTTCTCAACAGTCTTTTGGCAGAAAAGTATTTCAGCCTAATACAAACCGTTCTAAAACTGGCACAACTTCTAAAAATCAATCTTCGGAGAAGCCTGATTCAAGATCTTTGTCTCTTCCTACATGTACCTATTGCAAGAAAAAAGGACATGTTATTTCTGATTGCTACAAATTGAAAAATAGGCATCAGAATCAAGACAGACCTATTCCAAATGCTCTCATTTCTAAGAGGACAAGGTCATGGCCATGTATTGAAAGCAATACATTTGTTGGGTCTAACAAACCCCAGTCTGATTTGATTATGGAAAATTATGAACCATTCATATCGAAGGTTTCTATATCACTCTTGGGTGATTCGGCCAATCCTAACCCTATTACAATTTTAAAGGACACAGGAGCTTCTCAGTATTTTATTGTCAGGTACTTTGCCTTTTTCTGAGAAGCCTTCTTCTAATGAGTGTTCTTATTCAGGAAGTAGAGTGTGGCTTTGTCAATGTTCCTCTCCATTGTGTAAATTTGTCATCAGACTTAGTCTCAGGACCCATGACAGTCAGAACAGTCTCTGTTTCACCCGTTGAGGGCATTCATTTATTACTAGGCAATGACCTATCTGAAGACAAGGTTGAGGTTAATCCACTTGTAACTAACAAGCATCGCTTGGATCAGAAAGTCGTTCCAGCTGAAAAAGAATTATGTGATGTATTTACAGCTTGTGCAGTTACTAGAGCTATGGCAAAGAAAGCTCTTGAGAATGATGTTGATAAGAAAAGTATACCTTTAGCTGGCACATGTACTGGTCAGGCTTCTGATGAGGTCACTTTCACTCCTTGTTTGGATCAATCAGAATGTATTGATCACAGTGATCCTCTTTTAACAACTCATTCTCTTTATTCTAATCAGGGTAATAAATGACAATCACTTGTCACTGAACAGGAAAAAGCTCCTGAGATCTCGTTTGTTTCAGAAGGTCATTAGTGAAACTGATGCTACTGATGTTACTGTCTGTTATTTCATTAAAAATGGAATTCTTATGAGAAAATGAAGACCTCCCAAGGTACCTGCTGATGACAAATGGTCAGTGAACTATCAGATTGTAGTTCTGAAATTTTACAGACAGGAAATACTTAGTCTGGCCCAAGAAACTCCAATGGCTGGTCATTTAGGGGTCAATAAAACTTGTCACAAGATCTTAACTCACTTCTATTGACCAAAAATCAAAAGTGATGTTGGTAAATACTGTAGATCTTGTCATACCAGTCAAATGGTAGGAAAACCAAATCAGAAAATTCCCAAGGCTCATCTACAACTATTCCTGCTTTTGATGTACCATTCAGAAGAATTATGGTAGATTGTGTTGGTCCCTTGCCTAAGACCAAGTCAGGTAACCAATACATGTTGACCATTATGTGTGCGTCAACAAGGTTTCCAGAGGCAATTTCCTTGAGGAATATAAAATCTAAAATAATAGTAAAAGCTTTGATAAAGTCTTTTACTCAATTTGGCCTTTCTAACTATCCAATCAGGTCATGGGTCAAATTTTAGGTCTGGAACTTTCCAACCTATATTGCTTGTATTTGGCATTCAGCAATTCAAGTCAAAAGTGAAGTTATGGTTTGACAGAACTATAGTGGAGAGAACTTTTGAGTTTGGGTGGAGTTCTGTCTCTCTTGCTCATTCTTCAAATTTTAATTCAGTTTAGATATTACGGCCCTTACATGGTTAAGAAGAAAATGAATGAGTTAAATTATAATATTAAAGCTCCTGGGATCTAAAAAATTAAGGAGTACCATTATATTGAAAGAGATAGCCAAGTTAAACATGCAATTAATTTAGTTGTACCTGTCTGACTCAGTGATTTTGTTGTTCTAAGGTTTAACGACATTTTTCAGCACAAGATAGGCTATACATGGCGGCCAGTATAACTGGTGGAGGAAGAACCCTGGAAAACCCAGGGAAGAACCACCGACCCACGAGAAGCTACTGGCAGGCTTTCCCAGGTACCCACACTAGCCGAGCCTTGGACTCGAACCCACGCAGACAGAGGTGAGATGGTAGTGATCCAGAACAGTGAGTGCTTTAGACCACTTGGCCACTCGGGGCCCCTCTGACTCATTGAAGATTTAAGTGAATGAATATCATTGGATTCTACTAACATTGGAGTGACAAATCTTTGGAATTCAGAAATTATGAAAGATCTGGAACAGAAACTTTCACATTTGCAAGAGCAAGAAAGAAATGAACTTAAACAGCTATTATTTGAATATGAGCACTTATTTCCCAATGTTCCTACAACAACAACAAAAATTTTTCCATGACGTTGAAATTGTAAATTCCAAACCTATCAAACAATACCCGTACAGGATGAACCCTCTCAAACAGGATTACTTGAAAAAGGAAATTCAATATTTGCTGGAGAATGATTTTATAGAACCCAGTAAAAGTGACTGGAGTTCACCATGCATACTTGTTCCAAAACCAGATAAAACTTTCCGTATGTGTACTGATTATAGGAAGGTGAATAGTGTGACAAACAGAGATTCATTCCAATTACCAAAAATCGATGACTGTATTGATAAGCTCGAGAATGCCAAGTATGTCACCAATTTGAATGTCTGAAAGGATTTTGGCAAATTCCACTAATGGAAAGAGCAAAGGTAATTTCTGTATTCGTGACTCCAGATGGACTTTACCAATATAAAGTATGCTGTTTGGGATGAAAGGGTCGCCAAGTACATTTCAACATCTCATGAATATGATTACCTCTGGTCTAGACAATTGTGAAACTTATGTCGATGATGTCATCATCTACAAAACACCTGGAAAGAACATTTAGCAACAATTCAGAAATTCTTTGACTCACCAATGCATGTTTGACAATTTATCTAAAAGTGAGTTCTGCCGTGCTAGTGTAACTTTCATAGGACACATCGTGGGACATGGACAAGTTAAACCTATAGATGCTAAGGTCAAGGCTATCTCTGAATTTCTCTGCCTGCAAATAAAAAGCAACTGATGCGATTTATTTGTATGACCAGATACTATCGAAAAGTTTGTTCCAATTTTTCTATAACTGCTGAACCCTTGACAAATTTATTGAGTAAGAAGAACAAGTTCCTTTGGACTGAAAAATGTCAGGAGGCTTTTGACAAGTTGAAAGCCATACTTAAAAGCATGCCAGTTCTTACACCTCCAAATTTCAGCCAATCTTTTAAACTGTCTGTTGATGCAAGTAATGTTGGGGTTGGAGCAGTTTTGATTCAAGAAGATGAATGTGGTACTGACCATCCAGTCTACTATTTTTCCAAGAAATTAAATAAGCACCAAAAGAATAATTCAACAATCGAGAAGGAATGTTTGGCTTTGATAAGGGCATTACAACATATTGAAGTTTACCTTAGTTCAGCTCCTTCTTCGATTATTACATTTAGTGACCACAACTCCTTACTTTCATCGGCAAGATGAAAAATAAAAATCAAAGACTACTAAGATGTAGTTTGTTGTTACAGGAGTATAATCTTGACATCAGGCACATCAAGGGAAAAGATAATAGCAGATGCACTTTCCCGTGTATAACAATATATTATTTCATGTACGCTGTGTAATTTATTTGAGTTCTTTTAAACCTCATGTATAATTAGTCTGTGGTAAAAAGAAAGCTTTATGTATAAATCTTTTTTTCTTTATGGGGGAAAGTGTTTTGTATAATTGATCTAATTATATCTGATTTAATATATATTTATTTCAATTTAATTGTCAGTTTAAAATTATTTTTTTTCATTACATGATATGGTACTGTAAATTTATTCACTAGAGATGATACTTTTTTGACCTTGACTGTTTCCAAGGTCATGATGGGATCTTGTCTTAATATATAAACAATTTTATTTTTTATTTCTTAAGAGTAAAAATGATTGGTTTTTGTCAGGGTCACACTGGGTAAACATGATCTGTAACAAGTATTTACTTCTATAAACTTCCAGAAGATGATCACTTGACCCTTGTTTACGTTTTGGAAAGCCAATATAACCCATGTTTTGGAGAATTAATCTCTGTAGAAGTTGGGCTGTTAAACTATTAGTTGTATGTTGTGCTGTTTGCAGTTATTTCAAATTACTTGGTTTGGAGTTATTTCAAATTACATGGATTCAAAAGGATTAATTCTGTTATTTTTCTGGAAAATACATGTGCTCATGTAATATTGTGGAACAAGAACAGTTTTTAAAAAAAATTTTATTCAGCTATCAGAAACCAAAGTGATAGTTCTTGTTTCTACAAGGAACTGTCGACTTCAACACTACAGACTGCAGCATACATCATTGTCTTCCATACTGGAATCTTCGTCGGGATTTGAACGTGAAATCAGTAGAACATTTTGTTATTAGAACTACAAAAATTTTATTCTCTGATTATTTTTTTATTTGATTCTATAAAACCGTAAGTTCATATTTTCTTTAAGTTTTACAGAATTTTTCTAGGGAAATAAATTATAATGTATTTTTCAAAGCTTGTTGTTTTTACTCTTTCTTGTGTTACTGTCTATTCGAGCCTAAATAAGTGACATAAGACTACTGACCCATCCAAACTATCAGTTCTAGCAACTTTAGCACTCTCCTGAATCTTGTTATAATCTTTGTCAGTTTGCCGTTAAACCCCAAAATACTCATTCAAGTCCAAGTCTCAACATGTCATGATTCCAAAATCATATGCACTGCTTATTCTGCTAAGCTCGGAAATGAACACAACAATGAAAGCTAAGGTTGTTTATTTGATGTACTGATATAAATGACCACACGTACATCTCTGGGTCTTTCTGCCTCTGACTTCAAGCACTGTTATAATCAGTAGATTTTCCCACCCAGCTGCCAGTCAAAGGTTTTGATCTTGTCGCCCAGCTATTGCAGCCTGTTCTTTTGATGTCTTCTTATAATGGTGACATGTACATTGGGGTTGGGCGCTTTCAGCCACTAAATTATGTCATTGTAAATATCACTGCTAACTGATCAACACATTTTCCCACTAAGCAGGTGGCTGAAGCAGGACTGGCAAGTCTTTGAATTTTGCCGCCTGCCTATTACATATGTAAGGATGACTCTCACCTAAGTGATTTTCTGCATCCCCAATAAAAAACTGACATCCAAATGTGCATGATTAAGCATTTCCAAGACCTCTGAGTTTTCACTAACATGAACTCTGCCAAAGATTCACTTCCTTGAATCAGTGCTTTGCTGCCTCTTGTGCCAAATTTTTTCTCTTCCATAATGCGGTATTAGTCCAACATTCCCATTGCCTGCTTGTCCAGACATGGGTATCTTGAATAAATATAACCAGCATATTGTCCATCCAACACATATATTGGACTTGCACTCAACATCATTTCTGGGTTCAAAATCGCATTTCCAGTGACATTTTCCCAATGTCCAACAGACCGATATACATGAAATTCATTGTCATCATAGCTATCACCAGCCAGTATTTGCTGACTGAAAATGTCATCTGAAGACAAACCCTGTTGTGATTCAGTCATTTTGGTTTCCTGTGTGGCCCTTATTCGAAACACGCATTTGTAAAACTTTCATGATAAAAATAAGGTTAAAACTACCATAAAATGCTTGTTCCAGGGCCCACTGAACCAATCAAATTTAGTTTAACAGCCATTCATGTCAAACCAAAGTATCCAGCTATCTGGATGTCGCATCAAGCACTGCAAGACCACTAATGGCAGCATGAACTATGTTGTGAAATGCACTTTTAAAGTTAAAAGTTTAATAAAATTTGCATACTGCACGAAGCACATTTTATATCCACGACAGTGACGTAATTAACTGCTTTAAAAGTATGTGAATTTATACAAATTACATGCACTCACGTGTACTGGCATCATTTTCTGACCCAATGTTTTATTCATGTTAGACCACTAGGAGAGAGTTAGATGTTATTTTAAATATATATTTCTTTTTTTTTCTGACAACCCTACCAGTGATTTCTCATTTTGTTAACACAAACCACAACAGAAGTGATTTTCCTAACCAACTTTCCACTGTCAGAATCAAAACAGTTTGAAACAACCTCCTACAAAAGTTTTTTTTGAAGTGCCATCCTGGGGGGGGGGGGGGTATATGTTTTACTGAAACAGCCCTAAATAAGAATTACACCTTATTCAGAAATATTAAAACTAGGAACTGCAAAATAATACTGAATGCAAATGACACAGTTGTTACTTAAAACTGACTGTTCTAAAACTGAAAAAGGACAGAAAACAGTCATTCTTGTTGTTTACAGTGACAGCTTCCATTTGGTTTGAAACACAGACAAGATGACAATGTTAGAGGTCACCTGATGACAAACAGGTTAGAATTTATAAATTGATAAATGAAATGACTATGTTTTCTGCATTTTTATTATATCATCGATGCTTTTGTTTTTAAAACTGGTAATGGGGTACAGATAAATGGTATACTTTGAAAGTCACTGGTTTGCACAATGCTGACAATGGTTTAGCAGTTCATCAATGGCTATCAAGAGTCGACAAACTCCACTTCTCTGTTTTCATCAGTCTTGGGCACATTTGGCAATGCAGTTTGTAAGGAATAATCAGTAAAATAAACTATACTGACCCGGATATGTTGGCATATTATGGGACAGCGGATCTGGGTTGATGCAGTCTGCAATTCTATATACAGTACCCTGGATGCTAAATGTACAGAAGTACAGAGTCTGTCAGTTATGCGTTTCTTTAACTTAGCTGTCATCACTAAAATCTTTATGTTAGCTGTCATGACCAAAATCTTTATGTTAGCTGTCATGACCAAAATCTTTATGTTAGCTGTTATGACCAAAATCTTCATGCTAGCTGTCATGACCAAAACCTTCATTCTAGCTGTCATGACCAAAACCTTTATGTTAGCTGTCATTACCAAATCTTTATGTTAGATGTCATGTCCAAAATCTTAACACAGATGTCCTGAGAATTCATTCCACAACTATGAATCTGTCAGCCAGTTTACTGCACATGGCTCTAATCTGATCATTGTCCATAAACTCTGCTGCACTGATAGCATTAGCTACCATAATAGTATCAACAACAGACCGTCCATCAATCCACACTCTGCCATTCATTCCCACTGTTATCTCAAAGCGGTTACCATTTCCCAGAGTTTTCAAAAGCACACAGCCAGGACTAAGAATCCTATGAAAAATAAAAATAAATCATAGATACAGTGGTGTGCAAACTGTTTTATTGCATTCCTGGATTTGAACTAGGTGTTAAAAGAGGAGTCTGGTTCTTTTGTAAATTACCAAAGATTATGTAAATTTATCACATGATTCTCTAAAGAACAAAAATATGAATTTTATCTTTGGCAGCATGAAAGAAGTTCTGAAGAGGCTATTTTTTATCTTATTTTTTTTTAAAAACCAAGAATTACTAATTAATAATATTCTTTGCCATTTGGGTACCAACTAATTTCAAAACCTGAATGAGATGTACAATTACATATCTTGCCTATCTGAACTTTCAGTAGACTCCAGTAACCAATGTAAAAATAAGTTTGTCAGGTAAAACTAATATCATTGATGTAATACTTACCTGTTGATATTGCATAGCTGGTGCTTTTATAGGCAGAAAATACCCTGACTGTACAATGAGAATTCATCCTCACATCATAGTGAACCAGAAGATTCCAGAACACTGTATTGCCAGAGACATCCCACTAATATATTGCTATTGCAGACTACACATCATTTTCTCAAGTTAGAAGGACATCAATACAATGTTGGAGGAAAGAATCTGGCAATGGCAGTAGGTAATACGATTAAAATTATTTCCCCCTCAACCAAAATAACTTCTTAAAATCTGTAAGACCATACCTGGTGCTACTGCATTGCTGAATTTGTCAAGTTGGTGGGAGGCTTATGATCCCACAAATGATGAATAAAAAACAAACACAAGGAATACTCACCTTCATTGAAGACCAGGAGACTACTGTGGAATGGAATCCACATGGGCCACATTCTGAGAAAAATTGACTGGGCCCAAGAAGAAAATGCCTTTGCTTTGGTAAGCTAATGAATGAAGGAGAAATACAGCTTTCAACACAACTTCCAAACACAAATGAGTTAGATGACAGAGTTAGATAGGCTTATGAGGCTGTAATGGTTCAAACCTCATGGGCTTTAATTTTCAAGAATGACAGGTCCTTATATGTAATAGACTGGTAAGCCCTGTCTGCAGAAGGGAACTCTGGAGGTGGGTAAGAATGACCTTACATCTGCCTAAAGCATTTGGGGTTAAGAAGGTAAAACCCACTCTGTTTTTTGACCTAACTTCATAGGACGATTTAGGTCCAGGGCATTTAGCAATGACTTCATTACTATATGGCCACGGTTTAGAAGTTCAGGCTGCATGCAGGGAAAGGACCAACTGCTTCCCTGCAGAAGAAGGTCCCACATCCTGTAGAAATTTAAGGGATAATAGGAAAAGGGGGGATGCTGGCCTGATCACATTCCTTAATCTGACATCTGTAAGCTGATTCCCAGTCCCTGCAGTCTGGAAGGGGCAGGGGATTCAACTTGATCCTTATGTCCATACAGTAAGGGTTCCAACAATCAATGATTGTACAAAGACCAATCAGGCAACTCATATCTATACAATGACCCTTCCTCAGCTCTGAGCTCTCCCCTTACTGGGCAGTTCTATCCCATGCCAACAATGGGCCCAGGGACTAAAGGGTGCTGCTCCTGCCATTTTGGGGGTTGCTGGTGGGCATGACTCAAATTCAGCCCACACTGAGCTGTGGACAAGTAGAGGTAAAGTTTCCTCCTCATAGGGAGGTGTGACTCACTCTATGTATTTCTGGACGAAATAGACTTCTGCTCCTCCCCGAGAGGACATGACAACTCATTCTCTGTCCTAGTGAAAAAGAGTTGGTGCGGCTCCTTCCAAACGGGACAGCATGACTCGCTCTCTGCCCTCACAGAATGGGGAGGCTCCTGCTTCTCCCTAACAGATGGGTGCAACTCACTATCCACCTGTATATAACTTCCACTGGGAGGGGGCCCACTAATCCTGAGATACCCCAAAAGAGACTTGGGTAATCCTTCTTAGAGACCCAAGAGATTCAGAGAATGAGAAACCCAAAAACTTGAAGATAATCAAGTAATAAAATTTCATCCTTGCTTTATACAGACATGATTTTGGTATTCCACAAAAAAAGCTGAAAATCTGAAAGGGGGGTTTGGGGGTCCTCCCTCAACGGGTAATGAGGGGCAGTGCCCTTAATCCAGAGATGCAGGAGGCCGAAGGCCCCCGGCCATAAATGCATTTTACAATCATAAAAAAGTGCTCTTGGTGCAACTTATGATCATAATATATAATAAAATAATCATATGAAAAACCAACAAACTTGAATATTTCACAATATTTAATGTGACATGAATTTGTTCTCCAATACTACTGGTGCATGTCAGTGTTCAAATCATAATTAAGTCACACTAATTTCTCAGTTTTTGCAGCAAATATATTACACTTCTCTCATATACTTTTTTTCAAAAAATCTGTAAAATAAACAACCAAGTACATCAACTATATACAAATAATCCCATACATTCACTTGTCTTTTCTCCAATGGACACAACCTGTTGATATGCCAGTCAAGCTCTTTTTGTGGCTTTGGCAAAGATTTCTTTAGCCTTCCTTTCTGACTGACTTTTTTGGCTCAATGTGCAATCATTTCTTTTCCTTCTCAATGAGAGCCTTTTTCCTTTCAAGCTGGTGCCTGTATTGGCGACATGCAGTGCGAATATTCTGACAGAGAGCTACATCTGTTCTCTCTTGCAAGAAATCCTTCTTCTTATAGTAATTAATTGCACTTTTCCAGATGTCTTCTGAGCTTCAATTTTTCCTTATGCAGCTTCTTTTGTAGGTGCTATTCCAAACTCTTCCTACCGCAATTACCGTAGAGCAGAGGTCACAAAATGCCAGTCCTCTAGCATTCAGTTTTGTTATAAACTAACTAACATAATTTCCGTAGACTTTTCGCTCAAGCCATTCCCACTTCCATACATTTTTTAAATCATATCTAAACTTATTGTGTCATGGTCTCTCTCAACAACTCGGGACGCCATTTTTTGCAAGCACATTTCTTCTTTCCAGTGCCATCAGTTTCCATTACACAAAGATTCATTGGATGAATTTAAATTTTTGACCAATCAGAATACTCTTTACAAAAGTCGTGGGCTAACTAATATATGGAATGAATACATTACAAGGGTCATTGCTTTATGGGATCAAACAGATCATTTTTTAAAAATTGGATCGGAGATGATGAAAAAATGGACTATATCAAGAAAAATCAGATTCAAGTCAGTAGAAGGCAGAATACCACTTTCAAACGGAGAAAAATCATGTCTCTTTATAGATATGTCTATGTTTGGTGAGATCCCAGACCTCATCTGAACATAAGCTACAAAATGGACAACCATCTGTTCTTTCACAGCATGTACAAGATAGACAAACAGGATGTAGCACTGGGGGATTTCCAGTGACCATACCTACCCACACTCAAATTAGATTTTATTCCTGTAAAAGAAAGATGAAATGATTTTTATACAAAAAAGATTCAATGCCACAAAGAGTAAACACAAGGTACTGTATGGACTAAGGTTACAATAATATGATAACAGCAAGATGTCACCTAGCATATGGGTTTTCACAATGTTTAAATTCAAAAATGGAAGCAGTGCTAAGTTCAGCAAAGAAAAATACAAGACAATCAAGTCAATCAGCCTAAACAAAAGCTAGGGATCACTAAATTAGCAAATTACCAGTTGGTATGATTGCTAATAAAAAAAAAGGGTACAATCGAGGAAAACTATCTGAAGCTAACAGTGACAAAGGACTGTGTTTGATAACTGGGTATGTGATATGAAGGTATAAAGCAGTGTGCAACCTGCTTATCATGCACAGAAATAGCACAATTCATAACAAAGGTCATGTGAATTACAATGATTCATAATGAATAATAATATGAATCAAGGTGAGTCTGTAGACCACAATTTGATGCAAGGATATGGAAAATTAAAAAAAATACTTACCCAAGCTAGAAAAATGCGCAACTAATTTAGAATAGTAATGCTCTTTGAAGGGAGAAAAAAAAATGCAATGCCTGGCACCATGTGTACAAAACAAATGCTAAAAACTCTCAAGAGAAATAAAGAAAAACTCTATCAGGGGTATAATTCAAACATTTATAGAGACAATGTGCACAACAGATACAGTAAATATGCTTGTTAACCAAGGAAGTAAAGGCAAATCTTCATCGACATAAACAAGGTAGGCATTAGGCCATGTGATCAGAAAATGAATGAAAGACAATGTGCATGGGCAACATATCTATGGGGTATCCAAGGGGTAATCAATTGTTCTGGACTTCTGGTTCACACTTATGGAGGAAGAATCTTATCATATGGTTAGAAAAGCATGAGCTGTGCAATATCAACAGGTATGAAATTATTGATACTAAAATATTAATTATCATGCAGAGAATAGATTCAGACTAAGTTGGCCCCATATTTTACTAAATGTTTTTTTAAAAATTGTTTCAAAAGGAACAATAAGCCCTTTGCTCATGTATAAATTCACTTCCTCTGGATCCCTCACCTATCCCATAATGGAGATAATTGTATAGTGAAATAAAAGACTTCATTAAAAAATAGTCAAATGTGTGTCTAAGAAGCATATCTTCTAATGATATGAATAACATCTACTAAGTTTCACACCAATCCATTAAATCCTGCAAATTTTAGCTACAATCAAAAAGTTCTATCACACACCGCATAATGACCAAAATGTGTACCAAGAGCAGTTCATAAAACAAGAGACCCTTGAAGGGACTGATGCTCTACTTCACAAAAATTACTTCCAGGGATTAAAGATAAGACCATTTCTTCCTTTTAACTGTCAAGAATTGAAACCATCTCTAATATTCTTCAGCAATAACAAGATTTTCAAATTAGTTGCTGTGGTGCACATACTGGATGTGGATGTCATCTTGGCACAATTTTTAGTTTTGAGAAAGCAGAGATCATTAGAAATCTTTTGGTTGGTTGGCTGGTTGGTTGGTGTGGGGTTTAACGCCATTTTTCAGCATACCATAGGCTATGCATGGCGGCCGGTATTAATGGTGGAGGTAGAACCCGGGAAAACCCCGGCAAGAACCACCGACCCACGAGAAGCTACTGGCAAGCTTTCTCACATACCCACATTGGCTGAATCCTAGACTCAAACCCATGCAGACAGAGGTGAGATGGCAGTGATCCATAACAGAGAGCGCTTTAGACCACTCGAGACCCCTGAAATCTTTTGGTAAAACCCCAATGTCATAATGATCATCCACTCGGGATGATTTATATGATATCAAGAACAGTGAGTCACAATGGCAGCCATACTGGATGTATGTTGTTGTTGTTGTTGTTGTAGGGTTTAATGCCATTTTTCAGCACAAGATAGGCTATACATGGCGGCCAGTATTAATGGTGGAGGAAGAACCCAGAATAAACCCAGAAAGAACCACCGACCCACAAGAAGCTACTGGCAAGCTTTCTCACATAACCACATTAGCCGAATACGAGACTCGAACCGACGCAGACAGAGGTGAGATGGCAGTGATCCGTAACAGTGAGCGCTTTAGACCACTCGGCCACTCGGGGCCCCACACTGGATGTATGACTGAAACCATTTGTATTTAGGACCAACTAAGTAACATAAAAAGTCTACTGGTGAAAAAACTCCATGTTGATATAGGCATCTATCTGGGAAGATTCGAAAGAAAATTATTTTCAAAATAGCAACCATGGTGGCCATAGTTTGGGTTAGTCATTTCATTAAGGACCAACTAGACACCATAAGGACTCCTCTAATGAAGAAAAACCCATCTTAAAATTACTTTCCATTTAGGAGGAGCAGCAAAAACAAGATGGTCACAGGCCAGCACCTTTTTAATTTATTATCAACAATACATTATAAGAAATTTTTTGTGTGAAAACTCAATGCTGATATGAGCATTTATTAAGAAGAAGAAGTGGTAGCAAGATTTTCAAGCCAGACACTGTAGCAGCCATATTAGACATCAAATTAACACCACTTTCATTTAAGACTATCTAGACATCATTTGAAGTATTTTGGGGAAAAATCATGACAATATGACTTTCCACTCAGAAGTACATGTAGTAGTGATAATAAGATTTTCAAGACTGCTGATATGGCATCTCTAATGGACCTTGCTTAAGCACCATTTTCATTTAGGACCAACTAGACACCATAAGGAACCTTTGGTGAAAACCCCAGGTCAATATCACTTTCTGTTCAGGAGTAGTGATAACAAAAATTTCAAGATGGCTGTTGTGGTGGCCATATTGGCAACAGATTGGAGTCAGTTTCAATTAGGACCAACAAGACATCACAAGAAGTATTTTAGTGGAAATCTCATAATGACACATGACCGTCCATTTACTGGATGACTAACAATAAAAGACTTTCAAGATGACCACTGTGGTGGCCATAATGGATGTCAGATCAGAATCATTTACATCTAAGACCAACTGGACATCATAAGAAGCCTTTTTGGTGAAAATACAAAGTCAAAACAACTTTCTATTCATATAACAAGATTTTTAAGATGGCTGCCATGATGGCCATATTGGATGTCATATTGACACCATTTTTTTATATTTAGGCCCAGCTAGATGTCATAAAAAGTCTTTTTATGAACAATCCATGTTGTTATGATCATCCATGTAGGAGGATTTGCAAAAAGAGGATTTATAAGCCAGACACTGTTTTGGCTATCTGCAGCACCAATTTCATTTTGGAGCAACTAGACCATGGGTTGAATGTGTGTGTGTGTAAAGTATCATGGCAATATTCTAAGTAGTTTAGGAGGAGAAGTGATAAGAAACTTGTGCTAATGGACAGACAGACAGATGACAGACTGATGTCAAACAGGCTCTTCCGGTCTATGATGCAAAAAACTGCAAAGTAAGTTGCATTTATAACAATCTGTCATACAGTGCATTCAGATGCACAAGAAAAGAGCAATAATTCTATCAAAAAGTTGATGGAGCAAAGTGATTTGTTGATATGCACATCGACAAATAATGACCCAATGTTTTCAGTGAAAACGGAGACTAGCCATGTTGACAATATTCTGTAATACACTACATCACACTCCATATCACAAACAGCAGTAGGTTTCTTAAAACATTGCAGTGATTTGCCAAAATGAGTATTTTCAAATGCAGATTCAAAATGTTTCATGGAAATCCAATGAAATCTGCATTCAGAAGAGTGTCATACATTTGGCTTTAAGTTAAAACAACTCTCATAAAAAGTGCACACGTTATGATTTGATATGCGCATCTTTAGGTGATGACCATAATATTTACCATCTTTTGTAGCAATGAATCAAAAACTATGATCTATAAGTATATGTAATTATGACACATATAACTATGATCTATAAGTAGATATAACCATGACACATAATTATGATCTATAAGTATATGTAACTATGACACATAACAATGATCTATAAGTATATGTAACTATGACATATAACTATGATCTATATGTATATGTAACTATGACACATATAACTATGATCTATAAGTATATGTAACTATGACACATATAACTATGATCTATAAGTAGATATAACCATGACACATATAATTATGATCTATAAGTATATGTAACTATGACATATAACTATGATCTATATGTAATTATGACATATAATTATGGTCTATAAGTATACGTAACTATGACACATATAACTATGATCTATAAGTATATGTAACTATGACACATATAACTATGACCTATAAGTATATGTAACTATGACATATAACTATGATCTATAAGTATATGTAGCTATGACACATATAACTATGATCTATAAGTATGTGTAACTATGACACATATAACTATGATCTATAAGTATATGTAACTATGACATATAACTATGATCTATAAGTAAATGTAACTATGACATATAACTGATCTATAAGTATATGTAACTATGACACATATAACTATGATCTATAAGTATATGTAACTATGACATATAACTATGATCTATAAGTATATGTAACTATGACACATATAACTATGACCTATAAGTAGATGTAACTATGACATATAACTATGATCTATATGTAACTATGACACATATAACTATGATCTATAAGTATATGTAACTATGACACATATAACTATGACCTATAAGTAAATGTAACTATGACATATAACTATGATCTATATGTAACTATGACACATATAACTATGATCTATAAGTATATGTAACTATGACATATAACTATGATCTATAAGTAAATGTAACTATGACACATATAACTATGATCTATAAGTATATGTAACTATGACATATAACTATGATCTATATGTAATTATGACACATATAACTATGATCTATAAGTATATGTAACTATGACACATATAACTATGATCTATAAGTATATGTAACTATGACATATAACTATGATCTATAAGTATATGTAACTATGACACATATAACTATGATCTATAAGTATATGTAACTATGACATATAACTATGATCTATAAGTATATGTAACTATGATATATATACCTATGATCTATAAGTATATGTAACTATGACATATAACTATGATCTATAAGTATATGTAACTATGATATATATACCTATGATCTATAAGTATATGTAACTATGACACATATACCTATGATCTATAAGTATATGTAACTATGACATATACCTATGATCTATAAGTATATGTAACTATGACATATAACTATGATCTATAAGTATATGTAACTATGACACATATAACTATGATCTATAAGTATATGTAACTATGACACATATAATTATGATCTATAAGTATATGTAACTATGACATATAACTATGATCTATATGTAATTATGACACATATAACTATGATCTATAAGTATATGTAACTATGACATATAACTATGATCTATAAGTATATGTAACTATGACACATATAAAAATGATCTATAAGTATATGTAACTATGACATATAACTATGATCTATATGTAATTATGACACATATAACTATGATCTATAAGTATATGTAACTATGACATATAACTATGATCTATAAGTAAATGTAACTATGACACATATAACTATGATCTATAAGTATATGTAACTATGACATATAACTATGATCTGTAAGTATATGTAACTATGACATATAACTATGATCTATAAGTATATGTAACTATGACACATATAACTATGATCTGTAAGTATATGTAGCTATGACATATAACTATGATCTGTAAGTATATGTAACTATGACACATATAACTATGACCTGTAAGTATATGTAACTATGACATATAACTATGATCTGTAAGTATATGTAACTATGACACATATAACTATGATCTGTAAGTATATGTAGCTATGACACATATAACTATGACCTGTAAGTATATGTAACTATGACATATAACTATGATCTGTAAGTATATGTAATTATGACACATATAACAATGATCTATAAGTATATGTAACTATGACATATAACTATGATCTATATGTAACTATGACATATAACTATGATCTATACGTATATTTAACTAAGACACATATAACTATGATCTATAAGTATATGTAACTATGACACATATACCTATGATCTATAAGTATATGTAACTATGACACATACACCTATGTATCTATAAGTATATGAAACTATGACATATCACTATGATCTTATGTAACTATGACATATAACTATGATCTATAAGTATATTTAACTAAGACACATATAACTATGATCTATAAGTATATGTAGCTATGACATATAACTATGATCTATAAGTAAATGTAACTATGACATAAAACTATGATCTATAAGTATATGTAACCATGACACATACCTATGATCTATAAGTATATGTAACTATGACACATATACCTATGTATCTATAAGTATATGAAACTATGACATATAACTATGATCTTATGTAACTATGACATATAACTATGATCTATAAGTATATTTAACTAAGACACATATAACTATGATCTATAAGTATATGTAGCTATGACATATAACTATGATCTATAAGTAAATGTAACTATGACATATAACTATGATCTATAAGTATATGTAACTATGACACATATAACTATGATCAACAAGTATATGTAACTATGACACATATAACTATGATCTATAAGTATATTTAACTAAGACACATATAACTATGATCTATAAGTATATGTAGCTATGACATATAACTATGATCTATAAGTAAATGTAACTATGACATATAACTATGATCTATAAGTATATGTAACTATGACACATATAACTATGATCTATAAGTATATTTAACTAAGACACATATAACTATGATCTATAAGTATATGTAGCTATGACATATAACTATGATCTATAAGTAAATGTAACTATGACATATAACTATGATCTATATGTATATGTAACTATGACACATATAACTATAACTATGATCTATAAGTATATGCAACTATGACATATAACTGATCTATAAGTAAATGTAACTATGACATATAACTATGATCTATAAGTATATGTAACTATGACATATAACTATGATCTATAAGTATATGTAACTATGACATATAACTATGATCTATAAGTATATATAACTATGACACATATAACTATGAGCTATAAGTATATGTAACTATGACACATATAACTATGATCTAGCAGTACATAAGTATGTGTAATTATGACACATTTAACTATCTGACAGTATGTGTAATTATGACAAATATAACTACGATTTGACAGTATGTATAATAATGAGATGTATAACAAATATGATAATTTATGTAATTATGACAACAAATACATAGAAGATTATAACACGGCCAGGTATCATGCATGTAGGTCAGGACAGTAACCAAATTCTTCATGCTGGCATGTGCCAGAATTAGTTTTACTGTCAAATGAAATTCTTTCTAATGAAATTTATAATGAACTGAGGATACAAGCACACATAAGTGTTATGATTTTAGTATATATTTATTAACAGCTTGATTGATTGGTGTGTCAGGCAACATACCTTCTTAGCTTTATAACTGACCTATTGTGGCATCAAAAACTTTGCAAAATCAATAAACCAAGAAAAGTGAATTACTTTTGCCAACTGTGTTCAGTACCTTCCAAGATATGTGATGTGCTTTGGATTTTTAACGTAGCTTTAACAATTTTTCAGTCATATCGCTACGATGTCTGCAATGTGGCAGTTTATAGTGATGTCTAGCACTGGGGCATCATGCCACAGACATGTAGCATGATGTCCCACCCAGTCACATTATACTGACACCAGGCCGACCAGTCCTAACACTAACCTCTTAATGCTGAGCGCCAAGCGAGGGAGCTGTTAGTACCATTTTTGTAAGTCTTTGGTATGACTCGGCCGGGGATCAAACCCACAACTTCCCGCATCCGAGGCGGATGCTCTAACCACTAGGCCACTGGAGCGGTACCTTCCAAGATAAATATGTGTCAAGTTTTATGACTATACAAAACACAAGTGACAGAGAAATTGAGCTAATGCAACAATTTAACAAAATCACTTGTGTGCAAAGTAAATTACTGTGACCTACATTTGCTTGTGGTGAGTAATACCCTCCAAAATTTAAATTATATGTCAAGTTTCATGACTGTATGTAAAACAACATTTAAGAAAATAAGGTAATTGCAAAAACTTAATACTGACACCAGAATTGGAAAAGTGATCTCTATGTCTCACCTGTGATGTGCAGGTGATATCAACATGTAACCTGAAGTACAATTAGATACATTAATGAGAAAGTGCATTTCAAATACCTAAGAATCATCACACAGGGTTGCATCTAGGATTTGATAAATGTGGGTACTTGCCCCCACTGAATCTGAAGAAGAGAAAAAAAAAAAAAGGGGGGGGAGGCCAATAGAGCCATAAAGGGGAGCCTTCCATCATCGTATAAAAAAACCTCATTGTATTCAAAAAGATCAATAGCAAGTATAATAAATGCATTAAATGCATCTCTTTCTATCTATACAATAACCATTAAAAAAGCAAACCACTGACTGCAAATAGTGTCACTCCTCTGGCCAATCTTAAAAAAGGGTCACGTACTTCCTGTGTGTCACATGCTCAGTTTTGATTGGTTACAAATCCATACTAAGAAAGACCAGAACAGCACATATTTTCCTTTCATGGAAGACAAATAATTTTTAAGGAAAAGTCCAAAGCTCAAAATGGATTAGGGAAAGTATAGATACAGTTTCTAGAACAGTTAACTCTTTACTAGAACACATACATCTGCATCCAGACAGAAAGTAATGCCTTGTTAAAGTTGAAGTCTCTCTGAGGAGGTCCTTCAATTAAAATCATCATGAGTCTGTTGAGAACCCTTTCTTCTAGACAGCTTCTTCCTGCAGTTTGGTTCAATTTTGATTGCTGAATCCTCTCTCAGTCAGCGGTTTGGTATGGCATAACCATGGCTACTGATGCTAACTGAAGAAAATTTGGAAATGTGTCTGCATGATGTTGATGTACAATCTGCCAGTCTGCACATTTTGTCTCTAGGGTATATTTCTCTTTTAATGATAGTCTTAGCAAGAGACCACTCTGTCAAAACATGTTTTGGGTCACACAAAAGGGGACTGATAGCTTCTTTTGATTTCTTCTCCTGACCAAAACGATCACAGAGAATTTGTATCTGGTCATAACCATACATTTCTTGTTCTTCAGAAGATAGAGGTTACATAGACCAAGAACCTGAAATGCTGTTGCCACCTGCGTGTTGCTATTTGGAAATCTTGCAGCCATCTCCACCTGCAAATTTTTAACAAACTCGTGGCAAAGGTTAGACACATCATCTGAAACTTTTTTCGATGTGCTTCTGTGTAACTTGAGTTCAACACTATTGTAAGTGATTTTGGTTTTGTCTCCATCCTTAGATGATTTCAATTTTTCAGACATACAGGTCTGGTGATAGGATTTTCCCATGTCTGCTTTCTGTAAGGTAGAGTTCAAAATATCAAGTGCCGGTGTCACAGCTGCTACATCCAAGGCAGATTTCTATAAAAGCATATTTAGCTGTGCTAAGTGAGGTATGATATCCATCATAATATTCATGCATGCCACAAATCTGTAGTCTATGAGTTTATTCAACAAGTCTTGATACACTTTTGTTTTGTTATTCTTTTTGAAATAATTCACGAGCCCCACCCCAGCTGTGAAAAATTGCATATAGTACATCATAAAATGCCAGCCATCTTATTTCATGCATCTCTCTGATTTTCAGTTGAGGACTGTCCAGAACATTCTGGATTTCGTTCAATTCAGCTGTTCTGTTGACAGATTTATTAAAAAAATAGTACAGGTCTTTAACTGTGCCTTCAAAGGTTTCCTTGAGGTAAGGAATGTTTTTTGATGCATGAGAGGTACACAGATTCAATCTATGAGCCATACAATGAATGCCGATCAAGTGAGGGCTTTTCTCCTTTAACCGTGTAGCTACACCACTTTTGAAACCTGTCACCTCTGATGCCGCATCACTGCCAAAACTAACAGCTTTTTCAAGAGGAATCTCATTCTTTTCCGAGAACTGGACAACTTCTTTGAAAAGAACTTAGTAGTGTGTGATTGGCTTTCCACTGACACATTACCAAGAAAATCAGTTGTAGAAACAAACATGGTTGGTTCAATGATTCTGGCATAAATGACCAGTTTCTTGGTATTTGAAATGTCTGTACTCTCATCAATTAAGATGCTAATGAATGGACTACATCATACTTTCTGCACTAACTCAGATTCTATCACTGTTCCATTGCAATCCTGGAAAAAAATAAAGCTCAATGATAAATCAATGTATGAAAGTATTTTATTATCATTATTACTATTATTTTATTATTATTTAAGTTTTTGAGAAATGTAAAACAAATATATTTTTTTTAAAAACAAAGTAAAATGATTAAAGTCAGATGCAAATTGTGCAAGAACTGTAACCTAAGACCATGGAGTGTCTAAGGATGTGGCCTTGTGATAATTCAGTCATTTTAAGAAATCCCATCAAGGTGTTTAAATGCTAAAATCATATGGCACTACAGTCTCTCTCTCTGTGTTAATTAAAATGATTCAATTATAGTAATGAAGGAAGTGATTATGCCTGTCTGTATACAAATATTTTAAAAACAAAAAACATATAAGCAGATCAGGGTCCATGTCATTTGCTGCAATGATCATCAGAGCAAATAATAATAATAACTTATTTACTGATGCATTATATAAGTTTCAAGTGGTGGGATTTGTCTGGCTACTGTACTTTATCACGATGTCGACAGCAACTCCTTACATGCTCAGGAAATTATTCAAACAACTGCGACTGTATCATCATTTCAAACACAAGAAAACTCGTTACTGTGATACTGAAATGTGACCTGACTAGACAGGAAAGAATTTCATGACAAAAGAAACAGGTACCAATAATCCAGATTGATTAGAAAAGAAAAACGTCATCCACCATTAAACATTGACAGGAAGTTATGACGACTAGCTACCAAATACAATTTTATTGGCCGATCACGATGCTAGGTGCTATTTTTAGTAACACAGGGATTCCTCAAGATATGCACTGATCGGAACCTAACTGATCATGTTTTGGTTGCTCGTTAGTATACACCATTTTTCCATCTAAATTTCAATAGAAAAAATGTAAATAAAATAAAAGAACTTACCTGAAATTCCTCTACAGAAGCTCTTGACGAATATGTTGCATTTCCTCTTACTCTCATGTTGCCAACACAAACACCCAGAAAGTCAACAAAATCCAACAATGAGACATATTTTAGAGAAGCAATATTCTCCTTCACCAAGTAATAGGCAACTGACATAGCATAAATAACTGAATCAGATACAGATTTCTTGCTGATAGCTGCCATGCATGTAGTTTTAATATTTTCACTTAGTTTCAAATCCTGAACCACCTGTTTGTGAGCTGGTAATTCAACATGTCTCTCAAGGGTTGATGTCCTGAAATTAGCATTTCCAAGTATGAAAGATTTTTTTTGCCAGTTTTAACACACCATCTGCAAAGCATCTCATTTTTTTCCATTCATTTCCAGCCATGGTTGATTTTGTTTCCAGTCTGAATTGAAAGAGTACTTTTTTTCTTGGCATTAAATGGACCCTTACTTTCATCACCACCATCCTTAAGCACATCATCACTAGCATTGTCTGATATGGGAGGAAGTGTGTGTTCGCTGTCATTGTGCCTAGTGACAGAAACTTCTGCACCCAGACTGTTATTAGAAGTGTTACAACTAAAATAATGAAAATGTGTCCAAGTTTTAACTGATTTAGCCATTTAACATGTCCCGCCAAGCCAGCCTCTGTATCAAACGTTCTCTTCTGACCTTTGTTATTAACCAATCAGAACTCAGCACATGACACAAAGAAATAAGTGATGTATTTACAACTATACAAGTACAACATATTCGCAGAGAGTGTCAACCGGGAATTTTAAAGCAACAAAAAAAACAATTAAAAAATAATGCATTCATTCTCACAGTTCTTATTTTTTGCATGATTTTGCCCGCATAGGATTAAAAATATTGTGGGAAAGCTTAAATTTGGGGGGAATTTGCACGATCGCATGTCCTAGATGCAACCCTGTCACAGAGCAAGTGTTCCAAGGAATGCTGTGTCTTTCTGCTCTGCAAAGTGAATGACCTATAAACCTTGCACTAGTGAACACATTATCACATGCATGTCACTCTATGCTTCATAACTAATTAAAATGAATGCATTTATCAAGCATCATGACTGTACATGTGGCACAGAAACAGATATAAATGTAAATTAAAGTAATGATCAAAGTATGAACTGTAGATCATGGCCACACTTAACCTGACTGCATGGAATATTACTCCTCTAGGCAAATACACTGTTGCATACTTTTGGTAAGGGTCATGGGTTTTCCTCAAAATAAATGCATAACTTCCTTTCCCCATGCACTAAACATGATCCAAATAAAAACCCAACATATTCACAAGTTCAATACTGATTTGTGGCTATGCATTTGACTAATGTGAATATGCTGATTTAGCTCCTCTACAACTCTTGGCTTAATACCTGGTTATGGCACTTGCTGGGGTACAAGTTGACAGAACTGTAAAATAAATTAAATCTAGTAACATAAAGTTCCTTACTTTCTGATTAGATTTAAGGAACATGTGAACATGAAACCTCTATCACGGCCAATGACCCCCATTCCTGAGCTCCGCCCAGCACCATCCATACAAATCAGCTCTGGTTCCATATCCTTGTTGGCCACAAGGAATCTAGCAAACACGATGTCACCAACCTGGAATAAATGAAAAATTATTGTCACCAAACATTTTGAAGATAAGGGTAAATGGAACACTGTATCCCAAGACAACTGCTTTGTGATGCACTGGAACATTTACTTAATTCATGGGGCACTAATTTTGTAGATTTCATGGATATAAAAACATAACAAGAGGGCAAAGTAGTCAGCACATGAGATTGCTCATCTGGCGTACATCTACCTAATCCAATGCATCTTATGAAAGGAACTGTTTCAAGACCTCTACATTTTTTTTGTATCTTCATTCATCATGGGTGGCAAAATACAGTCCTTAACCCAGTATGTTTTCTGATGGCAAGTCAGCATCATTTGTTGAATAATGAAACACTTTTATGCCAGGATGCTTTCTGTTAAATTTGCTTAAATTCTGTTGTATGTTTCTTTTTTTTAACATAAACATATTCAAATGGAAAATTGCTTATTCAAATGGAAAATTGCTATTTTTAGCAACAGTAACCATATTTGAAGGTCTATACTATCATTTGTCTAAATCTGACAACCCTTGGCATGATTTCCATAATTCACATAAAAATGATAAGCCCCTTATGCCAGAATGCTTTCTGTCAAATCTGGTAAAATTCTGTGTACCAGTATTTCAGAATTCATTTCAAGGTATTTTTATTTTTGTTAATCAGGCCATATTTCATGGCTGATCAGTACCATTTGTAAAAAAAGCCCTTCAAGCTTATATGCTTTCTGTTAAATCTGGTCAAATTCTTTTAATCAGTTTTTGAAAAGAATCCGTTTAATGGGTCTTCTATTTTTAGTAACAGCAGCCTTATCTGATGATTAATCAGCACCAGTTGCCCTTAATGCTTCCTATCAAATTTCCCATAAAAATTAATACTACTGCATACTAAGGCACGTTAAAAGCATCACTGTTGTACATACTTTAAAGCAAGATTGCTGTATAATGAGGTAAATACAAGCAAAGCTGTTGTATACTTAGGTAATTAAACGCAAGCCTGTTGTATAATTAGATAAGTTAAAAGCAAGAACATTCTAGTATACTGAGATATGCTAAAAACAAGGCTGTTATATACTGAGGTGTGTTAAAAACAAGACTGTTGTATTTTGAAGTACATTATAAGCAAGGTTGTTGTATACCAAGATATTTTAAAGCAAGGCAGATGTGCACTGATAAGTTAAAAGCAAGGCTATTGTATAATTAGGTATGCTAAAAGCCAGGCTGCTGTATACTGAGATATGTGAAATGTAAGGCTGCTGATATATTGAGAATTATTAAAAGTAAGACCAATGCATACTGATGCAAGATAAAAGCACTGCACTTGTATACTGAGGTATGTTAAAAGCAGGGCAGTTTCATCCGAGGTATGTTAAAAGCATGGCAGTTTCATCCAAGGTATGTTAAAAGCATGGCAGTTTCATCCGAGGTATGTTAAAAGCAAGGTTATTTTACATGAGTATGTTGTACACAAATATAAATCACAATGAAGACCTTAAACACTTTAGTTTCAATGTTACTCTATACACTAATCGACCCTATACTTAAAGCGAGGGACACATATAGACACTGTATGTACTAGCTTATGAGTCATTTCAAACTACAAAGAACAAAGATCTCCATCTGCAGTAGAATAATGCATATGCAGATCAGGGTCTATGTTGTTTGTTCTACTCATTTCTCCTAATAAAATGCACAGACTCAGAGCTGCTGGCACTTTATGCAACAGCAGATCTGGGTCTGTACAGTTTGCAGTTGGAATAGACTAATAAGCAAGTACGTATGATAGATTCTTAAAACAAATCTTGTTGATGTAAACACAGCCAATACTGCTACAGCCAGAAAAGACAAGTGATTATGACTTTTCACTCTGGTGCTGGGTGATAAGTTAGTGACCAAAATGGAGATAGGATTGACTTTACAAAAGGCTGGTAAAAAGCCGTGCATTGTTAAGATTTCTAAATCACTTTCAGAACAACTTTATAAGATAGAGCTGATTGTATCAAAATAACTTTTTTTGCTGACAACATAATTAGCCTTCAAAACTGATCTCCAGTGTGTCATGCAAGGTAGGATATATTTGCACGTACCAAGATTATGCTTTTGCCGTTACCTCTCATTCTATGTAACGACAATTATAATAAACTTGGGATAAACGTGCATGACTTATAATTTGACTATGTATCCAGTAACCTATCCCTGCTTGACTTTTTTCAAGATATATTAAGATATTGTTTTTGATAGTGTCTAGTAGCTATATGAAATTTGATTCTCAAGGTCTTGCATAAAAACAAATGTCTTTTCCAATACAGTGGCCTATTTGAACAGCTCTGATAAAAAAAATTACTTCTGCTTTTTGGTACATATTCACATGTATGTTAGATTCAAGCGTAATAAGGCAGGTGCTTTTTTTATATCCTACATAAATGTAAACTGTGCAGATATAAAAAATGTTTTCCAAAATAAAAAAGGACAGACCCTGAAATAGGTAATTTTAACTGTGAAATGAAAACAGAATGTAGAATGAATACAATTAAAGTCATAAATGCAACTGGAATAAAATAGCGAGGACATATGGAAAATGCAAAATGGAACATAAAAAGATAAGAATGCATTTTATGAATGGATTTGAAAATATGTTCACCAGGAATTCTGGATGCCACTAATTTTCATAGTTGAATGCCCACATGTATGATAATCCAGGATTATCTGATTCTTTCACTGACACACAATTTCTCACTATTTACACTGGTCAACAGTGAAATCATTACTGACTTGAAAAGGCCCTAATCTGTAGTATTTTGGTGTGCCGAACACGAATATAACCGTGAAAAATTTGTATTGGCTCTCGTTTTGAAGATATTCATATACCTCATTTTCTATGTTTCACTGTGTAAATTTCTCCAGTAGGACTGCAGCAACATCCGGAATAATGATGTAACATTGCATAATACCATCATGCTCACATCATCCACAGTTGATTGCATCATTTTCTGATGCAATGCAATACTAATGCCATGCGGCTGCTGAAGTAAGTTGACGTCAGCAGTGTACTATACATGTGTAGGCCTATTATACTAATGCCAGGCGGCTGCTGAAGCTGACGTAAGCAGTGTACTATATAAAGCCCAATCAGATAGGTTCAGCATTTAAAATATTTTAGACGTTGTGCGAGACAGTTCAAGCTACTGTTACATAAAACTTATTATTTTATCCATTTACGTACAATAAAGAACAGTAATGCCTCGAAAGTGTGTTAATACCGCGGACAATTTTTGCTATATTTGTGGGGAAGTGACATTTGCCAACCAGAAGAAAAGTATCAATTCTCAAGTGAAGAAGGCATATCATCTTTACTTCGGATGCAAGGTTGGTGACCAAGACAAGCCTTGGGCTCCGCATATATGCTGTGCTACATGTACAACACAGCTTTCACAGTGGTTGAATTGCAAAAGGTCATCAATGCCGTTTGCAGTCCCAATGGTGTGGAGAGAGCCAAGCAACCACCTAAATGACTGTTACTTCTGCTTGGTTCCTCCTCTTTCCGGCGGAATAACGAAGCGAAAGAAGTCGAGAATAGTCTACCCAAACATTCCGTCTGCATTGAGACCAGTTCCACATGGTGAGGGACTTCCTATTCCAGAACCTCCAGCAGAATATTCTCTTGATTCATCTGACGAAGACAAAGGTGAGTCGACCTGTTCTTCTCCTGGTCCATCAGCATGCAGTGATCCAGATTTTCACTGTGGTGCATCATCAACCCCACACAGAATAACACAGGAAGAACTAAATGACCTGATTCGTGATTTGGACTTATCAAAGAACAAGGCAGAATTGCTAGGATCAAGACTCCAACAATGGAATCTTCTAGAAGAAGATGTCACAATTACTGCATATCGAAAGCGCCACCAGCAATTGGAGCCTTTCTTCAGAAAGGAAAGTAATCTGATATTCTGTTCCGATATTGAGGGCCTCATGAATGCTTTAAAAATCACTCATGACCCACAAGAATGGAGACTATTTGTGGACTCTTCGAAACTGAGTCTCAAGGCTGTGCTTTTGCACAATGGAAACATTCTTCCATCTATTCCAGTAGCGTATGCTGTCCACATGAAAGAGACATACGATAACTTAAGGCAGCTACTGAATTCCATTGAGTATAACAAGTACAGCTGGCACCTCTGTGGTGATTTGAAGGTAGTTGCCCTTTTAATGGGACTGCAGCAAGGATATACAAAATACATGTGTTTCTTATGCGAGTGGGGTAGCCGAGCAAGGGAAATGCACTACATGAGGAAGGAATGGACTCACAGGCAGAATGTAGCCATTGGAGAGAAGAATATCCAACACCCAGCTCTGGTTGAGGCTCAGAAAATCTTGCTACCACCCCTTCACATCAAACTAGGTTTGATGAAGAACTTTGTGAAAGCCATTGACCGGACTTTGCCAGCATTCCGATACCTGCATGAAAAATTCCCTCGACTCAGCGAAGCAAAGATTAAAGAGGGAGTTTTTGTGGGTCCTCAGATTCGAGAGCTTTTCAAAGATGACCGGTTCAACAACTTGCTGGAAGGTGACGCGAAACAAGCATGGAATGCTTTTCGCCTAGCTTCTACAAACTTCCTCGGAAATGTTAGGGCAGAAAACTATAAGGAACTAGTAGAAGACATGTTGATGAAGTATAAGAAACTTGGCTGCAATATGTCTCTAAAGATTCACTTCCTTCATTCCCATTTGGATTTCTTTCCTAGCAACTGTGGTATTGTTAGTGATGAACACGGCGAACGTTTTCATCAAGATATCGCAACAATGGAACAAAGATACCAGGGAAAATGGTCCACTACAATGCTGGCTGACTACTGCTGGACACTCCTCAGAGATGCTCCCGAACAGCTGTACAAGAGACAGGCGAAGAAATCTAAGATGTAGTCAATGACTTGATTTTTTATAGGTAGGCTATTACAGTTGACCTTTTACTATTGGAATGCATTTCGTTATGTAAACATTAATTTCTTGCAGATTACAAAAAAACTAGAGCCAATTTTGCAATTTGACTGTCATATTCGTGTTCAGCACATAAAAATTGATAAGAATTGACTAATTTTATTTCAGTAACATGACTTTTGTAAAAATTTGTTGTCCAGTGTTATCAACCATGACATTTTTCTAACAACTGCCATTTGCCTGATGTGATGACAACATCACCAATAATTTGTATCTATATCAATTTTTAAAGGGGAAATAAAATGAAATACTAAATAAAATTTGCGAAGAAATACTGTGAAACTAAAGTCTTAAATGTATTGCAGCTCAGATTATATATTTGTAACTTCATACTGTCTTTTGAAATTTATGCATTTTCTGTTATATTAAAGAATAATCTTAATGTGACAAGATATAAATGCAAAAGCTCTCTCTGCTCAATACTACTGACAAAAAAATCCCAACGTTTGTTATATGAATATGCAGATAGCTACATATCCTGCAATGCATAATTTTACTAAATCTGCATTCCATTTGCACTTTGCTTGTTCTTCTTTTGCACCTGTGCTACATTTGCATTTTTTATTTGCATTCTCTCTGCATTCCATTGGCATTTACATTTCTGTGATCATTTTGTCATTATTCATTTAAAGTCTGAGAAATGGATACTGATTTTGTGTTTATTACTTCCATTTATATTGAGTGTTGGACCATAGTGTACATTCAGTAGGACTATATGTAACTGGATAACCAGAAGGATATGCAGGGATGGTCCTGGCTTTTAAAAAGCTGTCGCCAAAAAAAGTAGTGTACATTTTTCCAAGTGTTAATTTAGTCTATTAATGTAACAGGCAATGAAAATTACAAAAGATGGGTTAGTTAATACTTTAATTACAACAAGCATTAAAACAAAATGTTACAAAGTGTTACATGAAGATCCATCGCGATTTTAGGGCTGCCCACTTGTTGAATGCAGTTTCAAAGTCTAATTTTTCACATCTGTACATGCTGATTCTCATTAAATTCTCGAGAGATGAGATGTAGAGCTTATTTCTGATGTCAGTTTTTATGAGGTTCATCTTATGGAATCCACGTTCACAGTCCACAGTGCTGACAGGTGACACCAGTAGTCTCTCAGCAGCCCCCCCCCCCACTTTATGGCTAGCTTCACAAAGCTTGTAGCGAATTGCTTCCTAAATCCCAAGAATGATCACTGAATGCTGTATAAATTTTCTCGACAAGAAAAATAGGATCTCCATTCCCACGAATGAAACTTACACGAGTCAACACCTGGCAATATTGGACCGTATATATAAGCATAAATTCACACCCAATTTAGGGATTCTTTCACTCCTGTATTTTGAGAAATAAATAATTATTATTAATTATGCAAAACAATTTTTTTGCTATTTCTTGTTGCGGAGTTTAAGTCTCTGCAGCCGTAACACGGGACTGATGGCAAAAGGAAAAGATCAATGAGTAAAATGCTGCACTGGCAACAGATGTAATTGTGATTGAGATTTTTTCCATTTGCTTTGTATTTATACACAGTAGTTGGTACTTCAAAGGTTATCAGTTTTCTATGAAGGTTCAGCAAAACTATTGTATTCGTGTATGTATAAAAAAAAACAGAAGGATTAGCCATACAATTAATTGTATCTGTTCTATTCGCGTCTTCAGAAGTCGGTCAGTTGTAGGTATAGTGCGGTAGCATGATTGACTGTATCGCAGCATACAGTACTCAGCCCAGATGCCAGCATAAGCAGATTATGATGTAACAATGCACTGTAAAGATGGGGTTGTCAATAAGAACAAAGGATCGTTTGTGTAACAGAGTGATTCCAATGCATTGCTTAGTCAAGTTTGTGGCTTCCTTTCGTTCTGCCTTTTAATTTATCCAGTCCAAATCCATGATTGTATGTACAAATTAAATAACCAAAAAGTATGTCGCCAAAAAAATCGCCAGATGGGATATTTTTGTTGCCAATAAGGAAAAAAATCACAATTTGCGACATTGGCGAAGCCCAGGATGATCTCTGATATGTCACAGCATAACAACCAAGTGTTGGACCATATTGTACATTCAGTAGGACTCTATGTAAGTGGATGACCAAAAGGATATGTCACAGCATAACAACCAAGTTTGGACCATATTGTACATTCAGTAGGACTCTATGTAAGTGGATGACCAGAAGGATATGTCAGCATAACAACCGAGTGTTGGACCATGGTGTACATTCACTAGAAGTCTATGTAAGTGGATGACCAGACGGATATGTCACAGCATAACCACCGAATGTTGTACTGTGGTGTACATTCAGTAGGACTCTATGTAAGTGGATGACCAGAAGGATATGTAACAGCATAACAACCAAGAGCTGGACCATAGTGTACATTCAGTAGGAGTGGATGACCAGAAGGATATGTCTCAGCATAACAACCAAGTGTTGGACCATAGTGCACAATAAGTAGGAGTCTATTTAAGTGGGAGACCTTGAATATACATCATAGCATAACAACTGAGAGTGTTGAACCATAGTGTACGTTAAGTTAGTATCTTCATAAGTTGAGAATCAGTAGAATCAGTCTAAATCTCCAGATAACTCTTGTACAAATCAATGCAGAAGGCTTCCTGTCTCACAAGTAAAAGAACAAAATCTACTTCAATAATAATTAGACACTCCAAGTTCTAGCGGCAATAATGGCAGAAGTAGCTTTAGTAGTAGTAAAAATAATAATAATTAGAAAAACTAAAATGGTGATTGCCATTGCAAATCTCTACACTTTTCACTACATGTTCTCCTGCCCACCCCCATCTCCGTACTAACCCCTACCCATGGAAAGTGACTCAGGGGTGATGAAAAATCTGTCTCATAGACAATGTGTCTACCTGCTATGATTGCATATATAATAGTTTGGGAAAAAATATATTTGAAAAGTTTATTGTAATTGCAGTTTCTGGATGTTGGACTTTTGAGCTCCTCTCAAGTGTTACAACTCTGTGGTCTTAAACCAAGTAACAGAAAGAAACAAAACCAATAAGTTTAGTAAAATTAACAAATAATTTATTTCTCTAAGTTACAAAGTGAAAATTTAAGAGGACCTGACGGTAGTATTAATGTATCACAATAATATAATCAAGAATGTCTTTGAATGAAATCAATAATTCCAAAGTAGTGTTTTAGTCCAAAAAGTCAATAAGCACTTTGTAATTCCAAGGTATATTGTAAATAAATGATTCCTCTCAAATTATATATGAACACAACTGTAAATAAATCCTCTGAATAATTTTAAAAACATGAATGAATAATTGTTTACCTCATCCTAAACAAACTAATTTCACTTGACCTAAGACAATAAAATGTCAAGGATGTAGGTCATTTAAAATGGAACATTCCATCAAACTGCAAAACAAGCTGGCTTCTAGAACATTTTAAGTTTGTACAAGATTCGACACTGAACTCAAATCAAAGTAAACATCTTTCAAAAAAGACACAATCCAGGTAGGCCAGAACTCTACCCTTGATCATGTACAAAAGTCAAGAACACAATGTAAATTTAAAAATATACATAAGAACATCAGAAACTGGTGCCAAAGGAGACCTGCCTCCCCCCAAAAAAACACACACATACACAGAGATAGTTACCACTAAGGCAATATAATTATAAAGTTTAATGAAAACTTCACTGACCAGTTTAGGAAATGTGGTAATGGACAGACAGACAGAGGGGTATCATAATATCCTTGACACCTGGATCTTTTTAGGATAGGTACAAAACATTAAACCATGTCTAGGAATGTCACCTTGAGGTAGAGTTGCATCTCTTAGTCATAAAGATATATATATTAGTAATTTTGGTTCCTTGTTTCTTTCCGTCTTTCAAGCTTGATAGATTATTTTTTTGTTTTGTTAGTTGATCCAGATTTCCACTGAGAGTCAAATTTAATATTGAATAATTCTGTTTCAATAAATAGTATGTACTTAACCAGCAAAACAATTTTATCAAATTGTTGGTATAAATTATGAAAACAGTCATGGTTGAGACCAGTTCTAGTGCCTTGTAATTCGATATAATCATTCTTGTAATAGATTTTATGCATTATCTTTGCTACTTGTAAGCCAATGACAATTCTTATACAGAACAGTTTTCAATGTTCAGTCTAGGCCTTGACTTGTATGTACATGTCGTGTATAGCTGTATCTGCATTGTCATGTGTATAGTTGTATCTGCACTGTCATGTGTATAGTTGTATCTGCTCTGTCATGTGTATAGTTGTATCTGCATTGTCATGTGTATAATTGTATCTGCACTGTCATGTGTATAGTTGTATCTGCACTGTCGTGTGTATAGCTGCATCTGCACTGTCATGTGTATAGTTGTATCTGCACTGTCATGTGTATAGTTGTATCTCCACTGTCATGTATAATTGTATCTCCACTGTCATATGTATACTTGTATCTGCATTGTCATGTGTATAGACGTATCTGCACTGTTATGTGTAGTTGTATGTGCAGTTAAGTGTATTGTTGTATCTGCACTGTCATGTGTATAGTTGTATCTGCACTGTTACATGTATAGTTGTATCTGCAATGTCATGTATATAGTTGTATCTGTTGTACTGTAATGTGTTAATATTTCAGACAATGATCCCCACAAATCAGTGGTTTTTCTGCTGATTTTCCAAGGTGTATTGAACAGGAAGATAATGGATATATGATCACTGGACCATGGCTGGCATTGTCATATAACATTATAATCAGTAACAGTTATCAGAAGCTGGATCTTGATCAATTATTGCCTTTGTATGAAGCATTTACAAATTTTTACCAACTGAAATGTGATGACGTCTGTTTTCAGCTATCCCATTGTTTGCTACTTTTATGAACCATCTTGAATCTTATTACATGTTTGAATTATTTCAAAAATGGCATTAGCAGTATCAGCCATACTCAATGTGAGTTGACAGCTATAACATGTACTTCTTTCAATACAAAGGAATGGTTAGTGGAAACAACATCCTGGTGCATTTCCAGTTGACTACACATAAGCAAAGATTTGAAAAAAGCTAAAATGCTTATGGAACATACAGGGGAAAAATGTTATAAATTAGACAGGTATCATCAGAAAAATGAGGGGCACAAATAAAAACATAGCAGGGCATTAGGATTTAAATAAAAGGTGCTGTGCCTTTCTAACTACAGCTGGCTGAGCTGGAACAATTTTTCTAACCAAACTTTATATATCCAGTTGTAAATAAAAGACCCATAATGTATGCAATGCATATCATGACCCTTGGGTCACAGTCTGAGGTGGTTACCAGGGTTGGGGTGTTGGTGTTATAAAATGAATGTGTGGGGATCTGCAGTGTTACTGTCATTGCTATTACCATGCCTTTAGGGGCCCCGAGTGGCCGAGTGGTCTAAAGCGTTCGCCGTTACGGATCACTGCCATCTCACCTCTGTCTGCGCCGGTTCGAGTCTCAGATTCAGCCAATGTAGATATGTGAGAAAGCATGCCAGTAGCTTCTCGTGGGTCGGTGGTTCTTTCCGGGGTTTTCCCGGGTTCTTCCTCCACCATTAATACTGGCCGCCATATATGGCCTATCGTGTGCTGAAAAATGGCGTTAAACCCCACAACAACCAACCAACCAACCATGCCTTTAATAATTTAATCCACCACTTTCCATGTAACCAATGGGGTTACATGAGTGAGGCAGGGGGGTATTCTTTCCCCTTTGTTATATGTGTGTGTGTGTGTGTGTGTGTGTGTGCATGCATGTGTGTGTGTGAGTTAAATCCAAGCTGGTTCAGTGTTACATGGGGTTATGTCTGCCACTAAATGTGTTGTTTCTTAAGTTTAGTTTTGATGATGATATGTCATTGATAAGTCCTTCTATCTCAGGTTTAAGGAAATTATTAAAGATATGTGAAAAATACGCATTTGAGAATAATATCATCTATAATACAAAAAAATCAGTATGCATGGTCTTTCAACCAACTTGTTTCAAATTACCATCTCCTCCCCCGTACATCTTAATGGCAATGCTCTTACGTATGTCAACAGTTATACGTATTTGGCTCATATTTTGAAATCCAATCGGTCAGATAATGAAGATATGATAAGACGTTATCAATATGTGTGTACTTGAACAAACATGCTTTTACATAAATTTAAGAATTGTTCATTGCATATCAAAATTAGATTATTCAAATCTTATTGCTGCACTATGTACTGTACACCTCTGTGGACAAACTTCAGTAAATCTATGAAAAGAAAACTATTTGTTATAATAACAGTCTTCATGTTCTATTAGTCTTCCTAGATAGAACAGTTCTTCCAACATGTTTGTAAATTATAATGGATTCAGTTTTGATGAAGTAATGAGAAAGTATGTTATTCTCTATGATGACAAGAATATCTAGTATACTGAAATCTCTTTGGAACTATGACATTCATTTACATTCTCATATTATTAGCAGATGGAACAAATTACTCTTTAAATGTGCCACTTAATTTCATTCTTAACAATGCAGGGTGCAGTTAATTGTGTAGATGTGTCTGTATACTTCTTTTATATTTACAATGTTTTTAATTTATATCTATATTTTAATTTAGATGTATGGACTATGCAGTCTGAAATAAAGAATTCTTATCTTATCTTATTCTTATCTTATTTAATATTGATCATGAACTAACCAGTGCACTTGTTCAAACACAGATATGCTATACATTAGGTACCTCGCCATGAACCATCAGTGTATTCATTACAACCATAAATGCATGACACAATTACATAAATGTACTGCATATTTTAATACCTGACACTGACCCAGTCAGTGCATTCATTACAGCCATTATATGCATACTACATATTTTAATACCTGACACTGACCCAGTCAGTGCATTCATTACAGCCATTATATGCATACTACATATTTTAATACCTGACACTGACCCAGTCAGTGCATTCATTACAGCCATTATATGCATACTACATATTTTAATACCTGACACTGACCCAGTCAGTGCATTCATTACAGCCATTATATGCATACTACACATTTTAATACATGACCTTGAACCAAACAGTGCATTTGTTACAGCCACAAATTCAGTATACATTTGACTATATGACCTTGACATCTGGTCTGTTTCTCTTGGTTGCTCCTTCAAATGAGAGGTATGAAAGAGTAGCCTGTTCACTTCCACCAACATCCACTCGGAACACATCTCCTGCTTTGGCCATCACAACTCCAAGAACCTGCTCCCCCTTCACAGGAACATACTGTTAGGCAAAAATAGAATGCAGGGTCATACAATGTGTAGAAAAAGAGAATATTTCAGACTGAAACTTTATGCAACCCTTCTATACAGCTACTAAATTCTGTGGACTCCATGTTTTTCTCATGATATGGCATGTTACTACATTTTTTTAGATGGATGGTGATGGGGTATTTCCCCTCTCCTGCCCCAACTTTCAGTTCTAGATTAGACCTTGTATATCCTTCCACATTTTAGTCATAAACTGTCACTCAATATACATCTAAAAAAATCAATGGATAAAGATAATTTTGCCTTCTTAACAAAACGAGGCAAAGTTTCCATATTTTAGGCGACTTAGTCACCCACTTCGTCTGGTTGCATGGCCCCTGCTGTATCAGTATATACACATATTAAGTGGAGGACAAAAGCAAAACAAGAATATATGAACCCCGAGATTGCAAAAGCAACTTCACCCTGTGTTTTATGTGTATAATGAGTGACAGTAGTTGATGACTTTTGAGATGCTCCCTTACCTTATCCAAATAATTCCAGTGTTGTATCATAGCCTAAGGTGAAATGTATTGCATGCATCAAATAGCTGGTATTCATACATATTGCACTCACTCACAAACTCTTGCACAGGCATTTGTGTTAACAGCTGACTGACCATTCACCTTTCTCAAGAGAGTTATCTCCAAGTTACAATCTGATGATGAAGACATACCAACTTGTGTATTGAAAGTTAAACATCAATATGTAAATAGCAGTTTGTGTTTTAAGAACAGAAATGGTGAAAAGCACTAATTTAAACAAAAAATGTTGAAGATTTTAACTGCCATTTTTGCATCATTTTCGTTATCAAGTCAGTCTGAAACTATAAGTGAACCTGTTATGGGGTAATAATGGTGGATATCGCTATATCTAGGAAATACCAGTTCATTAGATTTTGTCTTCATCAAGCACTGGGCAAATTGATTAGGGAAAATATACAATTCATACAAAGCAATGTCTAAATATTATGTGATAGAAAATTTAGCATAAAAATGTAAGAAACATATGGGATAATTCTATGTTGTGTTAATCAAGAAGCACTCATAGATCTAGGTAGTTTCCAACATCTCCCACTTTAGGTGAAATACCAAAATGTAGTGAAGCAAAATCTATTTAACCAATGCAGGAAATTACTATAGGCAGACAAATATGAAAACCATAAATCTGCATCAATATCAATGGATTATTATAAAATAGCTAGAAAGTGCCTGGTTAAGAAAATCCCTCTATCAACAAATTGTTGCACTCACATGTCCTACATGATGCCATATTTGTTCTTGACTTTGTTGATTTGTTTGGAAAGAATGGTCTAGTTTATTCATATACTGACTTTAATGCTATATTGTGCTGTCTATAGTTACAGCAATGTTTTATCAGCAACAATAAAGGGGCTGCTCACCAGTTATTATGTACTTTTAAGAGAGTGACGTATGTATGGTTAAGTTGTTTGCATTTGAAACATGCACAGTGCAGAGAATGTTGACATCACTCTATGCTACTTTTATGTAATATGGCTGACATTTCTTTGTGGAAATTGTACATGATCTAAGCACACTGCTAACCAAAATGGCTGCTCCCATGTGCTAAAAAATCAGCCTGAATTAGTCTAAATTACACTATCCATAGCAGCTATTAAAAAAGGGACAATTAATTTTGCCAGACTAGACAATGCCAGCTTCTAAATGTGCAATGAATGAATTATAAAATACAAAATGTACAAAAAAATTATTGGATTTTTTTTATACAATTGATCTCTGCAGTTCAGGAAGTGAAAATGACCAAGTGGAACAAGCAGTTTTTTGAAAGGTGCACATTTGGAGTAAGGCCAACCTGTATACTCTATAACCCATATTATACCCATCAGTCTAACACCAAAATAAAGGGAACTAAAGGTTCTTTGACCAATACCTAAGATATACAAGGTCTTTTTTAAAAATCAAGTATAACCAGTGAGGAAACCCAAGGAAATTCTTTTTCTTTAAAATTCCAACCCTATGCAAAATATGAAATTGTAGAGCACCACCAAAATTAGGATAAACAATATAGTAGGAAGACACCTGTGCATTTCCTCTCATATCTTACAGGGGTTGTTTTAAACAAGCTTAGAAATCTTTGGAACTGTCATTTTATTTATAGTGAACTTCCAGAAACTAAAGTGTTAGTGCATTAAGCCTTTTTACCAACTTGCAATTACAATAATGTAATCTAGTTACTTGTATCAGTTATTTACAATGTAGTTTCTACTGTGCCGTTTTGAAATCATATGGACAAAATACAATGCACATATCTTACATCTCTCCATCCAAACATACACATATGAACACAATGCATATGAATATGAAACATTCATTCCCTAACTATATATATATATATATATATATATATATATATATATATATATATATATATATATATATATATATATATATAGTATGTATGTATGCTGTATCAATGATATACTAAGAGATGAAAAATTTATATGCGTGGTATATCATTGATACAGCATATATACTATATGTATATTTTATTTATATCACATACAAATACATATATTTACCATTTGAGTGGAGTTAGATTGACCAGAGGCAACTGTGTGTTGACTGTGTGAATGAACTCACATCCCTGCCGAGTGTGTCCACTACAAAATGTAGTTCTGTCTTTTTGTGCCTATTTACAATCATCTTTTCATATTGATAAGTTGATTGTTTTCATTTTTGAGTTTCTATTTTTATTCACATTGATTAAATCAATATAAGTTACACTTATGATTTATACATGAAATATGGTTTTAATGCAGTAGAGCACTAGGCCTACAGACACATAGATTCTTGAATACTGAACGCTCATCAATGCATTGGCATACAAGCACAAGGAAATTAGTGTGGAATATAATCTAAGTAAAACAACGAACCAACAAGAGGTAATTAAAATATTTTAATGTATTTAAATTTGATCAAAGTCATTATTCTGCTTTAATTAACATTACTACCAACCATAAATTTGTTTGTTTCTCTCTCTCTCTCCCTCTCTTTCTTTGGTCGCTTTGACTTAACATTTACCATCATTCTTCATAGGTCCAGAGACAATGTGGTATAACACAAGTGAAAATCCTCTATTCTAGTTTTTTTATGGATTTTTGCCATTATCTTGACATGATGGTCAACCGAGGTGGGGGGGGGGGGCTTTGGATATTTTCATATTTAATTAATAATAATTGATTTTTAGAACTTTATAATAGGTTTAACTTTGTATCATTGATTATATTAACACTTTAGATAGGTCCCAAGGGAAGTGTAAACATACCATTATGAAGAATAATATTGTAGGTTACTTGGTGCAATTTCAGTTTCAAGGTTTTTTATCCAGCCCAATTTCTTTTTCTCTCTCACTCCAGATTTCTGCATATTTTGTTCCTTGTGCATGAGGGGAGGGGGAAATGGAAAAAGAAAGGATTGCAATTAAATTGTGTACCATGTTAATTCATTTATAAAACAGGGATTATTATTACTTTCTATGGTTATTTTCATATCTCACTAATGATTAATGAGTTGAAATTCATCACTGATCTAAAGGAATAGACCCAACAGCACACAGTTCCAAGAATGTTTACGTATGCATATTACTGCACCATGGGTGGATCACAATTCGATATACCAATAGTATTGATGTATCAAACTGCTTTATACTAACACTTTAAAAGCCATGCTATTTTTAATATATGTGGTATGTATACACAGGTAAAACTCTGGGTCCAAAGAATAACATCGCAATATAAGTGGGATCATATAAACAAATTTTTCTAAAAAACTTCCCCATAGAAAATGTGCATTGAAATTTCAATGTCATCAGTTTTAACTAACCTCTTAGTCATATATCGCAATATGTTTTAGAAAATTTTGGAATTTAAGGCAACATTAAACGCAGTGCTGGGATAAAAAAATCTGCTAGGGATACAAATAATTAGCTTTTCCAAAAGCATGTATTTAGGAAGTTAAAAAGAGAGTTCACCTTAAATTAAAAAATGGGAGCCATGCTGCCATTGCATTGTAAGTGGAATCGCATTATAACAAATCATGTTATAGTGGGTTTTACCTGTGTATATATCTCTGTTTAGCTTTTACTCCTATTTTGTCTAAAAGGCAAAGCCACTTTTCCCTAAAATTCAAGTCTAGCTTCACCTAAAGCTGTACCGATGTTACTTTTTGTTGATTATGCCAATACCGATTATTTCAAGAAACCGTCTGTTCTACAGTTAATGAAAGCACTAGCATTTGATTGACAAGTAAACCATGCCCTATTTTTGTTATAACTAACAATGCCTAAAATTAGTGCGGATTTATGTTAACAGTTCAAATGTGGTCTCAAGCTACCATACATGTAATAACTATTTCCCACATTTTATATCCCACCTTATTTCTTATTGTTAACTCATATATGTAAATAAAACTCTTTATTAAATAACATATTTATTCCGAATTAGTTTTTTGGGGGCACGTATGCACTGTGATATGTTTATTCATTCCTTCTTTTAATTTAATGATGGTAATCAATGCTTATATATATGGTACAGTAATGCCAGTTCAAGTTGACTCATGTAAGTTTCATTGGTGGGAATGGAGATCAAAATTTGCTTGTCGAGAAAAAATCTATGGCATTCAGTGATCATTCCTGGGATTTAGGAAGCAGTTTACTAACAAGCAAAGCATGTAAAGCGTGGCAAAAATAAATTTCTGAACTCCTGGTTGACGGAGATGTACTTTGTGATGCAAGCCATAAAATGGGGGGGGGGGGCATTTAATTCCTGAATGCATGAAATCGATGGTCGCATTACACGTCACTTATCTTACATTGCAAAGTACGATCGTAGGGTTTTAGTATTAAAATGTCATTATCTAAATAAAGTTTCTTACAAAACTATTATTTGGAAAATAATATACATAATATAGATTTGCTTAATACCTGATGTTTCTATTAAAAAAAAAAAAGAGACTGTAGGAAAGTAGATATTTTACATTTGATAATGCATTTATTTCAGGTGACAACAGTTAGACCTATGCACTAACGGTGATGCGCAATGCAAAGACCATGAAAGTAGTGCAAAACAGTCATGTAACGATTTATTTTGTAATATTATGGCTGTATTTCTTGTTGTCAATAAAGTAATAACTATCCCATCTTTTTCAATTTTCATTGCCTAATACATTAATAGTCTTGGAAAAATATTCACTACTTATTCTGGCGACATTTTTTGAAAATTGGCAAAAAATATTGAGATTGGCGATTTTTTTTTGGTGGCAACTTTTTGAAAGCCAGGACCATCCCTGTAATGTGTATGCTGGAAGTTCAATGGTCACATGAGGCCTCATTGGCTGCTGTGACTAGGATGACTGCATGCTTGGTATTGATAATTTTTTGTGAGCAGACAATCAGCGGTAGTTTACAGCAAGCGTGTTAAAAAGTATTTACTTTTAAGAATATACTGTCTTTCAATCAACCCCCAAATCAAATGTTTATTCCTTAATTTCCACTATTTAATTCTGATTTAAAATTCAAGCCATGTCAAGATGAATGTTATGATTAAATTTATATTTTGGAAATTTGTTTACATCGGCACCAATTATTTCTGCCAATACTGATTATACTGCTTGTTCCAATAATTGGTCTGATTATGAGTATGGCCAATTAATTGGTAGAGCTTTAGCTTCTCCCCTTGATATAGCATCCTAAACTTAGAAAGTTCAGAACTAATAATAACTGCAAAATTTCAATGTTCAAAATGAATAACTATTATAAAGAATTTTTTTACTATTTACACAGGATTGAGATATTTTCCATAATGTAAAACTGATAGGGATTGGTGGTTTAATTGGATCCCAAAAGTTACTATCTAATTAGTTCTTTTCTTTTTTTCTTTCCTGCCTTCCATTCTTCAAGACTGTTGAGATGGGACCATGCATATGCACAAAGTAGGCAGGAGGGGTAGGAAAATCCCACCCAATATTATATACTTACTTTATAATAAATTTATATATTTACTGTAATATGTATTAAAAGTAATCTGTAGTAAACTTGCATTTTATCAAAAATGTATACTTGTTTGTACAGCTGTAATATATTTTGTTCATCCTTCTAGATTTTGATTTTTTTGGGGGGACTATATAAAATACTGGCATATCAGTTTGAATTTTAATCTGGAATACATATTGTCATTTTCTGGCCAGATTCAGATTGGATGTATAAATTAATGCAATGGTATAATTAAAAAAAAATGAAATTCACTGGACTTCCGAAACAAATAAGGAAATCATATTCAAATAAACTTCTGCAAACATATTAAACCAAACGTTATCAAATATGCTTTAAAAATGTTCTCCAAAGTTCTTGTTCGATTTTCATACATTCATGTTTATTCCTTGTCACACCTTCTTAGATGATAAATTTTGAACTAATACTAATTCAAAAGTAAAATTAAAATGTAAAAAAATAAAACCGATCGGATGTCGTCGCACAAAGTAAACGATAAAAATAATTCAGACTTTGTTGCAGAACTGTCCATCTGGCTAAACTACCCGACTTAATGTTTACATCAATGGAAGTGTATTAATTTATAAATGAAGAATAAAACATTTGGTCCTAAAATGTAATGGCATCGACCCTGACATATAAGACACCTTAGAACAAAGAAAGTTCGTGCTGTGCCCGAACTGAGTTGCTGACCCTCTTTTGGTGACTATCAATCCAGTACATATTCGGTTCTTTGTGTCTCAGTATGCCTGGCTTTGAAACAATAACAGTTTCAGATTCTTGTCGAAGTCCTGGACCAATTATTATTTTTCCTGTCTTTTCAGATTTATTTAAATTATACATAATGTCTCCTGGAAGAAATACTGTGCCCACATGCTCCACCATTGTGGTGCTGTTGACATAGATCATAAAGCGTTCCGACGACTTTAAGTAAATCTAAAAATATAACAAACATATGAGTGTCTCAAATAACATGCGAAGTCATCATCTTAATTACTTTTTTTTTCAATCTAATGTAGCATTAACTAAATTAAAATAAAATGAATGTAGTTAATAAATACTGACTACAGTATATGTATATGTAAATATAAGTTGAAATTATTAAACTGAACATCGAGATTCTGTGGATATATTGCATGGTGTGAGCATCTGTCGTTTGATGGATTGGCCTCATTTTGGGACAAGAAAATGGCGACCAGTTTTAACAACGTGACCGTGTTAATTTTAACAGAAAATGATGAATTTCAAGAAATTCCTGGTAGACCACAGAGAGTTGATGTATCAAGACAGGGAGATAGTGTTGTTCTATGTTTTTACAAAGGTTTGGACTTTATATATTTGCTGCTATTTTTATTTTAGACCATCAACGATTTGACAACAAAGCGCGCGTTCGATATTTTTTTCAAAGCGTACATAGTTATGAGACATTTTGCCTTATTTCTCCACGTTTATTAATAACATTTCACGTAAAAGCAGCAAGGAGAGTGGTTACTGTAGTAGTATAATGAATAGCACACATTAATACTATTGAAGACATTTTGATTCTTTTTCTTCCCTTGTCCTACAATGTAAGACGCCACCCCTGCTTTTGTGTTTTTGGGGTCGCCGTCTTAATGCCTATAACATGCCTGTTTAGCGTGTTCCGAAGTCGAAAAATATTGAAACAAGAAGTCAAATTTTCAGGAGTATATTAGTGCTTAGCCGAGATCATGGGTACCTCTGCTACTGATTTTAGAGTGGAAAAAATATAAATGTTTATCTTAGAGCAGCTAGATGTAGATATTTAAAGGCATTATTAATTAAAATACCTCCAGCTTGCATAATCAGCTATCATAATTTTTGCATCTGTTCATGAGAGCAAAATAATAAGAAAATTTGGGCTAATTTACCTCCATTTTGCGACTCATCATCATCACTTTCCTTGAAGCAACTCTGTGTAATTTTATACAAAGTTAAGAGCAACAAAATACATCAGTTTGAAGTTATTAAAGACAACATATAATCAAAGGCCAGAAAAACATACCATTACAACTTTGCAGACCTTAAGATCCGGAAATATTTGTCATGCAAATAACTCATGTCCAACAAACCGTGTATTATTTATTGTCCTGTACAATTACAGCAAAGACACCAGGAAGAAAATAATTGCCCTTAATAAAGGTTCATATTTTAAAACTACAAGTCTTGAACTGCAGTGCATAAAACTAAATTTTGTCATTAAAACATGCGCAGATATTGCCGTTTGACTATAAGCACATGCATATTCTTCATGTCCATGAAGTTGTTAAATGCGGAACCTAATGCGATCACAGGGGGATTGCAACAGTTTTTCAGTTACATGAAACTGATGAGCCATAAAAACACAATAGAAATATAATTGATATTTTTATCAGGTCATATCATTAAAAGAGATCACTTCTGTACATTACCATTTTGAACTCTTGAGCAAAGATATAACTATAACAAACAAAAATTAACATTTGTTCTTACTAACTGATTATAATCAATTATCAGTTAAGTGGAACCAATTATCAATTGTGAAATGGACTGATTCCCATCACTAGGCTTTTGTACTTAAATGCAGCAAAATTTTCCACATCCTACAAGTACTAAGCTGATTTGACTAGATCTTCTGGACTATTATTTTTGGTAATGCTAATAACTAGGGACACGAAAAATTTGTTATCTGCGTTATCTCTTGTTATATGCAGAAACATTTGACAAAAATACATATTTTCTTTCCACCATTTATTTAATTTGCTTCTATTTACTTTTTTGTGATATTATGGATTTTTCAGCATAACTTGTAATGTTTTGTTTTAATTTGAATATTGATAGATCATTTGCCATCTTAGTTGGGATTTGGTATCTAAGTTATATGTGTAACTAATCTAGTTTTTTAGACAAAATAAGGTTAATTAACATATAATATTGTTTTTTTCACATATATGACCACTGAAATCTTGCAAGTAGCATTGATCAGATTAAATAATACAATGTTTTCAGAATTTTTAAGTAGGAAAAAGTTAATCTTATGTATGTTTCACAGATAATACTGTCCAGTTATGACAAGCTACTCCTATATGTCAAGTTTTTCACAGAAAGATTCGGTTAAAACTGCTGCAACATGAAATATTCAGTATTATGTTTTTGCCTTCATCCACTTGTAATTTGTGCTAAAAGAAGACACTCAAGTTCTATGCACAACTTTTTCAATGTGTTGTATTTCTTGTCATGTGTAAGTCAAAATATGAATGGCTGAAGTAGGTTTTATAAATATTCTTTAAATGTAAGCTCAAAAGTATGCAACCAATGCAAAAAAAAGAGTTGACATATATTCAGATTTTGGCATATATGTAACACTTCTGGGACCCATGATCTCAGTCAAGTACCTTGCACCCTTGGCAGTTCATACCATGCTTTTCTTAAAATTAAGGCAATGCTTTAGTGGACATTACTTACTCTGATCTCTTTTTTTAATGAATTCAAATTCTCAGGCATGCAAATTGACATGTTTTCAAGGTCTGTTGACCTATAATTTATTTGGCTGGAATGCAATGGAAGCAGGAAATGCTGAAATCACATTAAGCTGAAGTATGTATCTTTAACAAAATGAATAAGAATATACCAATATTCAAGACAGTGTTTAGATGGCTTTGTTTCATTTAAGATACTTATCATCGTTTTAACTGATTCATGAAAACAAGGAATATATAAAGGTTTCATTACCAATTTTTATGGCAATTTTCTTTACATTCAACAAATAGGGATCAATTCTTTTTGTATTTTGTAGGAAAATAAATTGGATCCATGCTGGTATACGGGACCCCTTGTTATACCGGTAGTTAAAACAACGAAAACCCATATATTGAAAGGCTGTTGTATGCTTACATGATTTATCACCATTTTAAAGTGCAATTCTCCGTTTTTCCCAGTATGAAAAATCCAAATTTCATTATGTTCCTTTATGTATTTATATATATCATCTTTGATCTGCGGTATTTTTTTTACAGTCTATCAGGTCCCATTCCACAATGATTCTTTAACGTATTTATTCTCTATAGTATTTAACACAGTCATCATAAAAGTCTTTCTGCTTGGTCAAAAGTTTATCCTCATCCAATGAATCTCTGTGTAATGTAACTGTTGGATATGGAATGAAAGAAACATGCTTGCAGAACTTGGCATATCGAGTTTTTAAAGTTTTGGGAATGGTTGAAGTGGAAAATTGTTGGAAATGTAGTTGGTCAGTTCATCAGAAAAGTGGACTCCTGAGGATTGGCATTTTTTGATCTTTTCAAGAAATGTTTGAATTAGGCTAATTTGTGGTTGGAAGAGTTTGGAGCAGCACCTCCAGAAAGACTCTGCATACAGAGAAATTGAGTATCATAAGCACAAATTACAGACAAGTGAATTTATGTGATTATTGGTATATAGTTGATGCATTTGGTTGTTTTATTTTACAGATTTGTTCCGAAAAAAGAAAAGTGGAATATAATTAATATTTGTTGCCAAATAATTGACAAAATATTGTCCACCTGGCACAAGTTTGTACGAGTGTACATGGCACACACACCCACCACTGATCACGCTTGATACCCCAGTGGGGGAAAACCCCATACTATATATATATATATATATATATATATATATAAAGAATACAAATTATATGGCAAATAACAATCATTCCAAGTGCACTGGATCCAGCAATGGAATCACATGTCTTTAATGAGCCTTTTTCAAAGGCAAATACAAAACATAGACAAGACAAACAAATAAAACAGAAAAATAGTTATGTTTGCGCAAATTTACATGTCTGTTTCTACAGGAATTTAACCTTTTAGCCCTATTTTGTGTCAACTAGTTTATTTCAGCGTGTTGCTGATACTGCAAAATATTTGTATTGACCTACAAATTGATGAGCCATAACGACATCTGTTATTTTGTGTAAATTTGCTTAAGCACAGATTATATCCTGGATATTTCATTGTTATAGTAGTGATAGGCTATTAAGCAAATTTAGAGAATTATTTAAAAGATAATGTGTCTGCAGCAAAAGATAATTTTATTTGCGCTTGGTTGTTAATTTCTGGCACAACTAGTTACTGTATATACATACTTACAGAGATCTCAGAAACGCTTAATCACGCGTATTTGGATGTCATTTTTTTTTATCTGGGATGCAGAAAATAACTTAGGCGGGAGTCCTCCATATACAAGTAATAGGTATGCAGCAAAATTCAAAGACTTGCCAGTCCTGCTTCAGCCACCTGCTTTGTGTGAAAATGTGTTGATCAGGTAGCTGTGCTGATATTTACAAGGACAGAATTCAGTGGCTGAAAGACTCCTTGATGTACATGTTGCCATTATAAGAGTACATCAAAAGAACATGATGTAATAGCTTGGCGGCAAGTTCAAAGACTTTGACTGGCGGCTGGGTGGGAAAATATACTGATATTTACAGTAATTGAATTCAGAGGCAGAAAGACCCAGAGATGTACATGTGGTCATTTATAAGAGTACATCAAATAAACAATAGTTCGGATGGGACATTAGCTAAGTGTAAGAAAGTATGTAATGCCTAGCATAGTGTTTAGAATAAGTCCTTACTTGGATTGACAAAATTCAGTCTCACTCAGTCGGTGTTATAAAGACTAGAAATGAAACTCAGTGGCAAGCAGTAGTTCTTGTAACTTTCATAGTTTTTTTTGAAGGGGACTGCAACTTTTGCTGGTGGAACTCCTATTTTAACCAAAATGGTAGTCCTGGACTCATAGTTTTAAAATCCTAGTGAGACCTCTGCAAGCTGCAAGCAACACTGACCCAGATATGCCATTGCATAATGCACCAACAGATCTGAGTCTGTGCAGTTGTTTGGAGTAATCAGTAGAACAAACCACATAGACACTGATTTGACTTTTACGTGAGTATATGTTGGTATGGTATCATGCCATTTGCAGTATTACTATTATGTATATTATGTATTTTAGGGGATGAAAAGATAAGTTCCTTGACAGCAAATAAGGAAACAGAGTATTGTAGAATGGGGAAGCAAGGCCTCCTAATCACAAAAGATCAAACCAGTACCCTACTGAAGTTTTCCAGTATCCACAGTAAGTATGATAGTAATAAGTGAGAATTTGTCCAAGATATTGTGAGGAGAGGGAAGGCTTAGGTCACAAAGCAAATCATATACAGTAATCTTTTTCGTTCATTGATTGACCAGAATAGCTTATGCTTTGTCCTGTGGTCTGTCACCCTACATCCATCTGACTTTACGTACACATCATTCGGATGGTCTTTACATAAACATTATTTGGAAGGTCTAGTTAGTCCTAAATAAAAATTGTACTGGGCAGACATACTGTATGGTTACAATGACAGACATCTTTAAAATCGTGCTGTTGCTAATGCACTTGAACAGATGATAATATTGACATGCAATTTTCACTAAAAGCCTTCTTATGATGTACAGTTGGTTTAAGAAAATGGAATAGTCACATTGCTTTCCCAAACAAAAAGGTTGGGCATAAAATGACCAAAAGGAAAAGTAAGATTTCAGTTTGTTACAGGGTATGCAGGGGAACTTGAAAAGCCCCAATTTTCTTGATACTGAAAGAAATTCAATGTTTTCGTTTTACAGATTTAAATTTTTAAAAAAAGGGGGAAAGGACATCTCGCTAAGTTTGTGCCAGAAGGGAAATTTCTGCAACTGGCTACTGCGCAGTCATACATTTTAACTTAAAATTGTACGAAGCCCGGATGTATACGTGGTTTAGATTTGAATCATTTGCACGCTTCAAAATGGCTGGCTGCCAAGTCCAACCTCTGTGGCTAGACAAAGAAAAATATAAAGTTTGGATTATGAGATCTTTCTCTGAGAGCTTTGCAAAATGCAAATTATGCCAGAAGGATATTGATTTGCATGCAATGAGAGAGAGTGCTCTACAGTCATGCAGCTGAAGAAAATACACCAAGCTTTTGTAATGGTGGCTAATATGGCAAACAAAACAAGAAGTCTTCAACATGAAATCATTTTTGATGAAAGAAGTATGCGAAAACAAGAGATTCAAGCTTTAAAATAGTAACTACAAATAGTCTTAATTAGGAAATTAGTTTGGTCCGGTTCCATATTTCGATTGAGTGGAAATAGGACAGACAATAGGTGCAATGAACATTGTGACTCTAAAATGTAGACTACAGCCAAGCTGAGAGAAATATTAATACATCTGATATGAAATAGTTTAAAATATCCATATGCTGTTTTTAAATAAGTGATAATACAATAAAACAAATATCTTTGTTACTTTTTTTTGTTGTGTGGGGGGGGGGTGAAGAAATGTCACTACCTTTCTTCTTCACCCACCCCCATACAACAAAAAAAGATATTGAGACAATGACAGCTGCTGTTGATAACTATGCATTGAAAGCAGAGACCTAAAGGAAAATTTCATTTATCACGACATCAAATAGTTTCAGGAAAAGTGTTAGGGACAAAATCACTGAACTTAGAGCTCTTGGAAAACAGCTTGATGACAAGCTACCAGAATTGAAAAATTCACTCTAAAATATTTTGGACGTTGTACATTATTTAGTGTAGACAGAGTAAAATGAACATAGTTCAGTGACTGTACATTATTCTAATGCCCAGATGTAGGACGTTTAGTATAAATGGGAATGATATCAATGACTTCCTTTTTTTTATTTTATGAAATACATTTGCAAGAAATGTTCTTGTATGAAGTAATAGTAACTGTTAACTTGTTTACATACAGTTTCATTGGTGTATCCTTTAAAATTGATGCAGGAATGCACCTTGAAAATTTTGAAAGAAATATGCTACTAACCTTGTTGTTAAAAACTATGAATTTAGTAGAATAATATAAAAGAACTTAATTGTTTGTAATTGTGGTGATATAATAAACAGTTACTAAATAAATAAATCATGGCAGAGCCCTCTGTAATTGCAAAAGGCACCATAAACTTGAGCCGGGGGGCCTGAGGGCTGCTTCCATAGTGAAAAGACTGTAAAATGTATTATCAGCGTGTAATTTAACCAGTAACAGCATACCAAATGTACATAAGCCATTGATAAATTGAATATTGATTCAGGTTGAAAGTAAACTTTATAAAGTTGAAAGTAAAATAAAGTTGTTGGAAGACAAACGCAAAACAATGTAATTTTCTTTTGTGAATAAAATAGTATAAATATTGATCCATATGTAAATGTTTTTAAAAAGTTCTTTTGAAAATTCTTTATTAGATTCCTTACTGTGAGGTTTGAGAGCTCCAGCTGTAGATATGCATTAAAACCCATGTTGACTGTTGATGAAACTGGTCTTTAGCTATTCTGGCTATAAAGCCAAGTGAGCCTTTTGTATGGTGCTGTATCTCTTTATGATGTATTATGCATTCATCCATTGGCTATTGGCTATTGCTTGATACCACTCAGTAGTCCATATATTACTTGTTATCTCCAGACCTGCCAACTCTTAGATTTTGCCCTAATTCTTAACGACATTACCCTTAAAATATGGACTTAAGGCATACAAGCAAAATGTACAGAAAAATGATCATTGCCGAAAAATTTGGAAAATTTGTTTATCCTTGTTTGATTTGGATCTGGGTTTCGTATTAGAAGTAGTGAAATTGGTCAAAAACCAGACTAACTTTACAGCAGCACATTAGATGCTTTAAACTGCAGCTGTTTGTTTATGCGAAGCGTCTGCATGATCAAACTCTTGATCATAGAATTTTAAAATAAATGGCGTCCACAAGGCGATGCATGTTTAAGACAAAAGGGGAAATAAGCCATTTGAAAAGTGTTTATAATCAACACAGAAAAATATAAAGGAATATTCAGATTCTTGTGACTATAAGCTGGAAGGGACACAATTATGTTGGACATCATGTGCCAATTTGAGTATGACTCATGGCAGGAAATATGATTGCCATCATCATGTGGAATAGAAAAAAAGAATTTCCAAGAATTACATCAAGTTGAGAGATAGCAGCAAGCCATTGAACTCCGTAAGGTTTGGAACTAAAATATATGCATTTGTACTAGTGGTAAATAAAGTCTGTGCATACTTAACAAACTTTTCAGTTGAACTTAATGTTTATCGTCGCTGCACGTTCCGAATACCGAACATTTAATTACTTTTTCCAGCTTTACAATAACAGTTTATGGTGTTTTGCTATACCTAACTGAAAACTGGTCAGACTTACGGTAAAAAAATCAACTGCCTTACTGAGACTGACTTGTCAGGGTTGGCAGGTCTATATCACCCTAGAGTCCCTTTATCAGGTCCAATTTCAGTCAAACTTGAAATGTGGGTTTATATTGTATCATCAAAATCTAGGATAAGTTTGATAACGAGCAAGATCCACGCATAATAATGAGGGGGTCTTGCATCTGAATAGTTAACATTATTTTCAATCTTGAAGTCATATTTCTAATCCAGCTCAGACTTTGAATATGTTATATATTGGATGAGTTCACTAATGAATGAGATCTATACATGCTGATTAGGTGTTTCTGATCAGGCTTGAATTTTAGCTTGTCATCAAGATCTTGGATAACTTAAGTAATGAGCAAGATCCATACATTTAAATAGGTTAATCATTTGATTGGAAGTGCTTGTTACCACTCTAGAAGCCATAATTCCATACATGCCAACCTTTACGCTTTTGGTGTAATAATTACACTTTTTTCCCACGAAATTATGCCTTGCACATAAATGTATTCAGATTACATGTTTTTGGTATACACCCCTCCCAAAAAAAATTAATAACGTGTTTTCTCATTTTGATTGACATTCCATTAATCCCACAGACCGTATTCTAGGAGGAAAAAAACGGCTTCTTTATAACTACAACATAAGAGTACACTTGTCGTAGACTTGCATGCACTTTCCTAAGAGTATTATATTTTGTTTATAGCAGCTGTCCTATTTCCAAGAAACATGCTGGCTTCTACTTTCAAACTTTTGACCTATGTTTCTATTTATAGCAGCTGTTTGTCTTACTTAGGAGAAAACAGACTGATTTTCTAACTTTGTTCTAATTCATACCTGGTACAGAACCAGTCTGTAGGTATTTGGCACTAAAAATTAAATCAGATTTATTCTAGTCAATGTGTGTTTAGAGGAAAAATGTTTTTCAAATAATTTCACAGATGGATTAGGAAAAGACGAAAAACTGATTCAAAGATGAATACATGAATTAACATAACAGCATTTGGGGTCCCGAGTGGTTTAAAGTGCTCTCCATTACGGATCACTGCCATCTCCTCTCTTTATGCGTAGGTTCAAGTCTTGGATTCAGCCAATGTGGGTATGTGAGAAAGCTTGCCAGTAGCTTATCGAGGGTTGGTGGTTCTTTACGGGGATTTTCTGTGTTCTTTCACCACCATTAATACTGGCTGCCATGTATAGCCTATCTTGTGCTGAAAATGGTGTTAACATTATCAAAAGTGAACTGGATTCGTGCATATTAATGAGATGATCTTGCTTCTAATTGGCTGAACATGTTACCTCTTGATGCAGAGACTTTACTTTTCATTCAGTTTGTATAAACTTGATAAATGGGTTTATCTCAAGATTTGGGATGGCTTTGATTCTGAGCAAGAGACGGCATAGTAATTATACCTTTATCTTTAAAACAAACTTTTATCAGGATATAGTAAGATGGGTATAATCACCATGGTACAGTATAACATGTCTTGAAAGACCATTCTGGGTGCCAAAAAATGTCACTCAGGATGTGGTTTCTCATGACCAGTCACAACACTATGCAATCAGTAATTCTGTGTATGGGGAACATGGGTTTATCAAGAGAGGTGATCTCTCAGAATAGTAATTTCACAAGACAAGTTTTACTGCATAAAATTTGGAAGATAGTTTACTTAGTTCTCACAATACTACAAGTTAAATAATCAGCTGTTATGCATGTCCAGGGGAATGATATCAGGCCCACTTGGGCCTCTTTTGAAACAGGGTCAGTCAGGTGTCTTGACGTCTTCTTTGTTTCACAGCACTTAAGAGTTTCCAGTTCCGGCTTAAAGAACTTCAGAAAGGTCTGAAATCTGTTTTCTCAGAAAGAACAGAGGATTCTTCAGCTGTGCAATACTTCCAGGTAAGAAATCTGATTATAACCAATATTTTTTTGTGCATCAATAGAGTTCCACATTACGATAAAGTGCCCAAGGATGTGATAAACAAATATATTTTTTAATAGTTTCTTTATGCACTGTTTGGGGACATTTTAGTTTTTTTTATATATCTAGGACACATATACCTAACCCATGCATATCCCCTATCTCCTCACAGTTGAACCTCAACCAGTGTTCATACTTTGACATTAGAAGATATTTATGTCAAGTGTATTGACATTCTACCCAATGAGGCTGAATTTGTTTTTTCTGTGAACTCACTTAGGAAGCCTTTTGATGATGTACCACCAGAGGAAATCTTGGTCTGTTTTTAAAGAATACTCTATTACAAAGTTCGACCCAATATTTCAGGCTTACATCTGTACCATTTATCATTTATGTTTATTTGAAGAATTTCTTCTTTAAATGTTTCCACTTTTTGTATTTAAATATTTGGAACTGAACATTTAATTACCACTATATAGTTAGGATTATACAGCTTTTTCCTACATAATGACACATTCACCTACACTAAAGCTGTACCGATTAATCGGCCATACTCGTAATTGGGCTGATTATTAGAACAATCGGTATAATCGGTGCCGATGTAAACATATTTCCAAAATATAAATTCAATCATAACATTCATCTTGACATGGCTTGAATTTTTAAATCAGAATTAAATAATTTAAATTAAGGAATAAAATTTGTTTTGGGGGTTAATTGAAAGACAATATATTCTTAAAAGTAAATACTTCTTAACACACTTGCTGTAAACTACTGGTTTTTGTATGGACACATCAAATTATCAATACCATTCATGCACTCCTCTAAATCACTAAAGCCAACCAGCAAATGAGGCCTCGTGTGGCTGTTGAACTTCCAGCATAAACATTAGCAGATAGCTAGCAAAATTAGCAACTACTACGAAACTATGACTCACTATATTTAATCTGTTCTTTAGATAGTATTGCAGTGTTGCTAATTAGCGAATAGCAGTCGGATATCTAAAGCAGCTGAACGCTGACTTACAAATATTATGCAGCATTGATATTGTCATGCCAGCAATGTTACCTCTGGATACCCAGCTGCTGAGCTGCTTCAGCGTGCGACTCACAGCGTGGTGTGTGCATCCATCCAGCCACGTGGACAACTTAGTAGTATCTTACTTGATTTAAATCATTGTTTCAAGAGAGTGAATCGATTGGATTATTAATATTGACTAGCGATTGTACACTATTAAATATACTACCAAGATTTTACATAATTTCGTACACTCAAGTTTAGTCTGGAATTCCTTCAAAGTAAATGCATTTGAAGAGTCCAAAGCAAATTGTACACTTTGCAAAGCATGCATTTCCAGAGGTGGAAAGGATTCTAAAATTTATACGACATCAGATCTTGTCCAGCACTTGTGCTGCATGCACTTCGTCGAACATGACCTGTTTCTGGTAGATCAAAAAGAAAAGGATGCTGCACATTTAACCTCAGTAGCTGCAGCAAAACCGGAAGCAGCCATTTGCATTTGACGACCCGAGAGCTATTAATTGGCACAGAGCTATTGCAGAGATGTACAACCATGTTCCGTTGTTGAAGACGCTGGATTTTGACGTCTGATGGCCAAGGCAGAACCACGCTATAAAATTCCAAGACGGAAGTACTCTTCCGCATCTTTGATACCTGACATGCATAAGGTGATACAAAGCAAGGTGCGTGATTTAGTTTCTGCCCAATCTGACCTTAATTTGACCTCTGATGCATTGTCAGACCCATTCGTCGGCATAGCCTTGTTGACTTACAGCACACTGGCTGACATAAGACTTTCCGATCAAATAGGTAATTTTAGCAGCAATTCTTTCGATGAATCACACACAGGAGAATATTTGGCAAGCAGAATGGACAAATTGGTCTCATAATCGCTATCAGCAGTTTTAGTAATCGGCTATACACAATATCAGCATAATCAGCAAAAAGTGACATCGGTACAGTTTTAACCTACACTCATGAAAATTGGTATGGGGATGCAATTCTCTTGGGGTAATTCAGTCATATAAAAATTAGATCATAATGGCCTAATTTCCAATCTTGAGAGACAATGATTATCAGCTACTCAAGACGTCCTCTTGTTGGCAAGGGGATTCATAATAACTTACAAGTAATCGCCTTGTTTTCTGCTTGTTCTCCCAAGCATACGTGAGTACATGCTTAGTTTCTTCACCAATTTTATGAGTACTGCATCAGCTGAATGTGTACATAGAAATCACTTCAACTTTCTGTTATTTCTTTTAATTCAGTTTTATGGCTACCTCTCTCAGCAACAGAATATGATGCAGGACTACATCAGGACATCCACCTACCAGAGGGCCATGTTGTCCAATGTGTCCGACTTTCAGGATAAGGTTTGTAATTTTGTCCCTACACTTGAATTTTGGGATATTATGACACTTTCAGGCTATCCATCTGTTAGTTTGTTTTTAACCTTAACTATATATTCTCCTTGACACTTGGGAGTGCAATTGAACCAGTATGGTGTATTGGTTGTCCATGTGTCCAAAGAGTAATAAAGTTTTTTCTGCACCAGGTGCACCTAGGAGGGGTTGAATATCACATATTAACATTTTTTTAACATTCTTTTTTTTATTTACGCAATCTCATCAGTTTCCTTCTTTTCCACTATGAACTTTTTAATGAAACAAGAATTATGTGTTTGTACAACACATATTTTAACAGGAGTATTTTTTTCATTTCTGTCCCATTTCGTGGTGCTTGTCACCAGTCTAAGGTAAATATTCCCTCATCCAAGGAATAATTGGAGGGCTAGGGGAAAAAAAGATGATCCTAGTCTGATTCCTTAATTATTTTCATCATTTGGAATATTGTCCTTCTTTTCCTTGGTGTTGTAGTTTCAGCATGTGAAAGTGCTCAACATTTTGCATCAGTAGTTAAAATTTAGAACTTTTACAACAGTCACTAGAAACCAGCTAATTTAGTAAAACGGGCAGTAAGGGTGGTGTCAAACCAAAACAAAAAATTTCAAAAGAAAGTGTTTAAACTTCATGACAGTAATAGAAATCAATCAATAAAAATTGTTGTACAACTTTTTATTGCAAGAGATGGTGACCTATAAAATATGTTTCTGTAGAAATATTGTAGCAGATATTGAGGTAAAGTGCTTTTGTCCTACTTACCCAGGTTCAATTCTGCAATAAACTAGCAATCAGCCTCCCAACCACCACAGAGTAATGATTTACCTGTACACTTCCACAGTAATATTTGCTCGTGATTCGGCTACAGATGCATGGAATTGAAACCAACTTATTCAAGCTTAATGTGTATATTTTAATTGGAAATCACCATACATGCCAACCGTTACGCTTTTGGCATAATCATTACGCTTTTTTTCACTAAATTATGCATAAACATGTATGGATTACGCTTTTTCAGTAAATCCACCTTCCCAAAAAAATAAGTGGTTTTCTCGTTTTTATTAACATCCCATTAATCCCACAAACCATATTTTAGAAAAGACTGGTTCTACGTAACTACAATATAAGAGTACGCTTGTCCGTGCACTTTCCTAACAGTATTATGTTCTATTTATAGCAACTATCCTGTTGCCCAGAAACATGCTGGTTCTACTTTCAAACTTTCGACCTTGTATTCTATTTATAGCAGCTGTATGGCTTAGTGAGGAGAGAACAGACTGGTTTTCTAATTTTTAATCTTGACTCACAGATTCTTTTGTCTAATTTATATTTAGTACAGAACCAGTCTATAGGTATTTGGCGCTAAAAAGTATAATTTATTTTAGTCGATGCGTGTATGAAAACAAATACATCTTTTCAAATAATTTCACAGATGGATTAGAAAAAGGCAAAAAATAAATGAAACATAAAATAACAATCCTTCAAAGATGAGGACACGAGGGCAGCTTCACATGACGTCTATTGCAGGCCGTGTGGAAATAATTTTACTATTTGGTGCTGAAAGTCATCAGATGTATTCTAGTCGATGTTTGTGTTAGAGTACATATATTTTTTCAAAAAATTTCACAAGAGGATCAGAAAAAGACAAAAAAACCGACGAATCCTTCAAAGATGAATACCTGAATGGCATAATACAGCATTCCATTCTTGGGCACAGGGGCTTGTATCGTGGCTTAAAATTGACCTGTCATACATGTACTACATAGTACATGTATGACAGGTCAGTTTTAAGCAACGATACAAGTCCCTGTATTCTAGGGCAGCATCATGCTCATTGCAGTCTGTGTGGAAACGATTTTAATATTGGGCATGGTGGTAAATTTTATGTGGAGAAACACTTGAAAACAAAGAAACACATCGAATTAGCTCGTGTTACGAACTCCAGCACTAAGGTAACTTCTTATCTACAGCAGAACTAAATTGCGGACATGAATGTTATAAATGCAGAGGTGTTATTTGAGTTCTTAATAGAAAGATAATGAAGATCTTGCTATTGGTGCAGAAGCAAGAGAATTCATAGAACACAATTCCACTCTTGCTGTGAAGGTGTTTTATGATAATGTTGGAGATTATTATGCTACAGCCTATGATTACATGCTCCAGAAATTCACCTATGGGGATGAAGTGCTTTTAAATGCTTCAGTTGCTGATGTAAATGAGAGACAGTCAGAAAGCTTCAAAAGTGTTAGATTCTTTGTCAAAAGATATCCCTTTCTATTGCCATCCTTGCCTACCTTGGATCATCTGGAAGGAGAATTCCTGCAGTATAAAGTTGGAATTCTACCTGACAATATACTTAATGCAGATAGAGTAGATGTGCAGTGGCACCTTATTTCCCAGCTAAAGGACACAATCACTGGAATATATAAATTTCCTCTTCTTTGTCAGGTTATGAAAGGAATATTGGTTCTTTACCAATCTAATGCAGACTGAGAGATTTTTCAGTATTGTTAACAAAAATAAAAGTGAATTCAGATCCAGGCTCAGTAACTCAGTACTTTGTGCTCTACTGGTGTGCAAAACATTCTTGGTCTCAGCTGGTACAAAGTGTTTTAAAATGCAACATGAAAATCTGTTGCTTTCGAAAGTTAAAAGTGCTACATATGAAAACTTGAAGCAGTAAAGGATGTTAAAGGATGAGGGGCAAATAAATCTTTGTTAATTGAATTGTTAGCATGTTATTTGTGGATTTCTCTTTTTCCGCTTGGATTCCTCTTTTTGTCCACTTGGATTACACTTTTTCCTCGTTGGGGGTTGGCATGTGTGAATCACATGGATTAAAACATAATTGCAGACATAAATAACTATTTGTATAATGGAATAGTTTATAAAGAGAATAAAATACCATGTATAAACTATTTTAATTGCTCATGGAACATAAATATAGATACAACAGCATTCAGCCTGTTGGGGGGGGGTGCACTCAGAGAAAGGTGAACTGTTTATAGGATGGGAATATTTATAGGTTACTGCATTTGTATGGGAAAATATGAACAAGTTTTTCAGATGGAAATACTGCACAACCTTGGGAGTGCAGTATATCCATTTGACAAAACGAGTTCATATTTTCCCATACAAATGCAGTAACCTTTTTATTATATGCTCATTTTTTAAAGTCTACCTAAGGCTGAATTATGTAAACAAAAAGACACTACACGAAACAAAGTAACTGAATGTATGCTGTATTCCAAACTAAATACATAAGCGCAGATTCATCGTTACACAAAAACATTTTTAATGCACACATAAATCAGCACAGATAAATTTGAACTTAGTCGTGCGCTGGACATACCTTTCAAAAGAAAATGGCATCTGGTCTACTCAAAATTGAAATTTGGAGTCATACTGTGAATGAATGTGCATTGCAACAACTTTTCCATTTGATCTGGAATGAATAGATTTTGATGTTTTTGTCGTTTCTATGAAATTTCGTGATTATGGACTGAATTTATGTGCCAATTCCAGATGAAGTACATTGGATTTCAGTGGCAACAGACCAGTGTATTGACATCTTCAAGTGTGTTTCTGTTCTGCCATTGAACATTTGAAATCATAATGTAGGAAAATATAGTTATCAAAAAGACGCTATGGAGTGTAATGTTTATTTCATTTTGAGTGCAGTAAGGAGGATGTAATTACACTTGGAATATAAAGGACTATGAAGCATGGTGAAGATGTATAATATGCTGTTCACAGTTCTCTTGTTTTAATTGGAATGCTGTTTTTAGTTTAGTTATACGCAGTCTAAATGTAGCATTCACGGTGTTAGCATTATTCCTTTCAGGTTGTCCTAGATGTTGGAGCCGGCTCTGGCATCCTCTCCTTCTTTGCTCTCCAGGCTGGAGCAAAGAAAGTGTATGCTGTAGAGGCCAGCAATATGGCAGAATTCTGCGAGGTAAGATCATAGATATATCAGGAAACCTACATTATTGGTTTTGTGCCATTGATTAACTAAAAGATGCTGATGTGGTGAGATCTTGGGATATTTGTCACCTATTGAACCATGTTGACATTAAATATAAATATTTTCCAATCTGACACCATACATAAAAAGTATAGTTATTCTGTACCAGAGCATAGTGCTCAAAGAAATTTGTTTTAGACATAGGCTCCAGGCTGGTGACTTAAATAAACTCGCCAGTCCCTGACAGAAATTCCACAGGCCTGGACTCCAGTTTCCCCATGCCCAAAATGTACCCTTTTTTAATATTGTAACACAACATTGCAATAGCTACAGTTCAAATATAAATTCAGTAGGGTTCAAAGAGGCTTGAAGGTAATGCAAGTGTCATTAGCGTTCATCACTACACTGACTGCTGGATGGTCCAGGTGTTCAAACGTCTGGGCTGGATTCTCTGAGTGAATCCTGGTCAGAACCAGTTTAATGTATGTTGATGTGTTTTATATAGTATGTGCAAAGAATTAATAGCCCACACCCTAATGTATTTTCTTTTTAGCTGGCATGCTTCACAAAAGTAAAACTCCATCAACCAAGAGTTCTGAAATTTATTTTTGTTGGGCTTTGCTAATTGCTTTCTAAATCGGCTTAAAAAATGAATTATACTTTATAACACTACACCAGACAGATGGTTTGGATATACTTTTACATAATAAATCAACTGCGTTTTCTAGGGCAGTAGTACATCATGGTATAGACTTGGAACTATTATAGGATGATAGTAGAATTAAACATGAATACAAATAAAAGATGTTAGAAAATAACCATTTCAAGTCTTTTTATCACATACATTGAAGAAAAGAACAAGACCATTCAAACAATATAAAAAGCTATCAGTCTCATTGTACCTGCTATAACACAGTGACTGCAATATTCACTGTTTTTAATTTTAAATCCAAATTTTAAAAAAAAAATAGTTTATCACGAGATATCGATTATTATTCCTCTTGTCCTGGTAAATATTTTTTCCACCTTAGTAATATCTACATTTGTACGTTTGCCACATAGATTTATTATGTATCTGACTCACCTAATAGTGCATAATAAGTTGTATTTGGTGACTCTGAACATACCTATAAAGAAAGACCAAAAGAAAAGAAAAAAAGGTTCATTTCAGTTCTGGTTCCTATGTTAATCCTACAGTTGAATTTTGTAATGCCACACGTAATATTTGTTTTGCAGTTTTACATGGAAAGTATCCAGAAGAAAAAAATTCCCATAAACAGTTTTATTTTTGTTGTTTATTCATATATCTGGTTCTGTCTAGATAAATATTGCATAAAAGAAAATTAGCACGATATTTATCAAACATTGATTCAGCTGGTGATACCCAGCTGTAGTCCAAAACTTGTACCACAAGAGTCAGTATGTCTGCTTTCAGACGTTGGTGAGACACAACAAATTAGCGGACAAAATAATTGTGATCCCTGGCAAGATAGAGGAGGTTGAGATTCCAGAAAAAGTGGACACGATTATCTCAGAACCTATGGGCTACATGCTGTTCAATGAAAGGATGTTAGAGAGCTACCTACATGCTAAGAAATGGCTTCGACCAGGAGGTGGGCACTATATGACATAATGTAATATACATTAGTAAGATGAGATTAACTTATCAGACTGTTGGATGAACAGATTTAATCATGTTAACTGATATATTTTTCACAAATATGCAAAGAAAAGAAAACTATTGACACGTATGATGGATAAAATTCTATATTTAAACAGTTTGGTATTTATGACAAGTCTTGTATATTATGACTAGTTGTATTCATTGTTAGCAACACAGAGCTTTATAACATTGTTTTCTTTTGTTTCATATCTACCTACCTTTACCATTTTTTTAGGCCAGATGTTTCCTACACAAGGTGATCTCCACATTGCCCCATTCACAGATGAAGCTCTATACATGGAACAGTTTACAAAAGCAAACTTTTGGTAGGAAACTTTCACTTCTACAGGTCAAATTATCCATAAAAATCATCTAATTCTGAATGAATTAACATGGGGAAAGGGTCAGAATCCAGAGGTGGTCTTTAGATAATGTTAGTGACTCATTATTCGCTGCATTACCTATTTTGAACTTAACTCCAAAGTTTGATTTTGATTATTCCCCAGATGGTAATGATTGCATCACCTGAATATGTCATTTGGGTATGAGCATTCGTCTTTTCATGCCCTGTACATGTACATGGTTATATGTAGGGATCTCTGTTGTTTCCAGAATGACTCAAGGGATTGGGGGAGGGTGAACTTCCATGGGGCTTATGGATGAGCCCCCAAGTCAGTGCTGGTTGCATGTATCAGTTTGTTTTTTTTTTCTTCATGCCAAGTAAGTGTGTATGTGGTTATAGTGCTAGGATGGGGATCTTAGTATTATAGCCCAGGGACTCCCTTAGTCCTTAGTTAGGAGAAGGAAGAATGAATGTAGGGAAAGAGCATAATCAAGTTGCCTCAGCTTGACATGTTATTACATGGATCAGTGATAACACATGCTAATTCACAGATGTGTGAAAGAAAGAAACAACTGGAGCTACAGCTATACTTTTCATAACGAGTCACCTTTAAATAGCAGTCACTTGTTCACAATGGTCATTCTAATTTCCCACTGGCAAATTGACTACATACATTTTGTGTTTAACTGCCACCAGCATTCTGCAGTCAGCAGTCAAGTGTTTACCTGCTTTAAATGGTCAGTGGAGCTTATGTACAGTTACTGCTCATTCTGTGGAAACAAAACCTTTCTTTCATAAGGAAGGTATTGTTTGGACAAAGGAATATTGTGTGAATTGATGTGTGAACATTTCTTAACTTGCTTTACTTGCAATACTCTAGTCTTATTGTCGATGTAACTAAGAGGTGTAAGAATTTCAAGTTTGAAAGCAAAGCAGTTTTTGTAAATTAGGTGGATCAAAACAGTTTGTTAGCTGGATGGTGGGAAAGCAGTCTCTTTATCACAGTAGAAATGGAAGTTGCCTGCTGTACCAGTGTGATAGGAAGTTCAGTATCTTCATCAGTTTGCCTGTGAATTAAAGCAATATCTGATGAAAAGTCCATGCTTGTAAAAAAAATACATTCTTTTATCGCATTATTACTTACAAAACTTACCCACCCACCCCAGATTTCAGCAGCTTGCAGAAATGCTCATATGCATCAGTTATAGTCAAGATATGGGAATAGAACATCGTAGTATATGACCCTTTTCATTAGGTTCAGGGGACATACAGTATTTCAGACTTTTCTGTGAAGTTTTGGTTCATGGGTTAAAAAAGAATAGCCATATTCAGCTTCTTTTAATTCCCATTCATTACAAGCCTATCTGATAAATCTATTGTTTATTGGTAATGGCAAGTTGAGAAACTGGCCACTGCAGATATTGTTTTTGATGCATGACAAGCTGTTTCCAAGCCTTATGTATACAAGCTGGCCATCCAAATAGTCTTATTATTTTATAGTCATATGTAGATGTCAGTCATTGGTGAGATTAATGTTGTGTTGTGCATAAAACAAACTAAAATCAGTAATTATTTTAAGTCGCTGATAATTTCATTTATAGAATTCTTAGAGTCCCAAATTTGGTGTTAATGTCCTGAATTGCCGAGCTTGTTCACGAATCACACCATCTTTTCCAGTGTGTGTGTCTGGATAATGTGACTGGGTGGGACATCATGCAACATGTCGGCAGCATGATGCCCAGTGCTAAACATCGCTATACACTGTCACACATCATAGCGATATGACTGAAAATGTCAGACAGTGATTGTAAGCCCATCCTGATTGCCATGAAATGATATTGGAAAAAGGTGTTTCTGGCAATGCTGAAATAAGCCAGAAGCAGTTTGGAGGACAATTAAATGAATACATGGAGCTGTGGTAAATGGTTTTGTATAGCTGTACATGGTCAGGTTTTGTATGTTTTTTAATGATTTTATCGATTTTCTTGCTTCCACTTTAAATTTTTCTTTGCTGTAGTAAGTGTCCCTAATATTTCAGCAGAATGATACTTTCTTTCTTTTTTTTACCCTTTTCTGCCATTTTCTATGGGTGGCTGCTTTTGACAGGTTTTACAATATTTGAAATTACCGGTAGTGTCAAATCACCCATACCCAACAAGCTGCAACCCAAAAGACAAAATCACATTTTGACAAGTGGTAGCATAGTCTATACCCACAGTGACAAAAGTTTAACATGTCTAGCTTGAACTGTATTGGAGGATTTCAAGGACATTATGTATGTATGCCTGTCTGTTAGTACATATGGACAGACTATCAGAAATATCCCCATTTTCAGAGATAATTATAAAATGTGGTTGTAAATGGTGTTGGGCTATTACAGAGGTGGTCAGAAGAAGCTAAACATAGTTTTAACTCACCTGGCCAGAGGCCAAATAAAGGTCATGCATCCATTGTGATTCATGCATTGTTCTCCATCCATCAACACTTGCTTGCAGGCATTCTAGAGGCTTCATTTCTGATCAGATTTTGATTATATGTCATATATTGGTTTGTATAATCTAGATCACTTTTGAGGTTGATCATGCTTGGTATATAGACTTGTATCATCAAGATCTCGGAGGAGTTGGATTATGAATGATAGTCACACATATTAGGTGATTAATAAATGTTACTCCAAACCTTTAAGTCTTATTTCAGATCTAAATATAAAGTATTTTGATTGGACCAAATATTTTTATTAGGGGCCCTTCACAAATTTATTAACAGTTTTATACAATGCCTGAAAGGTTGGTGGCTGTGGCTTAGATAAAGTGAATATGGGTGAATGGGGTTATACTGTAATCACTTCAGTTGTAAATCCGTTGTACTGCCCACCCATTGTCTGATCCATCTAACTGTCCATCTGATAGATTTGATCCATCCAGCTTAATCTATCCAACTGTCCACTCCGTGTGTCTAATCTATCCAACTATCCACCCAGTATGTCCAATCTATCCAGCTGTCCACCCAATATGTCTAATCTATCCGACTGTCCACTCAGTGTGTCTAATCCATCATACTATCCACCCAATAGGTCCAATCCATCCAGCTGTCCACCGAGTGTCTTGCCAGAATAATTTTGTGGACCTTATCCGTATTTGAATGTGGTACAATTTTTTCTTCAAAGTGTTTTCTCGGTTTACCCTGCTGAGTTTTCTGTGGATTACAGTACAAATCTGTCTTCAAGGATCACCCATTGGTTATAGGTCAATTCAAAGGTCATCCATGGGTGTAAGGTCGCTTCAGAGGTCATCCAATGGATTGGCAGGAACTGACTTTTTGAGTAGGTGATCTTTATAGAAATGTGCTTGAATTTAAGTTCTAATGAGACTTGGTATGCTCAACCTTATTATTTAAGTGGCTGCTACATAGAGGTGACCATTGTAATGGGCTTTGTTGTGATTACATGCATAACATGTTTCCACTCAAAAACGTAAAGGGCTTCATTGATTGAAACTAGATTTTATGTGGGACTTGATGTTAAGGTCTACATCTAGTTCAGTTTGCATGAAATTCCATCAAAGTTTGACAGTTGCAGTCCTTGTATGACTTAGATATAAACTTATATAATTTGTTATGCAGCCACATACTGTGGAAATGTAGACAAGATTTTTATCCATTATTGTCAACATTTGAATTACTTTTGAAAAGAAAGTTTTGCCTTGCATCTTCCGTTCTATTTTAGCTATATAAAACAATTTTGAAGTACTAAATTAGTGCTTTCCAACCTACAATCCATGGGCTGATTTTAAATGGCCTGCCAGAGCTCGCAGCTATATAGTCATTGCTTTTCATTTTTCTGCTGCAACCCTCGGCTTCAAGAAAAACATTTTTCAGTGGCCCATGGTGTCAAAAAGGTTGGACAGCACTGTACTAAAAACTGAAACAAAATTTGATAGAAGACTGTATTGAAAAGACCAATATTATGTTTGATTTTTATTTATTTTTGTCAGATCTTGACGGAGTTAGAATCGTATATTGACTTGAAAGTTTATCTTTGCAGCTTGAATTCCATTTCTATGTAATAACGTTTGAAGAACTTAAGGAATGAGGCCATATTTGGTATTGACCTTTCTTTTATAAAAACTGACCCGATTTTCACATAATTCTGTAAAATAAAATTTCAGATTAACTCACATTTTATTTAGAACTTTGACAGGGCTTCTTGAACAAAGATGTCTTTTTGTGCATGGTTGAGGATCAGGGGTAATCATTGTCATTTGAATGTGTACATTTCTGTACTTCTGTTTACTTGCATACATCTGAATGTGCTTTAATGACATAACTACAGGATCTTGCTCACTGCTCCAGTAGCCAAGTGGTTAGAGTGTCCGCTGTGGATGTGGGTGGTCGTGGGTTTAATCCCCAGCCGAATCATACCAAAGGCTTCTAAAAATGGTACTAACAACTGCCTCACTAAGCGCTCAGCATTAAGAGGATAGTGTTAGGACTGGGTGGCCTTGTGTCAGGATAATGTGACTGGGTGGGACATCATGCTACATGTCTTTGGCATGATGCCCCAGTGCTAGACATCACTTTCAACTGCCACATTGCAGATATCATAGCGATATGACTGGAAGATTGTTAAAGTTACGTTAAAAATCTAAGTCTCACACACACACACACACAGAGGATCTTGCTCAACAAATGGAAACAGAAGATTTTGCTAATGGTAAGTCTCAGTTTGTAATTGAATGCTAACATGTTATTATGATTTAAATATTAACATATGATTAATCTCTGCTTTGCACAGGTACCAAGAGTCTTTCCATGGCATTAATCTAACAAGTTTACGGAATTCAGCAGTTGATGAGTATTTTAAACAACCTATTGTAGTAAGTAGTCAAGTATTGTTTTTCAGGAGTATTTGCTAATATTCATTGTCCTTGATTTTGAATTTGCAAATAGTTTACAACTTTGAAAGCAGAAAACTATATGTGCAAATACATAATACAATATGCAAATAATGATCCATGTTGAATACTGTGAATTCATTTTTTTTCGTGATGTTGAAAAAGGTATTTTAATCAATACCTAGATTGATAGATTGGGGAACAAATTTGTCTATTGTTTCCACAAGAAGTATAACATGGGGAGGGGGAGAAATTAATGAAATCCACAAGAATGACATTCAGTATTTGCAAGTGGGCTAGTTTGTGTAGTGCACATATGGAATTTATAATCTGTTGCAAAGCATATGTGTCAGTTAAAGCAGTACTCTAATAATATCTCTTCAATTTTAAAAGTACTGTTGTTATAGACTTAGTCATAGGTATGTTGCTATATTTGCATGAATGATTATGGAGTTATTTGTTTCCCTTTTTCCCTCCTTGTTATGTATAGGGAATGAGGCATACAAATTATCAAGTTAACCCGTTGAGTCCGCTGCCACAAGTTGAGTTAAATTGGATAATGTCTGGTTTGTTCTCTGTATGGATTATATTATAGGTCTGTTACATTTTCAAGCTCGACCAATCTTTTATGGCAGGATATGTTGTGCTGCAATCCAGTATGCAGATCATCTGATCTTTTGGTGCAAAAACGTGGCCTGCTGATGCTCTATGGATCTCACACTCATGAAACCACTTCCCATAAAGACAAGTTTGTGTCACCTACATTTTGCATCATTAGATGTGATAATTTGACTTGTTTCAATGATAGGCCTTGGGCAGTCGAGTGGTCTGAAGTGTTCACCTTTATGGATCACAGACATCTCACCTCTGTTCATGTGGGTTTGAGTTTCAGGCTTGGCCAATGTGGCTACATAAGAAAGCTTGCCAGTAGCATCCTGTGGTTAGTGATTCCTGTGGTGTTTTACCTGCTTCCTCCTCTCCCAAATATCCTGACTGCCATGTATGGCCTATCATGTGCTGAAAAATTATGTTATACCCATAATAACAACCACAACAACTAGTTTCAATGAAAGAACAAGGAACTTGAACCAAGATTTCATTGGGAAATGTTAGGAATTTTAAAAATTAGTAATGTCCTAGGATATAGGTGCATACTGAAACACAGAACAGTGGACAACACAATTCCACAAAAATTAACAATGGATCATCTACTTGCAAGGAACTAATGGCACACACACACACACACAGGTAGATGTTACCCTTGAATCTGTGGACCCAATTTCAGTGTAATGGTTTTTGTTTTTAAAAAAATGTTTGGGTGATAATTTGGAGTTAATTTTGTGAAATGTTATTTGTTATGGATTTATACTAATATTTTGTTTTTTACTGGTGCATGGTCAGAAGCATTGTAAATAAATGAGATATTTTTAGCAGAATATAATACAGTTTAAAAAGCAGATGATTAAGTAAAGTTGGAGTGGTACATATTTCAGTTACAAGTCTTGACGGCATATTACATTTCTTTTTCCTTACTCTATGAATTCAGATTGATTTTCAAATGGAGACCTTAGGTTTTAAAAATTGAAGTAATTGTGTGAAATGATAACAAAGCTGTTTCATTTTCTCGTATTTTGTCTTTGATTTTTGGAGACATCATCTCCCCATCTCTCTCTCTCTCTCTCTCAGTGTATTAGTTTTGATCAGTTTTCACAAAAATGAGGGGCCCCGAGTGGTCTAAAACACTCTCCGTTATGGATCACTGCCATCTCACCTCTGTCTGCGTGGGTTCGAGTCTTGGATTTAGCCAATGTGGGTACGTGAGAAAGCTTGCCAGTAGCTTCTCGTGGGTATGTGGTTCTTTCAGAGATTTTCCTGTGTTCTTCCTCCACCTTTATAACTGGCCGCCATGTATAGCCTGTCGTGTGCTGAAAATGGTGTTAAACTCACAACAACAACTCAAAAATGATGCTAGAGTTTGGGTTAATATTTTTGTGTCCCTATCTCCTATGTATTTGTACTTCATCTTGACTCTTTGCTAAATTTGCTGAGGTGAAAGTACACTAGCACTGTATCAGATAACTGGTTGGGGGGGGGGCTGTACTAATTAAAAATCTGGATGTTATACAGAGACTTAAAAGTTCGCTAATCAAAATACAAATGATCTGCACCAGTTGTCACAAGGAAATGGATATCACATGATCATTACTTATTCCTAGTTCTGTGCACAGTTTTCATTATCAGCAAATTTACCTTACAGTATCCATTACAAATCAATGTAAAGGGGAAAGAGTAACTTTTATGTGCTCATGCAGCTGCTGGTGTATTTCCTCCAGAACAAGTGCCCAAGCAATCAATCAAGAATCCTTGTATTAATCTGAGCAGGTTTCACATTATAAAATGCCCCATGCTTTGTCAATAGCTCAGTTTAATGGGTATGCTTCATATCAGAATGGAATTATTAGGGATTGGACATTTTATTGCCCTATTTATTGATTTTTGTTTCTTCTTCAGGATACATTTGACATCAGGATTTGCTTGGCCAAAAGTATAAAATACACTGTGGACTTTTTAGCAGCAGATGAAACAGATCTTCACTGCATAGAAATTCCTCTAACATTCAGCATGCAGCAGTCAGGCCTTGTGCATGGATTGGCATTTTGGTTTGATGTGGCTTTCATTGGCACCAAGTACGTTTACCATGGTTACTGTCTGGTATGTGAATTACAAGACATAGGTATCACATTTCCACACATTGTAATTGTCAGCAATGTTCAGTTTTTGAAAGTCCTATTTTCACTTTACATGCTGTATTCAACTGAAATTCTGTAAATGTTTTAATATACAGAGATTTAGGCAATAATTTAATAAATAGGGTATTTTACTCCCCGGTTTGAATTGCATTTTTTGAAATTCATTAGGTTATGTTTTTAGTTACAACACTGAGGCTTAATCATTAAGGTAATGATCATGTTTTTCTGAATTCATTAAATGGCTTAGTTACCATGACTTGTTATGACTTGTTATGGTCTTTCTGAATTCATCAAATGGTTTAGTTACCATGACTTGTTATGGTCTTTCTGAATTCATCAAATGGTTTAGTTACCATGACTTGTTATGGTCTTTCTGAATTCATCAAATGGCTAAGTGACCATGACTAGCTCAGGTTTTTCTGAATTCATCAATGGCTTAGTAACCATGACTAGTTCAAGTCTTTCTGAATTCATCAAATGATTTGGTGACCATAACTAGTTAATGTTTTTCTGAATTCATCAAATGGCTTAGTGACCATGACTAGTTAGGTCTTCCTGAATTCATCAATGGCTTAGTGACTATGACTAGTTCAGGTCTTTCTGAATTCATCAAATGGCTTAGTGACCATGACTAGTTAGGTCTTTCTGAATTCATCAATGGCTTAGTGACCATGACTAGTTCAGGTCTTTCTGAATTCATCAATGGTTTAGTGACCATGACTAGTTCAGGTCTTTCTGAATTCATCAATGGCTTAGTGGCCATGACTAGTTCAGGTCTTTCTGAATTCATCAAATGGCTTGGTGACCATGACTAGTTCAAGTCTTTCTGAATTCATCAAATGATTTGGTGACCATAACTAGTTAATGTTTTTCTGAATTCATCAAATGGCTTAGTGACCATGACTAGTTAGGTCTTCCTGAATTCATCAATGGCTTAGTGACCATGACTAGTTCAGGGTCTTTCTGAATTCATCAAATGGCTTAGTGACCATGACTAGTTCAGGTCTTTCTGAATTCATCAAATGGCTTAGTGACCATGACTAGTTAGGTCTTCCTGAATTCATCAAATGGCTTAGTTACCATGACTAGTTCAGGGTGCATTTGATCATATGGCTCTTGAGTGAATGTTTGTATACTGATCAGGTACTATCATTTCAAATATGCACAGAACAGCTGTAACTTGAATTGATAGCATATTTTATATTGGAGTGTACACTGATCAGTTACTTTCATTTCAGATATGCACAGAACAGCTGTAACTTGAACTCTAACAGTTTATATTGATTGAACATGCCATCATCTAACATTTGACTGTACTTGCTGCAAGAGCTGACAAATGTGTACTAAATACATAAAATTTAATTATTTTGCAGAATTTGTTTGCATTCAAAAGAATTAACTTGATTTGCAGAGTTTAATTGCATTAAAACATTTCGGCATGCATTTTTAATTGGGATTGTCTGCATGACAAACATATACACTGCTTATCTTGAACTGAATAAATATATATCTGAAGTTGATGTCTAAATATGCCATGTTATGTTAATACCAAAAATGATACTTTTAAATTTGTTAGCTGTTCTGGAGTTTATGGGATAGCCTGTTTTCTGTTATCAGTCTGTCAGCTCAGATTTGTTGTTACAACACCATAAACTACTTGGGGGATTGCCATGAAATTTTGCACACATTCATTTCTAGGTCTGGTTGGTCCAAATGAAAATCCTGTTACCTAGACATCCAACATGACTGCAACAGTGGCCGTCTAGAAAATTTTGTTAGTGCTATTCTTCATGAATGGATTGTCATGTTAAGATACATTTTCACTACAAGACTTTTTATGTCTGATTGGTCGTAAATGTGAAGGGTACCACTCTGATATCCAATATGGCCACCATGTCAGCCATTTTAAAATCTTGTAATCACTACTCCCTCGTTTGAGGTCTGGGTGGTCCTAAAGAAAATGGTGCTGGTCAGACTTTCAATAAAGCTACCATGGTAGCTTTCTTGAAAATATTGGATGTTCATATCGACATGGGATTCTGACCAGAAGGCTTCTGATGTTGTCTAGTTGGCCCTAATTGAAAATGGTGCCAATCTGAAATCCACAGCAGCCATCTTGAAAATCTTATTGCTATTCCTCCTAAATAGAAAGTCGTAATGATATGTGACATTCTGCAGGAGTGTCATTCTAAATAACATTGAAGCAGATTTTACCTTTTATTACTACTCCTTTTGAACCGATTTTCAGATCTACTTGTGGTTTTCACCAATTGATTTATGATCTCTAGTTGATCCTGAATAAAAATGATGCTCACCTTACAAAATATATTGCCATCAGAGAGGCCATCTTGAATATTCTTCTACTGTACAAGAATATCGGAGATAGTTTCAACATTTAGCGGTTAAAAAGAAGAAACCGAATTGTCTTGGATCCCAGGAAATTCTTTTTGGCCAGCATAACATAGTTCCTTCATTTGACTCTTGTTTAACTGTTTCTTTGTACATCTTGTAATACATCTGTTTGAACATGTTTCTTTTGCTATTCTTGTCATGGAGCAGACATATTTATGTAACTTTCTTTTCAGCAACTCAGTGTGGTTGTCTACATCTCCCACTGAAACCCTAACCCACTGGTATCAAGTGAGGTGTCTTCTGCCTACTCCAGTGCTCGTAAAACAAGGACAGACTCTTAGAGGTCATGTCACACTCAGGTGTAATAAAAGGTAAATCAGGAAGATAAATGATTTTTCATATTGTTCTTTTTTTCTCCTTTGGGAAAAGACATGATATATCAGTGACAATATTGTTCATTTATTTTTATGTATGCTCACTAGGTATGGCATTTTATTTACTTGTATGAAATGGCTGTTTTCATGAAACGTAGCTTTTAGTTTTTTTTAGTACATACAGAATACCTGAAGTTTCTTCTTGGTCAAAAGATAAAAGTTTAGTTTTGAGAATACTGTTGATGCTGTGCAGCCTTGGGAAAATGTTTGCATTTAATTCCGTATGTACAGTTTGTGCTTTATTTAACATTGGAATAATAAAAAGAATCGAGCTATTCAAATTTGTAATTTAAAGAATTACAAACACACATTGAGAACTGTTGATTACATGAGGAATTTTTAGAGGTGGTCATTTGCAAGAATACCTTAGCCTGTTCTCTTAATATTTGTATATGGATGAATTGTGAAAATGTGACAGTTACACGTTCAAGATCAACAATCAGTATTTTAGCTAACTTTTGAAATACTCATTTCAACTTCACTGAAGCTACATGATAGTCAGGCTTAAATGCCAAAGCACTATAGAAAGTATTAATTCCAATACAAAAGCATCCCATATTCTTAACCTGGTTTGCTTTCTGGCACACAATCCCTGTAGTGCAAATAGTCCTGCAGTATTTTTAAGGATTGTTATGAAACTTGGTAAATATTATGATTATCATCTAAGGATGCACAAGTAAACAAATCATTCAGCTCCCACCATTTTTCAGTTATTGCACTTCTTGATTTTTGCTGTTGAATTCAGTGTATGACAAAATCATGTGAATGGAAGTAGTTTCACCTTTCTTCTTCAGATGTGTTCCCAATCATTAAGCTATAGGAATACTACCACTACTGCACAAATCCAACCCTCATAACTAAAATGTTTTAGCTAGGGGAGCAAAATCTGTGATGTGTCGTAGTTAGAGTTATCTCACACCGATATTTGGATTCACACCAAATTTTGTGTTTACCTCATTACTACTTCATGTTTTGTCAAATAGCACACTCACAAGCCATATTCAAGAATTTTGGAAGATATTCATCAGGAGGAGTTTCTCCTTAACATTTCTCAGTCACATTAACATTAAGGATATAAGCCTGCTACCTCCTTAATCAGCCCTTTTTAAAAAGATAAAAGTTTGTCTTTTATGTCAGACTGCTCTGGTGGCCCAAGTGGCTAGAGCATCTGCCTTGGATGTGGTAGGTTGCGTGTTTGAATGCCTGCCTAGTCACATCAAGACTTGTAAATATGGTACTAACAGCTGCCTCACTTGGCACAAAGCATTAAGAAGTTAGTGTTAGGACTGGTCAGCCTGGTGTCAGGATAGTGTGACTGGGTGTGGCATGATGCCCCAAATTACAGTATGGCCAGGGCCAACATTGTTTATTTGCCTTGATACTTAAGATAAACTTTAACTTGGTCTTCTGTGTTCATTAAATCTCGCTTTCAGTATCCTTTCCATTTCCCCAATAGAATCATGATGGGACTGACTTTCAGTTTGTCTTACGCATTTAATGTGATAGTTAGGTCCACAAATATCTCTCTTATCAGACTTATCCTTAGGGTGAACTAACTTCTGGTTTGAGCAAGGGGTTAAGGGATCGATCTACATCCATGTGCACAAACCGACACTAAACAGGGATGGGGGCTGTTATGACCTGCCACATATCTGGGACAGTCTGTTAATATCGCTCACCATTCCATCAAGCGATGTTAAATCTCAATAGAGATTAAATCAGTCTGCTGATGAAGTCCTAAGCATGAGGACAAAAGCTTAAAGTTAGCTTTGTCTATATTGTATGTGTATGAGGTTGAAAAGTTATTTAAAAAAACATCAAATATGCACATGGTATGTTATTGTAAGTGTCAAGGATTCATGATTAACATATTTACAGCAACATCAAACAATTTTGTCCCGTCAGTCATGGTATTTCAGTCTGTTAATAAAGATTAAGATATTTTCCATTTACTTGGATTACTGATGAACACAAAAGTGATTGTTACAAACATGGATTCAGCAACTTTACAGTTAGTACAAAGTGAATATGCATACCTAATAAAGTATACATTGTAATAAGAGTGTAATTTGGATACCTAATGATGTATAAAATACACATTGTAATAAGAGTGTGATTTTGATACCTAATGATGTATCTGGATACATTGTAATAAGAATGTAATTTGGATACCTAAGTATACATTGTAATAAGAGTGTAATTTCGATACCTAATGATGTATAAAGTATGCATTGTAATAAGAGTGTAATTTGGATATAGTCATCATTTTAAGGGTTCCAAGAGCTCTAATGTAAATATGGTTTTAATGTATGATGGTAAATAGAGCTTGCAACTTATCCTTAAGTTTATGAAGAATCCGATTTGATCTGTTTCATAATTACTCTCTCTGTCTCATGATAATTTGACAGTATGACAAATCTTGTTCCCAGTGCCCAGGGGTAACAGAATGTTGAGTCTGGGCAACCTTATGTTAAATTTAGGTAGCCCAGCAGGCTACTACAGAATATCATATCTTGCAATTTTTCTCAGAACATAAATATTGAAATATTTCACACTGAAGAATTATTAACGACTTGTAAGAGGTGAGAAAGGAAGACTTCAGGCTAAAAGTTGTCCATACATTTCATCATGTCTATGAAGTTCTTGTCTTGGTGACCTTCCAGACTAAACTGCAATGTGATTATGATATTTGTTGCACCTATGCAGTGTTTTATCTACCTATGCGTCAGGGGCCTTGAGTGGCCGAGTGGTCTAAAGCGCTCTCCGTTACAGATCACTGCCATCTCACCTCTGTCTGCGTAGGTTCGAGTCTCGGATTCAACCAATGTGGGTATGTGAGCAAGCTTGCCAGTAACTTCTCGAGGGTCGGTGGTTCTTTCCGGGGATTTCCTGGGTTCTTCCTCCACCATTAATACTGGCCGCCATGTATAGCCTATCTTGTGCTGAAAAATGGCGTTAAAACACACAACAACAACAACAACCTATGCGTCATGCATCGAATACAGAGAGTTTTCCGATTTGACGCACAAAAGTCGTCAACAGTACGTAAATTGACTCGCCCTAATGTTATGTTTTGCTGATTAACACACAACAAAGGTTTGGTCTAAAAATAGTCGCTGGTATGTAAATTGATGCACCCAGTGTAATGTTTTGCTGATTAACACAAAATATAAAGGTTTGGTCTACCTACTTTATTGGCTAGATTACAACTCTCCCAAACAGGGAAAACATGCGCACATCAGTTTCTTACGCTGATGTTATCATAATACATAGGGTTACAAGTGAGTGTGGAGCCTGAAGCTGACCTTATGTGACCTGTAACTGTCACATCATTTGTAGCAACAGGATGTTAGAACCATAAATCACCACGCACAAGAAAGAGGTGAAAATAAACGTGATTTTACAGTGATTCCTTGTTGCACAAAGAAGCAACAATTTCCATTCCCTCAATTGTATGTGTTGCATTGTTCCAAGATGTTGTCAGTGTTTGAATGTAAATAGCGTCCAAGGTATAAACAAAATTAAAATAGATCTGAAACAAATGAAATTATTTTTTGGAATGCATTTTTACAACCGACCATCGATTGATTGAAAGTTCACAACACCAGGCAGATTTTAATGCTGTTTTACAAACTAGACGTAGCAGCAAAAGTGCTACTTTAGTGTGTACATTGGCTGAGTGTAAAAGACATCCTTTTTTAAAAATACAGATCTCTTCTTAATTTAATACATGACTTAATGGCTAAAGAAATTGATGCCATTGGCATTTTGAAGAATTCCACCATTCAGTATCACCTGGCTACTATCTTTTCAGAGGTACTGGAGAATCTATCAAACGTTGTTGAGGATAGTCTTATATGTGACTTGCAAAATTCGTCATTTGTGACAGCATGAAAGTACTGACATAGCCAACAATAAATGCCTTTTCATGTATGCTCAGATTATTTCTGATGATATGAAACCATCAACAAGATTTTAACAAATAGAGAATGTTCAGATGCTTCTGGCAAATGAATTGCCTTATTGGCTTTAGTCACACTATATAACTAATACTTTTGTTGTGTATTTAAACAATATAATTATTTTTTTAAAACTACTTTAGACTGATCATCAGCTTGAATAGGACTTATAGGTTTGGATTTGGCTCACTGTTTTTTTGCCATGATGAGTTAAATGACTTACTACATGAAGCTGTTGTAGATAAAATCCTGCCCATGTATCCCTTATAAATCAATTTTATGACCTACTCTTTTTTCATAACGTTACCCTTGAAGCCAGGAAACAAAATAAACATTCTTTTCTTCCAAATAAAACTATATTTTTCTGTTAAACTGTTGTATGAATTTAAGGTAGCTAAGATAGTTGAGAAGGCATGTATCAACCCGTCAGAATTGAAATGAATTGTATGTTATGATCACAGAGTTGTTGCATTACACTGCATGAACTTAGGAGGCTTCTAAGCCTTTAGTGTACAACATGGTGTGCAAGAACTGTACTTGAAGCACAGGAATAATACTGAACCAAATAGTGTTTCATGACATTGGAGACAAAGTCTTTAAAGGAGAAAACTTATTGATATCCCATGTCCAAATAAAATGAAATGTTTCTTGTAAATGATGAATATTAAACCTTGGCATTTTACAGTTGGCTATATCATTATTAATTTCATCTAATTATATATGTAGATATCTATTGTTTACCGCACTTGATTACTTATAGTAGGATTACAAAGCTAAATTTTGGCTTATGTCAAACAAGTGTATCACAGTGACAGCCCAGTTGGGTAATTACATTTTGATGGCAGTGGTTCATGTAATGAGTTTGAATCCTGTGATGAAAAATCCAGTATGTTGTCTGGTCTGTTAAATGTTATTCATGCCAGGTATTAGTCATCATCACAAGCCACAGGTAAAAATCCCCTGTTATCTTTTTCACCTGTGGTTCCCTGTGATAAAAATTCCTCATTTTCAGTGAATTTGCATTAACCTGCTTAACCAATTGTTTGTGAGTCATGTAAAATTTGCTCAGAAAGTTGACTTTGTATGACCTTTCATGCTGATCGAATGAGCTAACCAGAGCTTCTCTTTCAAACACAGTTAAGTATCGATTAAGTGGGCACTATTGTTGATATATAAAAGCCTGTTTTTATTGATAACATAGTTTTGTTTATGCATATTCATGAGAAATGGTGAAATCTTGTCATATGTAGTCATGTGATAAGAAAAGGAGTGAAGTTGATTTGTAACCATGTCTCAGCAGTTCAAAGCTGGCTGATGCCAGATGTTAAGCTCACTGTAACAAGTGTGTTTACTTTTTGACACAGATTAGGGTATTGCAGAACACCCCAGGGCAAAAAACAAGAAAACAATTTTAGTAAATGAAAACACATGGTTGTGAAGAAAAAAGAGAATCATTTAGCATAAGCTTAATATTCTTATGAATAAAGCTTTTAAACATATAGTAATTCTGAACTAAAATATAATACATACTCTTTACCTTTATACAGAGAATAATTTAACATTGCTTGCAAAAAGTAATTGTTCGGGAGGATTTATAATTTATAAACAGCCTGAATGATGTCAAGTTAGGAACTTTGAAAATGGTTCTTTTATATTGATGCTAGATTTAATTTGTTTTCCAAGAACATACAAGGAAATTGATGAGTTACAAATATTAAAATCCTCCTGTTGAATAAAGTATACATATTTATAAAATTTAATGGCATATGAAGCTAATCAATTTATTAGACAGTTGGCTGCAAAATTGGATTTACTTTTGATTAATCATTCTCATTGGAATTGTGCTGGTGAATTTCTAATTGCAAAACCAGATGACTTTGCTTGACAACCATATTTGCAATCTGGTTTTCCAGTGTGTTTTTTTTGTATGAAAACTTGTCTGCCACTGATAGATTTGCAGACAGGATCAATAGATTGATTGATTTGCAGAATATAAATTATTCTCAGATGTGTATACAATTATGGTGTATATACTGCAAACCAGTGACTTTTAGACTTTCAAAAATAATTTAACTAAAAATGTTTTGCTTTCATTTCAGACAAAGCTATGATGTTGATATTGACCTGAATATTCCAGGAACATCCAATAAATCCTCCAGCACACTTGATCTGAAAAATCCATTTTTCCGATATACTGGCCAGGCCTCTCAACCACCTCCAGGATGCAGCTCCCAGTCCCCAACAGAAAGTTACTGGAATTCATATGCAACAAGTGAGATTTATATATATGTGTGTGTGTGTGCGTGTGTGTGTGTGTGTGTGTGTGTGTGTGTGAACGGTGTTCATTGCATATAGAGAGATGGTGATGATCTGAATGTTTGTGTTATGTTAATCTTGTTTTAAAATCATCTCTAATGTTAATGTGTGGGGATTACTTACCTACAACTGTGATGGAGCTTTGTCTTAGATGGATGGGAATTTGAACACCAAGAAATGCGTTGCCATCTTTGGAAATAATCTTTGCCCTGTGGTTGCAAAGTATTTCCCATAAAATTCTTACCTGTTCCAGAAGAATAATGCTTCACTTTATAAATCATATATTTGTAACCACTGGGAACAGGAAAACGTGTACAGGTGCTAGAGCGCCCCCAAGATCCTTGATTTAAATCCTAAAGAAAATGTTTGACTTCCCTCAAACAGTACGATATAACGAAGACCTAATGTTTTACATATCTTATTAGCTTGAGACAGCTTGAGAGTCATTGTCCCTAAATTACATTAGATAGCACACTGAGAACCTTTCATGATGCTGCAGACAAGTTATTAGCAGCAAGGGTTCTATCAAAGGAATATCTTACACACACACACACACACACATTATATATATATATATATATATATATATATATATATATATATATATACACACATACACACACACACACCCTTCTCCAGATTTTGATTTCCTTAGCATATATTCATTATGCTCAGCTGAATTTACATCAAATTTAGCATGGAGCTCTATATTTATGATATTTTGAATGAGTTTAATTTCAAGTTTTCCACAGGGTAATTTCAGAAAGTTATGGCCCCTGATTTCTCATTCTCCTGACTTTGTTTTCTGTAACATAGTAATTAATGCTAGATTCGACCAAAGTTATCAGGTACCTTTTATTCATGAGACCTTGAATTAATTGGATTTCCAGCATTCCACATCATTTACAAAAGTTATGGTCTCTTCCAAACTTTGGTTTTCCCATTGCAATTCAGTATGTTTAAAGTCCAGCTGAACAGCTGTAGCACTCAAGGGCTTTTGTGATGGCTCTAGTTAGAGCTGTATTTTAATTCCCCTTGCACACTTTTAGAATGGAGAAAAGACAAATGTCAAACATAATTTTATCTTTTGATATTAACTTTGTTACATAACTTTTTACCTCTTCTTTATTTTCAGATCAGACCAATAGCTATGTGAATGGATTGATGAATGGTATAGGTAGTGGAGATAGTGCATACCAGATCCTTGGTCAACAAGGTGTGGTGCAGCAAAATTTGATACCTATTTGTAAGTATAATGTAAAGTCTCTTGACTTTCTTTACCCATCTCCAGATTTTACATAAATTTACATCAGATTAATACCTTGTTAGTGCTCCAAACAATTCACTCAATTCTCCAGGGGTAAGTTTAAATGGCATGCACCCCTAACACCTGTGGTGCATTAAATGTATGTAAATTGTGATTGTCAAAATCATTGACCACTACAGAAGTGAATACCTAAAGGCATATAGGAAATGAGTGTGTACTTGTGCTGTGTATTTTGCTGGCATCTGGTGTGATCAAGAATGAATGTTAATTGTTAAAATTACTTGCAGAAATTTTACTTAGTGTGAGGCAAAATTAAGTTGCCAAAAGTATTTTTCATATGCCCAGTGAAACTGTAGTTAAAGTTTTTGTCAAGCCCACATTAGGGCTATTATTGTCTGAGGTGGCAGAAACAGTTCATTTTGGGAGATTGGTTGAATTATTTTGTATATTCTTTTCATACATTAGATGTTTCATTACATTCATCATATATCTTGACTCCCTTTGGAGGATTCTGATTATGCCTAGGAAGGTCCATTATCAATCAAAAGCAGTTATTCTGGCAATATACATGATCACATATTTTTACAACCTTGAGATTGAGGTCACAAACAAAGAAGAGTTGTGTTAAGGTTTGTGCTGAAATTTTCTTTATCCCCCCACTGCAATAGAAGAAGTGGTCTTTCTGTTTTGCTTCAGTCTGTCAGTTTACTCCCATGGAAACAAGTAGAGGATTGATAGGCTGTTGGGTAGTGGGTGTTATTTTGTTGGTTTTTCTTTTCTTTATTTTACACATTCAGAATCTATTTGGACTTAGCTTTTTATCTTGTATGACAGAAATTATTGCATTTTATAGGTTAATGTTTTTGGTGAAAGTCTTCAGTTGCATTTTTTGGTTATCTTGAAATCTTCACAGGGTTGCATCTTGGATGCATGATCATGAAAATTCCCCTCCTTCCTTATCCAGTTTAAGATGTGAACCAAGTTTTCAATTCTTATTTGGGAAAAATTGTGCACATTATCAATATTGTTTTTGTTTTTCTTGAAAAATGCACAATTTGTTTTGTTTAAATGTAAGAGTCCCAGCTGTCATTAGGCAGGTGTGTTGTGAATGACCTCACATTTCCTGTGTGACTCATGTTCAGTTTTGTTTGGTTACTAAGAGTGGTCAGGATAGTAAATGCTTAGTGCAGAGGCTGTCTTGGTGGGACAGTGCATTAAACAATAAAGCCAGTTAATACTTGAATACATTTCCATTATTTTAGCTGTAATACTTCTAATAACACTGCAAATGTTTCTATCAATAGATGTAATGACTATAAACAGATTCTGAGGCTAATCACATATCAGTCGATGCTAATGATAATATGCCTGAAGATAGAGGTGCGGAAACCAAGAGTCCAACCACTGTCAAGAAAAATAGAATACTCATCCAATTGAAACGTAATTCTGGATCTGAAACCAAGTGAAAATGTTAAAAACACACACATGAGAGCTATCAAGATAGTCTGGGTACGGTCATCAATATGTTTGCTTTGCAATTTGTTCTTTTCATTTTGTTCCTTCGCCAATAATCCTTGAAAATAGATTATCATTAATTAATGGAATTCTATCAAGATTTTGGTGATATCAGCGCCAGGGAACGTGTGAGGTGTTTTCTGTGATGATTAATTCAATTAATTTCCACTTAACATATGACCTTTACCTTATCCAAAATGAGGCTGGGATGCTGATTGCATGATTGCATTCAGTTGCAATAAAATCCAGAGTAAAAGCAATTGTAAGGAACTTTTTATAATTTTTGCAATAGGAGAAACGGATAAGGCAGTCAATTCAAAACAAGGCAATGAGTATACCTTTTATTTGTATGTGTAAGGACATCTTGAACAGCGCTGTTGAACATAAACTATTCAATTTACTCCAAAACGTAAAGCAAAGAAGGGTGTGTCTAATTTTCACATGCTTCCAGACTGTCAGTCAAGAGCTTTAAGAAAATTGGCCAGATTATAACCCAGGTTACTATCAGGTGACATGCAGGATATTTGTGACACTGTTCTTTTAAGGTATAAGAATGGATAGAGGAATGACATGATTTGCAGCCCATGCTTTGATTCTTTATTGTTATGTGCAGAGATGATACTGTTGTTAGAAAACACAAAACTTTGATTTCAGTTAGTTTTCTACTGTAATATACTATACATAGTATATGTATTTAATTTCATGCTGGAATATACAGAACATGATGATGCATTTAATACACTTATTATACTTACTTTTGCTCTGTTCAAATCAGTTGCAGTTTTTATTTCTACACCATACCCTGCCCTCACTATGCTGGCCCCCATTTTTTCACATTCATTTGGGGAAATTGCTCACATTTAGCAAATCCAAGATGCAGCCTGTGATTCACTTCATACCTGGGAAGCATTATTATGAAGCAAAGATTATTCATTATGCAACACTTCCTTTCACCATCTACTTTTGTTCTGTAGCAAAATTTGAGGATAGGTCTGACATGCAGGCCCAGGCCATCTTGTCTTGTATATGTAACTTGAATTAATACAAAAGTTAATGCTTTGCAAAAGTTAATGTTATTTTATTGTAAACAGCATTTGTTTGCTTTTAAAAATATTGAAAATTGTACAAATGAATAGATTGCTTAGTCCTTCTAGCAACTTGCTCATTCATGTAGATATGATTTAGATTTTACTTGTCCATATTCAGGTTTAAGTTTCACTGTGCAGTTTGAAACAAGTTTTGTCCAGTCCAGGTTAGACAGCTGTTAGTGTGTTGACAAATCAGATCTTTCCCAAATTTTATGTTAACTCTTGCACTGACTTAAAAGCTTGTATAATACAACCCAGATTCATAACTGTCTTTGTCAACTATCATCAAATACAACAACTGTTCACTCACCATTCAAGATTCTGAACCTTAGGGAAATCGTTACATTATTGTTGCCAAAAGTTTTGAGGAGACTTGGTCAGAATGATATAAATTGGTTGCTGTAACCTGATTTCTGCCTGTTTCTTACTAGTTTGTTGTGAAAGAAACTGAGGTTTTGTTTCCAATCAAATTATTTCTTGTTGATTGTCCAATTTAAAATACAACAGAAACATTTTGACATAAATGCCAATGGTACAAGTGAATCAGTTCAAGTAAATTAAAATTTGACTGTAACCTACTATATGTCCATTTGTTATATATATAGTATATAAACCAATGAATTATATTTTTTATGTAGAAAATATTCTTCATCAGCAATTTAAAATGCAGTGAAAATTCAATGGTATGACCTCGAAGGGTTCACATTAACTTAATTAGACTGTCATTTCAGTGGAGAATGCCCAAGTCAGTTAGATGCTTATTCATACCACTAAATAGATTGCTGGTAAACCTCTTAGGTAATTGATCAATGTAGGTGATACATCATCACAGCTATAGCATTACAATCTTTCATGAAAATATGAATGAGTGGTTCAAGGCAGGAAGTGTATTCTGTGATTTGTCAATTCAGTGGACTGCAGATTGACTTGACAGTTCTGGGGAGAACTTTTTGAGCCATTTTCCTGTAAAAAATTTTTATATAAATGCTACAGGCACAAACTTCTCAGAGATTTTACAGAAGGATGTTTTTCAAATTTTCATTAAGCTGTATGCAAGCTCATGATCAGTAAATAAAGGTAAGACAGTTGGGTCACAGTGCTAGTTTTGCCACAGTGGGTATCATTTCTACATCAACTCTCTTTTCGGATTTTACACATTGATTCAGTTTTCCTGGGATGAGTTGCTTGTGTTTTGTGACTTTCTTATATCCAGATTTTTAAGATATTTTACAAACAGTGTTACAACTAAGATCCAAGGGCAGTGGACACTGTCCCCTGCCCTCCAGACTTGGGATCACCCATTGTTTTAAATGGACAAAGTAAAATAGTACATAGTACTTGTATGCACTAGATGCTCTTGTAGTGCTAAAAAAAATTAGGTATTCTTATTTACTTGGACAGTTTTGCCACCTAGTTGTCTGCATTGTGTAGTGTTTTGATAACCAGATGTTATTAAACTGGATGTTAATCCAAATTTTACAGTTTCAATTAATTCGCCAACAAAGACCATAGCTAGTGCCTAACAAAAACAAAGGCATATTTGTAGATTTTTTTTCCCTGACAGCAAAGTGCACCCATTGTGAGGAAAGGGGTCATAATTTTGGGGACATGTAACAAAAAGTTGCAGGAAACCCATAATCCCACTCTTCTTTGTGCAAATTATTTTAAATGCACTTAAAGTTTGTACGATGATGCATTTAACTCTTCATTTTTTTTTTTTTTACATGTGTACATGCCCTACACCAGTGATTTATGCTGCATGTAAGATTTGGAACCCCTAATGTAATCACCTTTTCTGTCAATTCATCTGCACATTCTTGCTTCTTGTAGTCATCATAACTCTGCAACCCTTGCACACAGTTTGATATTTGGTAGCCTGTACTATGTTGATGTACCTTTGAAATGTTAACACATGGGATAAGAAGAAGCATATTTGTTTTGTATCACAAAATTAATGGTCCTGGTCACTGTGACTGATAGAAGAAATACAGTTTTGGCATACAAATTTCAATTATCTACATATAGAACTTTTAAACAGGCTAGGCATATAATGTGAAATTGAATGTTAGAAATTTGCTTACATAACAGAATGTTTTAATTCAAAGTGACATGGTTTGTAAGTCTTAAATATGTCAGATCATTTTATCATATGTGTAAAATACTTTGTCAGTTTAAAATATAATCATGTATTGTCCATATGGCATCACTTGTCTGGCCTTAAATTTGTTATTTCCAAATGATTGTAAGCCAACTCTGTTTAGTCAGGAGTAATTTTTTTCTACATTTTTTAAAGGTATGGTTCAAGTTTTTGCCTGATACTTGAGAATTGAGCATTCTGGTAGAGTTTATGCTAGGATGTCCTTGCAGGTTTTGTGCAAAATAGACACCAAGGCTTGGAGAAAAGAAACTTGATGCACCAAAAGCTACACACACACAAATTTAGCAGGACACTTTTTATACTTTGACCAAATTGTTCAGTATATCTTCTTTTTTTGAATGAACAAAATATATTTTTATTGTACTGATCACTATGTACATGCTCAGTATTTTCTGCCATTCTCGTTTCCCTATATACATGTATGGTAAAGCTCTAGCTCAGCTGAAAATAGCTGAAAATAATGATGTACTCTGTATATCCCATAATAATTCTTGTTTGAGAAGTTAAGAAGGAGCCAGCATATGCCTGACCCTTAGATTAATAGTACAATGCCCTACTAACTGAATGACTCCACAGAATGTGAAACTTTTGATGCATTCCACAGTGGCAGAAAAAAAGCAGAAAACATTGTAACACCCTCCAGAAATTGCTAGAAAGGTGAAACTTTGCTGCGTATAAAATTGTACACTTAAACTTCTCTTGCACTGTTTGAGTATGGGCTGAGGCATCCAAGAGGAGAATCCTTAAGTAATAATGATTTATTTTTTTGGCTTTTCATGAAAATAACATGGCATGTAAAGAATATCTCATTATGAGGTAGGCCGGTTATATACTCACTGTTGATCCAGTGTTTCAAACGAATGGTACTAAGGGGCACCTTTTTGTCAAACCTGGTTGAAAACACTGCAATGGAGCAATTGGCACATAGGTGTTGGTCAGTAGATTTAACAGGATTTTTTAAGATGTGATAGGCTGCTACTGAGAGCTAATCTGTCAAGGCAAGCATGGAACTGGAAGGCTGACCCTTAAAACTCTGCCATTCACCTACATTGAGCACATGAGGTTTGTTATTTGAATGTGTAATCCCAGTTATTGGTTGTTCTTTATGTGTTGACAGCTCATTGCAGTAGAGTTCATAATTAACATTTAGTTCAAATTAGCATAAAAATATGTGGTTTTGTCTTATTGCTTGCATGATATTTCAATTTTAGGTTCAGTCAAGGTGCATCAGACTATAGACATGTACATTCAGGTGGACACAACATGTGTCTCCTTGCAATTGCAAGCTCATGAAGTTGTCATGGTCCTGAAATGAGCTTGGTAATACTGTGTTACTGAAGAACCTAAAATTTTATCTTGTTGCATGACTTAAAGAAAACATAGTATTTGTGTCCATTGCCTGTTGATGTCAGGACTTCGGTATCACTTTTCAGCATTGTTAGTGGAATGACAGTGGCAATTATGTTAAGGTTCTGCATATAAGTGTAAAAATGCTGCAGATGATCTACATCAGTTGCTATATTCAGGTGAAACTTAAAGATAATTGCCCCCACACTATCAAACAAGCACATAATGTCCTTGAACTCCTAAATAGTTGAAGCTGGACTGTGAAATATACCTGAATGATAATTCTGTGAGTGTAGATTGTGCCAGCACTTTTGGAACTTTTATCAGGCCCCAGTGGGTGGTACTGGAGGAAAGGGTTGATAATAGATAAATCAAAAAAATATCTCCCAAAATGTGTTTCATGTATTTGAGAAATGTCAGTACATTTCAAACTGTGATGCAGAGGGGTATTTCCCTAGCTGCCAGCAGGAACTTGGAATTGAGCAATAACAGAGGAACTTGAGATTCACACTCAACAACCACTTCGTTCTCAGATTTTATTTTAAGTAGGGATGAATTTTCTCACCTGTCAAGGAACAATCTGTATTCTTCCTGATTGAATCTCACAAAAACTTGCTCTCTTGTCAAAGGCTTTAAATACAAACATATGCTGCTGATGTTGACCCCAGGAGTTCATCACTACTATCAGGGACTTAATCTGTGGATTTTAACTTGGAAAATATTGAAATCTCCATCTTATAAGCACATAAACACTTTTTGGGTATGTAAAGACAAATTTATACATGCAACTAACATTGGCTGTATGATCCATCCTTAACCCTTCTAAGAGAATTAGACCCTGGGGTCATATACTTGAAAACTGGAGATCCCCACCCTATAACCACATACATACTAGCTGGGCATGAAAAGACAAAAGCACATAACTGATTGACATTGCCCCATGGGCAGTCCTTGCTATCAGGGATCTGTCCCTGGAGGTTTCAACTTCTAGATGGAAGTTAAAACAGAGAACCACAGGAATATGTGTTTACAAATACACAATCCTATTAGTACTATGTCTAAAGTTTGTACTCAGATATGTTACATGTTTCTGTCCCACTTACATATGCAGATTTCTGTGTAATTGCCATTGACAGGTGAGACACTGCTTTACATGGAACTCTTGTTTAAAACTGATTGGATGATTGAGTGAGTGAGTTTCTGATATATACGTTATGAAATTTATTCAAGTATTTTCTCAGATTTTCTTTGATTATGCAAAGGCAGATGAATGGTGCATAATGTGCTATCTCTCATTCTAGCCAGTGCTGCACCGATTAACCCAGGAAGTATCCCCAGTGTATTGAATCTGGTGTCCCAAAGCAATGCCAATCGTACCTCAATAGGCGGTGGAATCAGTCCAATCAATTTTACACAGAGCCAGCCACAGGTTCGTGTAAGTTCTGCTTTGCTTCCAGCCAGCATCTTCAATACTGTGCTGTGAAACCTATTTACTGACTAGTATTTGCAGATTGTGAGGCCTACTTTTTATGACCACACAACGGTTGTGTGGGGATCTTGATTCGGTCCTGTCCATCCATCCTGACAACCTTCTTAACATACTGGTAAAAAAAACTACTCTGCATAGAAGAATAAAATCTGACATTTTGTATGCATATGTTGATGACCTGGTTACATTTTCAGGCCTTCTTAAGAATTTGTAACAATTATTATTTTTTTATACACATTTTCAACTTTTTGGAACTTATCTGACAAAACCTTTTTAGCAGTTAACCGAAAAATACCTGAGATAAACAAGTGAAATTGGTAGGCATATTTGTTTTTAGACGTTTATGACCTGATACGATTTTTGTGCCATTACAGCAATGTTTTAGATTTTTTTTCAAATACATATTTTTAAAGTGCTAAAATATGAAAGGGAGGGCTATTCCCCACTTGGTCCTCATTGCCATTCTTGACCTCCCCGTTATGATCATATGGCTTTCTAATGCCATTCAGTTCACACCCTGCTACCCTTGATGCCTTTCAGGCCCCTACCCACTACCCTCAATGTCTTTTTGGCCCTTCCCTTCTACCTTCTGTACCTTTCAAGCCCCTCCCATCAGCCTCATAAAATCACTTAACATCTTAAAACTTATTTTCACTTTACCTTTTTTCTGTTTATTTATTGTAAGATAAACATGAATGTGCATTTGTCTGTTTAAAAAGGATGATAATGTTAATTATTGGCCTTCCATTTTTTTGGTCTATTTTAAAAATGTTCCTTTGTTGAAAGTGCCCCACTTCCACTCTGTGTTGGAAATTCAGAGTACTGTTTGGGATCATTCTGTATAGCCTTTTAAACAAAACCTTGCTAACCTGATTAGTCAAAACCCACTTGTGGTAGACAAATTGAACTTTTTAAGGCACTTGCATAGATAGATGGCATTATTGCCAGACATTATGGACATATTTACACTTTAAAGCTCTTTGCCCTTGACTTTTTTGACAAAAATGTCAGCACAATTAAGCAAAAGCTAATTGAGGTGAACACATGAAATTTGAAATGCCTGTTTGTTTTTGCATTTAGATTACCATATTAGATTTGGAGGCATTCATGATAGCTTTTTCTGGTTTTCTTGAATATTTTTTGTTTTGTACTTTTTGGAAAATATCTTTTTTTAATGACAAAAATACGGTTCATTTAAAGGTTGGCTATGAAAAAATATGAATTTTCCATTGCATTTTTTTTAACAAGATGTATACATGAAACTTTCTCCAGTTAAATTTACTCCAATTGAATTCCTAAAATTTACTGTTAAAATTAGTGATGAGTGGAAGTTTGTAGTTGTTGTAGGGTTTAACGCCATTTTTCAGCACACGATAGGCTATACATGGCAGCCAGTATTAATTTTGGAGGATGAACTTGGGAAAAACCCAGAAAGAACCACCGACCCACGAGAAGCTACTGGCAAGCTTTCTCACATACCCACATTAGCCGAATCCAAGACTCGAACCCACGCAGACTGAGGTGGGATGGCAGTGATCCATAATGGAAAGCGCTTTAGACCACTTGGGGCCCCCGAGTGGAAGTTTAATGACTGCATTATATCCCTTGACAGAGGTTCCATGTTTCAATCTGGAATGAGCCGATCAGCCATTAACGTAGAAGTAAATTGATTGCATGCACATTTCAAGTAAAGCCATAGGAATGGTGAACAGTTTGCTCAAATAAATATACTCCTGCCTCTTATGCATGATGGAAACATATACTGATATAAAAAAAAGGATACAACTGTGCGAGTACAGTGATTGGACAGGATGCATATCTTCTGATGATGACAGTAAAACATATTAAGTTCACAGCAGTTAACTAAAAACTGCTAGATTAGTTGCTTTTACAAAATTGTATTATATATTGAATTCCGCTGTAAGTCAAAAGGGCAATAACTCTTGGCAAAACCGATGGGAGCACAAATGTTTTTTTCATTATTTGCATCATTAGAATTTAGCCATATGTGCGAAGTATGATAGCGATACAGAAAAACTACTTTTTGACTGATTTGCCTTTCCATTGCATCTTTGCATTTCTGGTCATACACCATAAGGTGAAATGTATTATGATGTGTCTGTCAGTATGTTACAGTGGAACCCCACTATAACGCAAATATTTAGGTCCAAAAAATTGGATCATGTTAATATCAGGGTTGCGTTAATGCGGCATTTTACTTTTATCAGAGAACAAATCATTGGCACATATACGGGCATTCTTGTCTAATGTATATGATGAATAGGGTATCAACACTGTTTACTATCGTGTCGTGGTGGCATGCAGTTTATCTATAATGCATGTAATTCCATTGAAAAATTGCACACATATTTACAATATTCAGTAATTTTGTCCCAGATCATTGTGTCTGAATTCAGTGTCTAATACACAGCAGGAACAGAGTATTAACACCGTTGATATCATACCGTCGGGCTTGCAATTAATCCATAATACATGCAGTTCCATTGCAAAAATTGTATACATATTTAAACTATTCTGTAATTTTGTCACAGATCATTATCTGTCTGAATTCAATGGGAAAAATTAACAGCAAATTTAGGTTCAGAAAGACGAAGCACGTGTACGGTTCATTACGTTCCAGGGTCTATGAATGTGTCTGTACAAATTTCATACTGCTAAAATTTTGTCATATGCGTTTCCGTGTATATTTATCCATTGCAAATTTAAAATAATTAACACTTGTACACCTATTAGTTTGAACGACTACAGCAAAAATAATTAACAATCAACACGTTTTCAGTGTCCATATCTTCAAATTTTGTGAATATAAAAAAAAACGTGTGAAAACTACTAATCATTGTGCAAAATGCACAACTTTCCATAATGATAAAATATATTTATAAAAAATAGAAAATTAATAACGACATAAACAAACACCTTACTCATGTAAAACCAGAGAACTAAGTGATGGCCTGCATTGATCACGAGTCATTTTTTAAAAAAAATTTAAGCTGAACGCATGTACAATTTCATACCCTTTCAATTTCCAGCTAATAAAGCGGACATTATTTACTGGTCAACTGATTGCGTATAATAACACTGCCAAGCCCAGCAAACATGTTGATGGCTATCATTTTTTGATGTTTATTAAATTGTGAAATCTTTTATCAACCACCACATTGTCTGCTGCTTGGTTGTGTATGCAGTTAAAGAAGAAACACATGTTGGCTATTGTTTGAGCAACGATGGTATACAGAGTTAATTGAAAACAATCACAAAGACGACTTACTGGTTTTACTCATGGATCAGTAATAAGTAACATTTTCGATAATGTTTATTTTGGCATAACACTTCAAGAACCTAATGAAAGTGTTAAATTTCAGAAGCTATGCCACAATCATATTTTGTTAAAATTCATATGCGAATTCTTCCTCAAAATGATAATAAACGTTTTACTACAAGAAAAATACACGTATATGTATTTGAAATTTCAGGAACCACGCTACGATTGTATTATATTCGAATTCATTTGCAGACTCTTCCCCAAAATGGTAATAAACATTTTACACAGTGTTTCACGTTCTTGAAAAGAAAATTCCCAGTAATAGAAAAATACATCTACATGTATTTAAAATTTCAGGAACCACGCCACAATCGTATTATATTCGAATTCATACGCACTTTCTTCCCCAAAATGATAGTAAATTCTTTATACACTATTTCACATAAATAAATAATTTTTTCATGTGCAAATGAATATACAAAATTTCAGGAGCCACACCACGACCGCATTATATCTGAATTTGTGTTATCGCTGGGAGCATTATGGTGGGGTTACACTGTACTAATTACCAGTAGTTTCCAAATGTTGTGAATAGCTTGCAGTTAGGCTGTTGAAGAAACCTATTGAATAGGGGACTTGAAGGAAAATATATGGTATTCACACAATAGCATTAGTTTTACATCACAGACCGGGGGCCCCGAGTGGCCGAGTGGTCTAAAGCGCTCTTCGTTACGGATCACTGCCATCTCACCTCTGTCTGCGGCGGTTCGAGTCTAAGATTCAGCCAATGTGGGCATGTGAGAAAGCTTGCCAGTAGCTTCTCGTGGGTCGGTGGTTCTTTCCGGGGTTTTCCGGGTTCTTCCTCCACCATTAATACTGGCCGCCATGTATAGCCTATCGTGCTGAAAAATGGCGTTAAACCCCCACAACAACAACAACAACAACATCACAGACCACACCCAGACTTTGTGGATGGTTTGCGCTTGGAGTGAGAAAGAAACCAATTGATTATGGGGTCAGAATGTTTAAACCTGAGGTCACAGATTGAAAGAATAAAATGTCTTCTCAACAATGGAATTAGTTCTATATCACATGTCTATACCCAAACCAAATCTGTTAAATGACTTGCACATGGGGAAAGGAAGAAACATATTGCTTTTAGAGTAAAAAATATAAGACATACTCAATGAAAGAAGACAGATGGTTTCAACATATTCTATTCTCGACCATATAGCTTTACCAAAGTTTGTAGGTGACTTAAACATTGGATAAGAAAGAAGCCTATTGATTATACATTTGGGTGCAGCATGGGATGAAGGTGTGTTGGACTTACAAATTGGGTTGCTGTAATCTGTTGGCCATGACATATTCAACACTGGCTTAAAATTTTGTTCAGATCCAGGTTGTAACTCTTATCTGAATATTCTTACTGATACCAAACTTTCATTGTGTTCTTATTTGGAGGATGGTGTGTTATAAACCAAAACTGGGTAGTTGCTACCAGCTTCACTTATTTATTGCACATTGTCCAATAATTTCTTCCTTCACTAATCCCAATACCGTTTCAAATATTTCCACTAAACTTGCAAGCATGGTCATATCCTATATAGTTTTCAGCTCAGTTCAGAGTCAAGGCCTGCTCTGTACAATTAAATTCTCTACCCAGAAACGTGTACATTATCAAACTTCTTAGAATGGATGGAGAAGTTGATTGGCTAAAAGATTTGCTGAAAAGATGTTATTGGCTAGTTCTGTAATTGTTACTCCAATGTAATCATTTTGTTGATCATGGTATTTTAAATTTTTTTTTTTTGCAAGCATTCCCAAAGCAGTAATTAATGAAAAGCTTAGAGAACTGATAAATTTGTCAGATTTTTTGTGCTCACTATGACATGTAGGGCAGATAGTATTATCCTTGTCCATTTTTTGACACTTAGATTCAGTTTTAGGCATTATCAAGGGGCATCCATGTTTAGAATATCATATGATGATTCAACATTCATCAGTTAAATAGAAGACCTGGCTTTATCTTGGATTCCTGAAAACAATTCAATCTCTTTGAGGGACTCCTGTTTACAGATTTGTGGTCCTTGTCAACAATATTCAGATCTTTACATAGTATGTTGCTTGCATTTCATTAGTCCTTGAATGAACTGAATCTCAAGTATTCCACATTATCATGTATCCAGAATTCTTGTCTTCTTTTGACACAAGTTCTCTTGTTAATGGTCCTAAGGAGCATATTGTAGTTAGTGGCGCAGTTTGCAGTGCTTCCATTGCTAATGGGTATATGTGATGTGTGTACAATGCCATCTAAATACTGAAGTTCTAAAAATGAATCGTCAATTTAATAAAGAAAACAGAAGCTATGAAGTGGATGCTCTTTTCATTATCTCTGGACAAAAAACATAATTTCAGGTTCTTTAATCAGGATTGAAGCCAGTTTTGTGCATATCTTTCCACATTTCTAACACTTTTTCTACATAGAGGAAAATGTCTAAGTCACTATGAGTTATGTTATGCTTGTACACTCGACATGGCTTAAGTGTACTCCACATTGATTGTTTAGAATGACATACCATCTTGTACTCACTTACAAGTATGTGCAGTTTGTTAGGAGTAATCAATAGAACAAATAGCATATAACCTGTTCTGCAGACATATTATGCTATGACAGACCAGGATCTTTGTTTGCAGTTTGACTAGTAAGTGAGTATATATAGTAGTTCTTAAGATGTAGTTTCATACAGTCCATGCTGAGATTGTCACTAGTTCTGTGGCTCTTTTGTCAATTTGAGTATGCAGTAGATAATGCATTTATCTGAAAAACTGATGGGACACAAATAAATCAGTCAAATTGGGTTATTATACCAGATCTACTTAGTGTGTTGTTACGTGAACCAGTGTTATGAATGATAAAGGTTTGTATAAAATGCAGTAAATCTGAGAATATTTGACTAATAACTGTATCAAATAGGTGCATTTGGACAATTTACAAGGTATTAGTTGAGATTTTCCTTGATAATTTATTATCCTTAATTCCATGTCACGGTCAAATCCTAACCAGTTGCAGCCTATATTCTTTTCAGAACGTAATAACTGGAGCAATGAACCACTATCCAGTCAGCAGCCAGTTCATGATTGGAGACTATGTTATGCCTGGCAGTGGTCTAATCAGTCACACACAGACGTGGAAAAGTGATTCTGCCTAACTTGAGACATTGTGCATCCTTTCCATCACTTTCACCTTGCATACATGTACATCAGTGAATAGAAGGATGAATGGACAATATATAAATTCATTTTATCTTTATTATCATAGATGTAGAACTAACTACTGTAATTGTATTCTTATTATTTGAACTGCTACACTTTGAACATAAAGTGTGTTAGTTTTATAACGCACTGTGTTAACAATGATACCTTGAAGAAAAAAATAGATATTCATTGCAATGAAGACAGAGTGACCACACTTGCAGATTTTCCACAGATTGCAGACCTTTCTCAGACTTTTCATATTTGTGGTGGAATTAACAATTTGGGGACTTGTCTGGTTATTTTTGGAATTTATTTTAATTCAGCATACTTTTGCTTTGCATTCTGTCAGTAAATAGAAAGATTGTACCTGTTTTTTTGAAGAAACTTTGGTTAATGTAAACAGATGTACCAGCGAATAAATGCTATTTGGCCTGTAGAGTTAAAGGTATTAAGATGGAAAGAAACATTGTACTGAATGCACCATGATGTCACAAAACTGAATTCATGTTCAGACAAGATGTATTAATTACTGTAATTTTATTTCCATTCAGTAACTTAGGACAGATTTCATTGATTGAAACCAAATTATTTGAAGTCTTGTATTAAAAGATCTTAGATTCTGTCAAAATTTTACCAAGTGATGGCTTAAGTTTGTTTTTGTCCTTGCATGAATGAAACAAACCTTTGTTGGTTGCAGCATGTTGGTCAAGGCATCCAAGTGTTGAATACATTTCTAGTAATCCTTTGGTCACTCTTAAAGATCTACTAGTGTGTAAAGTGGTTTTAAGAAAAAAAATGGACATCAGAGGGATTTCATGGATATAGAATGGGTACTAGTGCACAAGTAGGTATATCATGTCCTGAGCAGTTACATTCTGTTCCAGGTAATATTTTATGATAATGCATTTGTGTCTTGCTCAGTTTGTCACAGCATGTAACTATTACAAAACCATGATTAAAGCTGCAATGTTTTCATGTCTAAACGGGGAGAGACAGGGTAACTCATTTGTGCATTAGAATCATAGTCCACTTGTTTGATGTTTAATGCCCTCCCGAGCCATCTTTCTCTATGTGTTCTTAGGAAAGGCACTTAGCTCCTATTTCCTGGGCATGAAATGTCCAATAAGGTGTTAAAAGAGCTACTATCCACACGTTTCCTCCTGCCTCCTCCCCCCCCCTCCCGCCCCCCTCAAAAAAAAACATATAAGTGCTTTAGATTTGTTTGCTGCCAATCAATGTTCACATTAGTAACTATGTAAATGAACATAAATGAGACTCGGGGATTCAGGAACAACCCATTACAATCAAATAATGTATAATCAGTTGATTATAGGGTGCAGGAATGTGGGACTTCCTTTTTCTTAATTGTTGCAAAACCATATGTCGCACCAATAGAATTGCTTATAGTTAAGAGTAGGCAGCTGTATTGAGTTTTTGTATACATGTTGTGATTTATAATACAGTGGGTTTATAGGTAGGAATCTGAGAGGTGCCTGTAATCCAGCAATCAGATTGGGTAGGGCGGATAAAGGTTGGTTATAATATAGATTCATGTTTGAACCTGTTGTCTGCAGGCAGAAAATTGTCAAGAATCAGAAGGCAATTTTGCATAATTTTGTAAGACATCGCAAAGAACAATTTCTTGTAAATTCAGAAATTACTACTCATTCTGAGAATGGCAGTTATTCTTTGCCAAATCAAGCGTCTGGATCTAAGTTGGAGGAAGCAGGTTTTGGTTTTTATGATTCTTTAGCAGCTGAGATTGCACAGTCATTGGAAAAAGTGAAATATGATCACATGTTTCAATCAAAGTGGACAGAAAAATATTTATTGTTGTTGATAAACAAAGTGTAATTTATGTGCCAAACTTAACAAAAAAAATGCATTCACAGCAGGATGTACAGATTACCAAGCTAGTACTGTGGACATACAAGTGACAGTTTGAGTAATGTTTTGTTTTTAAGTAAGAGATTGACATTGTTTAGTATCACTTAGAAGGGGATCAAGGTTTGATGAATTTTATTTGACTTGATTCACCAGAGTCAAAAAATGATTTGGCCCACTTTAACGCTTCATTGAGGGATTTGGGTCCATTCTGGAGAATCCTTGGGGGGAAAAAATGGTGTATTTCTACTTTTGAACTAAGAGAACTGATTTTTTTGTTACTTCATTCCAAGTGGATGATCTTCACATCAAATTTGGCATTGCTGGGAAAAGGACAAAGTTGAGAAGTATTGGTTGTAATACACATAATATTGCATGTCCAGTTCATGTACTGATAATACTGACAACAATTTCTCATAAATACATTCTTTACTTTTGAGAAACATTTACCAACAGAACCTTTAATGATTACCATTTCATTTTAAGTTTGCAAGTCTATGCAGAGTTTCTTAATCACTAAAGATCCTACAGTAGCATCCTATGTACATGTCCTGTTGCATTAAAATTGTTTTTATCAATTACATATACAAAAATGACGTGTTGTCATTGTTGTTTTGGACATAATGCCATTTCTTGGCACAAGAGGCAATACTTGACAGCAAGTATAACTGTGGAAGAAGTACTGGGGGTGGTAAGAACCACATACCCAGCGGGAAGCTACTGGCAAGCTTTCTGACTTACCAACACTGGCCAAGCATGAGACTCCAACCCACATGGACAGATGTAAGAGATCGTTAGAGACAAGTACTTTAGACCATTTGACCACCCTAGATGCAACAAAATATACAACAAACTGAATTCTTTTGCAGTAGGAGGTAAAAGACAGCAAATTGAATAACTGCAAATTGAGCAGGATATGCTTATTGCCAGCATCTTACATAAATAGCTGTACGCCGTACATGCTGATTAGAGGAAAGGTTGGATTTTGAATTAGTTTAATTAAATGGCATCATTTTGGTTATGTATACCATGTACACACGAATTTGGATAAACATTGCAGCCCTAACCATGATTTATTGCAATTTTTGACTTGTCAGCTGCTCACAAACTTTGATTTGGGTCTCTAACATAAAATGTACAGCATCTTTGCTAGTTTACTTCTTTTAGTCCTGCTCAAGGTTGATGTGTCTTTCAATTCATCTGTCTGGCATCAAAACCTTGGTTAAACTTTGGGTTCAGCTCCATTTTTCTTACATTATTGTCTGCTTTTATGTACCATTTTCAAGAAATTTTCATTGTGTCCTTTAATTTACTCTACAGTGATTTTCATTGACATTTCAATTCAGTTTCGTGTAGTATGTTTCTTGATAAAGTAGATGCACATAGGGTTAAATTGATCCAGCTTTGCCTTCATGTGCCTACATATTAAGCAAGTGTTCAGCTGGCAAGCGTCAAGAAACTCGGCTACATGCAAAAGATTCCAGACAACTGGAGCACGAAATATAGGTCACAGTAATCTCGTTTTAGGAATGTTGGCCATAATGTAAAGTAGATTAGTGTCTTTTGCACAGAGCTTTCTGTCCATTTAGGTAGATTTCTGTTGAGATGGTTTTGCAGAAATGTAATTTAAAGTGTTAAGTAGCAACGTCAAAACTTGGTTTCATTTGTTGAAGCTGAAAAGTTCTGTATGCAAGAACTGTCACTTGTAATTTCTTCTTTAAATACATTTCCCAATCATAATACCTTAGGAGACCGACTACTACCTTGCAAATCCAGCCCTCCGAGATATTACTTTTTGCTAAAGGGAGCCAAAAGATGGTTACTGACTTATGTGGCAGCCAGGCAGAATGATATCCCCTTAGATATTAGACTTGGCGGCAAAGCCTAAGAACATGTAAGTTATTACTTGAGTGTAAGGTACGCTTTCCATGTATGTAACTGCAGGGAAGCCAGAAGTGTGTATGTCTATTATGATTGGGTACATATTCTTGAAGGAACATATTTTACAAGGAAAATATTGGTTTCTTTGAATATGTTACTTAATCATAATACCTACGAGGTGGGGGCAGGTAAGTCCTCTTACCCTGGAGATAACATCTCCATTCCCTAAGGTATGCTAGGCAGCTTCTAGGTAAACCTACTGGAGTGGACTCAATCTTTCAGGGCACAGCTTCAAATAGCGAAATATTTTGCATCTTCCCACAAATCCAGCAGAAGTTGTGAAGCCATGTCTTAAGAAGCTGCTGATCAACCTGAAAGGGTGACCTGTTGATACAGGTCCGACCAGATCAAATTGGGCCCTTTGGGGTGACAGCTTTTGGAAATAGAAGCGAGAGAATGTTGGCTTTGATCTACATCTCAAAGCCTGAATGTCGGTTTTCAGACTTCTCCTAAGGTATTATGATTGGGTAATTATTCTGGAAAAAACATGTTACTAGGAAAAAGATGTATGTTCCTAATCTGCATGGTGAATTTTGATATGAATTAGAAAGCAGCAAAGGTGAACAGATGCATGCCTAGTGCCAGACAATGGATCATGTGTGATCCTTTTGACCCTTAATCTGGTCAACTAGAATTTTTCTTCCTGAAACTTTTCTTGAGAAAAGACTTTTTATATGCCCACTATTTCAAAAGATATTTTTACTATTATCTATCTGTATTTGTCAACCATTTCATTTCTACACATTAACTGGATTCATTTCTCCATTGTAAGTGACTTAAATTTGGAGCCAGGAAGAAACCTATTGATTTTGAACTCTATTGGTCAAGACCATCAGACTGGGAGAAAATAAAATGTTTCAACACAGTACCTTGACTTGTATAACTTCACCAAACTATGTAATTGGCATGCATTTGAGATTTTTTTTTTTTTTTTAAATCTATTGATTTTGGGGCCAACAACCATGGTCACAATGCTTCCAAAAAGCTAAATGGTTTCCATGCAATATTTTGAGCATTTATATCACCTACTTTGGTCCAAGTTTGTGGCTGGCTTGAATCTGAGATGAGGAAACACATTCATTTTGAAATCGTTGGTCAAGTAACAGGAAATTAAAGTTGTATTAGCATTAAATGGCACCTCCATATAAAAGGTTTATATAGTACCTATTAACAGTAAAGTTTTTGAAATGTTAAAATGAAGAATTGCACAAAGGTTTAAGAAGATAAAACATTCCAATAAATGTAAACAGATGTACAACAAAGCAAGATATAAACGGTAGAGATGTTACAGTTTTGTAAATAGTCCCAAAAGTTCTATCACAAGTCCAAATATATGAAGTTCCAATTGAATTCCAATGGTATTCCATATAAATTCAGATAGTGAATGTTTTGATGAGCCTGTAGTCTTGAATGTAGCAATGTGCAAAGTCGTATAATGTATTGAAATAATTTATTCCAAATTGTCCTTGTCTGAAATTACTACAAATCCAAATTAATGTTCCAGTCTAATAATATTATCAAGCACTTTGTAATTCCAGTGAATAATTTGAATAAATAAATCATACAAATTACAAACTGAACACAACAATAAGATGATTCTGCTTCAGATCTTGAGGCAAGAATGAGTAATTTTTTCTAGTAAACAACACTATATAAAAAGCTAAGACACAATAATAGAGCCAGGATGTAGGTCACTCCTATAAAACATTCAAAGTTGTCAAGTTTATGCATTTCCAAGTGAAACATTTATGTCCTAGAGTTAGATTCAGATAAACCTGTTTACAATTAATAATGATTTGAATATTTAATCCACAATCATAAAGAAATATTAGTATATTTTGTTCTTTACAAAATACAGATGTACATAAAACATAATCATTAAGAAAAGCCAACAGGTTGGAAATGCCTGTTCCAAAGCAGAGCAAGGTACCATGCATAAAGGCAATTTATTTCTTGGCTTAAATGAATGAGTGTTGCAACTTAATCATCATAAAGTAAGAAGAATCTTGTAAAAATATGCAATTTCACAGAATTACTACTCCATCTCCCAGTTTAAAATCTGCCAGAAGTAGTCTGGGTCAAGTTTACACCACTATTCAAAAGAACGTGTGAAGAAATTAGTTTTATCAACAGGTTGTACAAGGAAACAATCCTTTTTGCCCAGGACCAAGTTTCAAGATTGATGTTCCTGGTGATGAAAGGAAAAATGTTAGATACTGACAAGAGATTTGATGAAAGCAATCAACAGGCCTGTTACAAATGGGAAATAGATATTTATACATTGGACTAGTTTCAGAATCATAAAAATATTTTTGAAGAACTTGCCACAAGCACCATTCTCAAAGAAAGAAAGAGGCAATATTTTTGTAGCTATATCCACTGTTGAAAAAGTTTTGTTGATTTAAATATGGCTGCAAGAGGTTTCATATCTTGGCATAACAAAGACATTTCATTGTGATAATTCTGAAAATGTTCATGCATACAATCTTGTTACCTGCTTGATCATAGAATTATCTGTACATTTGTTTGCAGTGGAATGTTCCCATTCCATTATAACAAATCTGCAGAAGGTACTGGAATTTGTTGCATAAACCAGGTCTAAGAGGTAATGTTTGGTCAGTAATTATATTAAATGTAGCAGATCTGTAAAGACTCCAGTATTTGAAGAGATATTAAGTGTAGAGACTTGTAGTGATGAAGATTTCGATGGCATATACCTAGCAACAGATGGCTAGAGAAAACTTGCCTTAATCTTGGTAGCTCTATATACTGATTGAGAAGGTTTTAACTTGCATATTTGACTTGATGTATTGGTCAATAGTAAAATCACAAAATACCCGAGTTCATCCTTTTTTGATGATTTAAGTTCACTTTGAACAAATTGCAATGCAGGTTAATTTGACCAACATATAAACTGTTTCATTTAATACTGAACCTTTCAAAATGAATCTCAAAACTATATGTAATAAATTCTAAATGAGACAATCATTTATTATTTCATCAACCCTGACATTTCATGTCCTTCCTACACCTGTCTCACAAGCAAAATATCTTTACTGATCAGCTCTTTATCAAGGGGTCACATTTTTGTTTACAATAGATACAGCCTTTCAGTGGGCACTGGCTGGGCCAGTCCACTATACAGGCTCAATAGCCATCTGTACAGATGTCTCAGACCAGGTAGATAAACAAATGCCTTCCAGTTCTAAACCAACTTACTGTATATATTCTCGTATAAGCCAAATAAAAAGAGTGGTAATAATAAAGGTTAAAATTCTCATATAGATCAACCAAGATCAACATCAATCAATGTTTTGGCTGAACAGATAATTTTCCACACAATGGAAAGCTCGATGTTTCAGCGTCTCCTGTGTTGATAGCAAATTTGTCTTTCATTTTGCGACAGCAATACAGGCCATTTAATCATTAAAACCCAGAAACTGGCTTGTGTTAAGAGAGCATTTTGACCGGCAATTATACTAATACATTGATGTGTAATTACCTTTTATTCCATAATATTAGTACGATTATCGTAATTTTGTAAAACGGGGTGTAAGGCATACCTATGAACTTTTCAAAAGCCAAGTAGGGAGACAGAATAAAAAAAGGAGATTGGGACCTAAATTCAGGAGATTTTTTGTGGCATATTTAAAGCCTTGTTTTCACTAAATAATGATCAATCTTCCTGGTCCAATATGCGTGAAATTCGCAAAAAGACTCCGTTTCTCTGTGTGACGCACCATATTTTCATATTCTGGTCAGCTGTGGTCAAACTGCACAATAGCTAAAGATTAGTCTTAAACAAGCAAGAAAGCTAGTATGACTAATTAAAAGTTAATCCTTATCGATGCAACTATGTTGTGAAAATGACTGGCCCTCCGTCGCAATTCAAAGAAACCATGTTCTACACTATTGTGGGTTACGCAACACCAGCAATTGATTGGCAAATAAAGGATTCCCAATTTTGTTTAACTAAAGGTACCAAAATAGCCAGCCTCATGGTACCTTACATATTAGGCAACTATTTTCCCCTCTTTGTATATCCGACCTTATTCCCTTATTTTCAACTCGTAAAGCATTTAGTATTTATTGTAAAACATGTATTCTGAATTAGTTTTTTGATGACACATTTGCTGCATGGTATGTATTTTCATTCCTCCTTTTAATTTAACCATGGTAATTAACGTTGGTATATAAAGTATGAAAATGCCAGGTGTTCACTCGTGTAAGTTTCTTTCGTGGGAATGGTGCTATAGCATATGGAGTTACAGTATTCGTAGTTAACACTCTTGGAATTGAAATTAATTGTGGACAATTTTTTTGTTCTGGTTTATTTATATTTTTGTATTGTATAATTAGAAAAATCATTTTACGTGAATAATGTTTAAACTTAACGTTCTACTTAGTAAAGAAGCAGATTCTTTCTAGTAAAGTAATTTTGTCACAACAGTAATTCACTGGTGATGCAACAGAAAATGTACGCCTTTTCTTGTTTAGAATAAATAAAAATCGAAGACAATGAATTGGGAGTTATGAAATTGGGACGTAGGCGTGGAGCGACCCCAAAGATCGAGGTTTTTGTTCCTTCTGGTGTGAAAGTTGACAGTGTAAGGTACAGTGTAAGGTCGCTTACATCAAAGCAAACTACAACTCCGCTTTTGCAGTATTATCATAATTTTCTAAACATTTCTGAACTTCATTATTGTATTTTGGAAATATTGAAGTTTAGCACAATGGTGCCCTGATTAGACTCCATGGGATGTGCTTAATTCAGTGCGTAATCAAACCTACAATGTACATGTAGTGGTGCCATTATATAAATACGTACAGTAGCCTAATTGCGAGTATTAAATCAACTGTATTGTCGTTCATTGTGTTGTCATGCTGCGATTACATTTTAACGAGTTACAGTAGGTATTTGCTATTTCAAAACAAAGTTAAAACGTAATTACCTGTGCACTGATATAAAATGTCCAATTGCAATAGTGCATAAACAAAAAATAATAGAGTCAAAAGGGAGAGGTAGTGTTAAAGCAACTTGCGATTGCTAACTTCTTGTCATCGTTCGATCAGATTATACACAAATAAAAATTATGCAGACACAATAAGAATACAGAAAATTAAATTACTCAAGTACATGTGTATTTTTTATTAAATATAAGTTTGCCTAAATAAATGCATTTAGAATTTACTCGTGCATCTTGAGATGCCTTGAAGTTGTGGGTCAGCTTATATGCAGGTCATGCACTTTTTAGTGTTTATACCTGTTCAGTTTTGGGGGTCGGCTTATACGCGAATGAGATTATACACAAGTATATACATTTGTCATGAATGGATGATTTGTGTCAGTTTATTTTTTAGTGAATGGATGATTTGTGTCAGTTTTTTAATGAATAAAAGTTTGCCTAAATAAGCGCATTTAGAACTTACCTAGTGCATCTTGAGATGTCTCGAAGTTGTGGGTTGGCTTGTATGCACTTCTTAGTGTTTATACCTGTTCAGTTTTGGGGGTCGGCTTATATGCAAATGGACTTGTATGCAAGTAGATGCAGTAACAATAACCCCAACTTTGTGCATGGCTTGAATTTAGACCACTATCCTCACAAACCAGTCAAAATTGTTTTATTAAGATTTTCACTTTAACATTTTTTTTTTCCTAGTTCACATTCTAATTCCTAAAGGACAGTCCTTCCTCTTTTGGCTCTTTTATCCAGCACCTTCCCTATTATGAAATAGAACCTTCCTTATGGAGTACTATGCAATTTAGTTGCCATGTTGTAGTTTTCAATCCTAAACTCAATGCATGAAGGTACTAAAGCTACAACTTGGAAACTATAATGCACAGTACCTTTCAAACGAGGTTCTATAAATTTAAACAGAATAAATCCCAAAGTGTGAAATAAAACATTACCATAGGGAAAATGCTGACCTTCCACTAATGCCATGACAGCTAGAAGCTCAACATGTGCTATAAAGTCAAAATGCCCATGTCATCAACTAGATAAATAACTAAAGTATTGCTTAGCAACAATGCTTAAACATACTATTTACCACTGGGTGTATCATGTAATGTTTTATTGTTTATAGTATACAATTCTTTTTAATATTTTATCTGTGCATTTCGTAATGCGTGAAATAAGGGTCTTCAGGTCTGTGTACTTTATAATACCAAATTGTACATCAATAGGAAAGTCAAAACACTACAACCATTAGTTTGACAAATTCTGTACAATAGCAGGTGGAATATCATTATGAATTCAGACAACTATATCAATCTGAAAAGGTGGTAGTTTGTATGAAATGAAACTTTAGAGGTTTGGATAAACGACACGAGTATAGATAACTGACAGTCAGTACTGCATTTAGAAGTGAGGATAACTTACATCATGTACTTAGAAGTGCTGATAATTGTGTATTTAGAAGTGAGGATAACTTACAAAATACGGCATTTTAGAAGCACTGACAATTGGCTATGGATTAAATACATGAGATTCCACTTTTGTGCAGGGTCATGACTTTTTTGGACTTCTCAGTTGCTACAAACCATGAATTTAAAGACCAACAAACTATGATCCTTCAATAGAATCAATCGGACAGTTCCCAATAGATGAATTTAAATGCCAAAGAAAATACAAGATTTCTCCAAACCTCATAAATGGGTACCAACAGAAATAAATGAATTCACAGCACTACATTTATTCATTTCAAAGAACTCGCATCTCCTGAATGCAAATTAACATTCCAATGCTTGTTAAACATGGGCACAAACATAATGAAATAAAACATGAATAGTTATAAAACTTTTTATTTCAAAACATTTTTATACATAAAAGATATTTTTCTATAAATTTTTTATCTTCGTCACTTTACAAAAAAACAATCGTAAGAGTGAAAAGAACTTTACATTATGATGTGATGAATGAATGAATTTAATGGTCAAGTGTTGTTTGATACAATACATGCATACATGAACAGAATCACTTCAATGAAAACTTGAATGCCATCATACATAATGCTATCAAACATTTTGTTTTGGATACGAAAACCTCATTTGATGTTGCCATCTGAAAAAGTCTTTTAGAACACTTTCAAATTTTCCCAAAAACTTTTACACAATTATTCTCGCTTTTCAAAATGACGCAGTAAATCGTAGACTGGATATCACAGGCTCGCTTTCAATTTGTTTTAACTATTTTTTCTTACCTGCATAATTTTACACCAAATTGGTCCACTTCCAAAAACAGCAAAGTACAATTTTACTTACCAACAAGTGTGATTTATATGCAAAACCGTTGGTCTACTTAAACAGATGGTTGGCTGGAAGTGAACAAAATTGTTACTGAACAAGCATTTAGGAATGGTCATAATATCAGCATCTTTATTGGTACACCATTCAGCCAAGTAAATGAATAAATAATGATCCCATCAATTTCTATTTAACCATAGCTACAAGTATTTGTTTTATCAAATATATTCATTTTTTTATGACCTATTCAGCACATGATTTAAATTACTGAATAGTAGCACAATGGTATCCACATTGCATCACATCATCTATGGCTATGAAAAATTGGAATAGTCTAATATAAATGAAGCAAGTAAATCACAAAATTGTGCTTCTCAAAATCAGTCAATTCTGCACATTCTAAGTTAATCATTTTACTGTAGCGTACAATAGCCCGCTCATCTTAATACCTTGTTGTTCAACTGGTTTCCAATACTTGCTAAATTTCTGCAAGCAGCCTAATTAGCCCTTTCTTCGTCATGTGCTAACAAGTTCAGTCTCTTGCGTTTAGTCTTTAACATAAAGACATGTAATTGCTGACACTGAAAAATTCAGTCTGCTATTTATACAGAATAATGAACTTAATTTTAAAATGAATCCATCAAAGGGACCAATGCTCTACTGGGCAAGGTCAAGGAATTTAAGAAAACACCATTTTCTCATATTCTTCAGCAATGACAAGATTTTTCATTTAGTTTCTCTGTACGCATAATGGATTCATCTTGGCACCATTTTTTATTTAGGATAAAGCAGACATTAGGAGTCTTATCGTGAAAACCCCTAGTTAATATAGCCATCAATTTGAAGAGTATTAGAATATTTTCAAGACACAACTTCCCTTCAGGAGGAATAGTAATAAAAGATTTTCAAGATGGCTGCTGTGATGACCATATTGGTCATCATTTAAGACAAAGTGGACATCATAAATGTCTTCTGGACGAAACCACACATAAATACAACTTCTGTTCAAGTAGAGTTATGACAACAACATTTTTAAGCTGGAGGCCATTTTGGAGTCAGACTTGCATCGTTTTTATTTAGTACCAGCTAAACATCATTTGAAGTCTTTTAGTGAAAACTTTATTTTGGTATGACCATCCATTCAAGCGGAGTAGTGGTAAGATTTTCAAGATGGCCACTATGGTGGCCATACTATACATCAAATCAGCACTATTTTCTTTTAAAACCAACTAGATGTTGCAAGATCTTTTAGTGAAAACTCCATGCAGATGTGACCATACATGCAAGCAGTAGCCGTGTTAAGACTAAATAAGGCTGCTGTGGCAGACATATTGGAAACAAGATCAGCACCATTTTCATTGGAGACCAAGCAGACATCATAAGAAGTCCTATAGTGAAAACCCTCATGTCAATATGACTTTCCATTCAGGAGTAGCAATCACAAGATTGTCAAGATGGCTGCTCTGGTGGCCATATTGGATACAAGATCACCATTTTTAGTTAGCACCAACTAGACATGATAAGAAGTCCTTTGATAAAAATCCCATTTTGGTTTGAAGATTCATTCAGGCAGAGTAGCGACAAGATTTTCAATATACTGAATGTGCAACCGGCACTAGACCATGTGATGAGTGAATGTGTGAAGCTGCAAGGTAATCCTACACACAGTTACATTCCAGAGTTCTACACACTTATGAATCTCGGGGGTTTCATTGCTTTAAACCCCGAAGATTACCAAATTCCAGTTTTACACCCCCATCATTCATATGTTCCACTGTTTTACACCCCTAAGATTCCAAGTATTAATGTTTCACATTCTTGTAATTTAAGTTCTACTGTTTTACACCTTGGTGGTTCCTAAGTTCCCGTTTTACACACTATTCTTCTGGAGTTTCACTGTTTACAACCCAATGATTTCAACTTTCACTTATCAGGCCTAAATTTTACAAACACGTCTCTAGTCAGGACTTGAGATGTGTAAACAATTCAATACTAAGTCAAACTTAAATTTCTAATTTTAGTGAATCAGATGACTGGATTATAAACCTAAAGTCTAAACTTGTAAATTCAGACCATATTAGCTAATTTTGAGCTCAAGAATCTTCTTTAATCTTAGAACATGACCTATTACCTCTGTTTGCTAGGTTACATAGTGATCTGTGAATGCAAACTGATGACAGACTTTTGTAATCTTAGAACATAAAACTATTACATCTGTTTGCTAGGTCACATGGTGATCTATGAATGTATACTAATAACAGACATCCGAAACCCTTTCAGATGGTAGATAGACAAAAATGTCAGCAACATATTTCCTCTAAAAAATATATTAAAGTAAACTGGTTTGGCACAGAAACAAAAGTTTTTAATGCCAAAGGAGTCAGGCCTTGTGCCAAAGATGTGCCATGGACACTGATCTGGGATGATCTAATGGTACATGTACTATTAACACATTAACCCCTAGCGACGACTTTACGAGGCAGGAGTTAGTAGCCTACTGCCGAGCTCTGCAGCAACATGGTCATGCATGATACACTAAAGTGGGTGGTATTATAGAAAGGTAGACAGATGTAGCTCTTCAATGATACCAAATAATCTGGAATATCTAGTTGCACTACAAAATACAGATAGAAAACCCTCATTTTTTGGACCCGTTTTTTTTAAAACGCAAAATTCGTCTGTGGTTGGGATCCCATTTTGTGTCTGGATTTTATACTTTTTGGTCTCAGATCTAAGGCAAACTGGTTTGAACTGCAAGCAGACAGATAAGCCTTTGCAAAAAGTAGGATAAGATGGGCATTTGGAATAAAGAGTGGTCTCCATACAAAAATAATGGCGCTCTTTAGCAAAAAAAAAAAGTCCAACTTTTGCCCTTCTGCTCATGCGCGAGTCAAATAGCCAACGAAAAACAATGTTTCTAACTAGCCAGTATGTTACTGAAAGATGACAGGGGATTTGGTGCTTTCAAGTCCGTTCAGAAATTGCTTTCAAAATGTGTTTCCTACTCGATTTTCAGGCAAAAATGGCAAAAAGCTCCAGAGGTTGATGTGTTAAAGACTACAATCTTTTGGTTGAGAATCTGACATACTAACCAAAGAGCCACTGTAAGTAGAAAGCTATGAAAATCTACCCACACCACCAATGGTCCCATCATCAATGAGCATTCTGTACTGCAAAACTGCAAGGATTTCATGGATATCTCACTGCAAGTTGGTGCTGCGATGTAGTTTCCCTGTGCCTGGCTTGCAGAAAAATATGAACACAAGACTTGAACAGTCTTGGGACTGATGACAATAATGCAACAGCTGCCATTCAAAAAGTGATACTTATTTCTCACATTCCTACAAGTATATTGTCATATTTTTTAGTGTTGTTCAATGAGAGAAGAGCTGTCTTTCATCAAGTGACTACTATCCTATCTTTTGCAACAGATCAGCATCCTAAAAATGTAGCTGTTTGAAGTTTTATCCCATAAACAGCACATGCTGAAATGGGTGCTCTATCCTAAATACTTGTACCTTGCAATCTGGTTTCGAGTTGAAAAATTCCTTGTTGTAATTGCAATTTTTAAATGTCATCTTCTCATATATATGAAAGGAAATCAATTCTAAAATAAACTTGAATTGAAAACTGTCATAATCTTTTCTCTATCTTGTTTAATCTTCAGAATATGAGTGGGTTTTTTTGTATCATTGCAGTCTCAGACCACTGAATAGCATTATACTGACGGTCTCTAATGCTGTTCTTTTGATGCACATTTCAAAGAAATCTGAAGTCTACAATGACTTTTCAGAATAAATGTCCTCTATCTTAAAGTGAAACATTTTCAATGGATGTTCTGCCATTCTGAAATTGTACTATATGCCATCTCAACTTCAAACTCAATTTTCATTATGCATAACTGGAAGACAGAAAAATGCCACCCTCAGAAAGAAATTTCAATCCTACACTGATGCACATAAAGGATTCAATTAGTCTTATGTTGTTACTGATGAAATTATTGTTCCACCACTGTCCATAACATTCCATTCTCTTTGAAATTTTACTTTCTACAAACCGAGTCACTTGTATTTGGTTATCCTTTGAGGAACTGAATGATTTTTTGCCTTTATCAAGGTATCTTTTTAAGTTTTGCCTGATAATAATTCAACAGTAAGCACTTTGGAGAAATCAGCACATGAATATTGCTCTGTGGACTTAACAAACAAGTTCACATTTCTATTATTAGTCTGGGTAACTCAGCTGCTCTTCATGTGTGGACAACCAGTTGTGATAGACGCATATGTAAAAAAACGATAACGAACAAAATTGGTTAACTTCCAATTTAAAAACTACAAAATCAATAACTCAACTTGGGAAAATTTCACAATGTCTTGTAATTTTCAAGCTAATTCAATTTTTTGGCCAATCAGGGTCCTTTGAAAGACTTGTACTTACTGAGATGCAGTATCAGTATTCAAAAGTGGGACAATCAAATTTGATTTATGTAACTTATTACTGGAACAAAGCTTAGAGTTTCAAAATTCATGCAAGATTCATTATTTTCATGATGTCTGTCAGTAATCCAATAATTATACATGAATATCTTTGCTTTTTATTCAACTGTTTTATGAAAATTGAGAAAGTAAGACAAGTTTGTTAAGAAACAAGGAACCCAAGAACTGAAGAACACACTGAATCTGAAATAAATCTATTTACCAATCCTGTAACAGAATTTTCTGGCCTTGGCTCAGCGTCTCCAATAAAATTAATTTAGATTGCCTCACTCTGAATTAATTCTTCACTCAAACCAAATACTATTACAAAGTAAATGAATAATATTTTCAAAACATTCAAAACGCTCATTTTTCCAAAACATGGCTTCCATATCTACAGAAAATGTGTTTAATTCTCTTACTTGGAGAGAAAATATGACAAAAGATGCAATTCAGATCAAGCAATAAAAAATGGACAAATGTTAAAAGGGCACATATCAGAGACCACCCAGTACATCACTAAAACAATGAATGGCTATTATTACATTACAAAAATGCAAAACCTTGTTCACAAACAATTGTGAAATTAAATAACATATATGAAGAGAAAAAAAGCCACTGATAGGCAGAAGGTCTATTACAATAATCTATATACTTAAAGGCCTGCAATACATGAAATGTACATCTACTCGAGTTTTCAGGTTAGCATGACTCAGATTTACACCATTTCATATGTACATGTACTGTGGATTCATTTCATTTTGTGCATATCAATATCTGTGTTTTTGTAAAACATGACTGTTTCATGAACACTTGCATTTGCATGATGCCAACCCAAGAGCAGAGTCGTCAGGAATCCTAGCATCATATTTTAAAATCTGGGCAGCCCATCCAAAACAGACAACACACTCATCAAAAGAAACAAGCATCTGTATAGTCAAATTGCATCTTCCTATGGAACTATTCATACATGTACACAATCAGTAACAATTAAAATCCACTCAGAATAATTGTATTCATTCCGATTCCAGAACCCTGAATTCTGTCAACATTTGGCCAAAACAATAATAAACATTTGTTTTTCATGCAAATTATTTGTATTTTTCTTTTCTCTTGATCTCTGCCACCACTTTTCCACTTATTTATAGTCTAAGTGGTTTGTTGTTAATTACATTTCTTTGTATTTTACATTCATAAACCATCTTCTATGTACTAGTCTATCATGCTGGAGCTTAAGTACTCCCCCCCCCCCCCCCCCGAGTTTCTACACAGAAAACTCCTGTTCAGAATTGCACCAATTCAAAATGTTAAATTTTCACATAAATTTGTTAACAATTCTGCAAAATACAGCATGGCTGGCATCTCTACATTGATAATTATGTCTGGAGTGTGTTTTCTTTCAAGAATAAACGCCTTTTGTTTGATCTTCAAGGTACACAAAATGTGGTACACAACTCAATATAATGAATTCACAGTATATAAAAAAAAACACTCTCTGCCACATATGCAAATAATCTTTCACATTTTGATAACAAAATCATCAGCAGCACAAGGAACAGAACATGAATATCACATCCATCAGTTCTATGTCAGAATTAATGATTTAAGATTTGTCAACTTCCCACCCCAGCATATAAACTATGAAAATAGTGGTACTTTCCACGTGTAGTCTGAGAAGTTAACATCATGCATGACACATTTTTAAAATGGATATGACGTTGACAGTTTGGTTAGAAAGGTACATTTCCACAGCATAAACTCCCTCATTATAGTTTGAAAATGTCCCTTGTTCTCCCATGGAAATGAAAAACAAAACCGATTATCATAAAACCAAACACCTCTTAGTACAGGTGCCAGTTTACCACAGAAATTTCTTCTTATGGTATGTACCATGGTACTTTTTCACTGCATGGGTACACAAGTAGTTTCCTTAAGGAAAAAATTTACAAAAATTCCTAAGACATGTTGTTATGAATTAATGATATTAACTGCAAGTTTTCATTTTACATACAATTATTTTTCTAAAATTATTTTGTAACAAATTAATTTTAAATATTACAAATATATTTATATCCTTTCATCACATGTGGTAGCCAAATGGGATGTTGTGAAAGATATCTGGGCCACTTTGGAAAATTTTCAGATTTAGAAAAAAGTAAATTTTTACTTCAATTACTATTACATGCTAATGTCTTTGTAACATTGTGAATCATCCAAAATTTTCTGGGGAGCACTTGTTTTCTGTTCACCTTTTACAAAATTTCTTAAGTCCAAAAAATATTTAATAGTGTGTTGAGCAACTCTCTCTGGTAGGTATCTTGCCAACATGTTGGCATCCCACTCAAAGTTTCTCTATGATATCAATAAAGTTGTTAATATATATTGTAGGCTTCAGTGTCAACACTTACTATTTTTAGCCCTCTAATGTCAGTGAGAGGGTATCAGCTATAGTGTAAGTTTAATCATCCCATTCACAGGCTTTAGGTTACAACTTGTACACCTATTAACATAAACATAGCAAATTCATCTACTATTATGTAATTCAGTGAGGGGTCTGTGATTTTCTTTTCAGTAGAGATCTTTTATTTCCCTTCATCTCAAGACAATTGATTTTTCATTTAAACAATGTAATTATATATTATTTTTCTATAAATCAGTGCAAAATATTTTTCCAGCTACTGACAGACAGAATTTTTGTATTAAAGAAAGTATCAGGCCCTGCCTAAGAACATTAAATTGTTGGTCTCTAATATAACTGCAGCTTACCATGGTACATATTGTGGTATATTTAGAAATACACTGTATACCGTCGTACAAAATTTTTCAAGGTACCCAGCTCAACCTCTGAGTCTCACTTACATTCAAAATCGCTGCCTCTTAAAAAAAGGCAGTCTTCATGTTTTCATAACATCTTAAAATAAGTATCATCACATAAAACTAATAATTTTCTTTCCCTTAATAAAGATGCAAAGGTATATGGCACAAATGTTTCCAATTTTAATAGTATTTAGAAAAGTGAAACACTGCAGTGAGCACTACCTTTAAGTGATAGAGGAAATTAACTAGTTTCAAACTTCCAAAGGTCAACCTTGAAAAATGGGGAGTTTACCCTATTGCATGCCATATGAACTGAGCTCCTCTTGATTAATGAATACTCTGCACAAGATCCCTAAACAACCAGTGAAATGTTTGTCTTCTTCATCCTCTCTTCATGTTACTTAGTAATAATATTTATCAGCTTAAAACTCAAGCCTAACATGTTATGAACCTCCAAAATAATACATTCGAAAACAATTATTGGTACAGAATTTTTTCAATGGTTCTTTCATCTACGTTCGCGATGTCTGTGCCTTTCTCTCTCTTGGTCTCGCTCCCTGCTTCGGTCCCTTTCTCGTTCACGATCTCTTCTGGCTCCAGCTGTTGTCCTCCGCAAAAAGTCGTCTACATCTCTCTCATACTGTTCAAAAGAATTGTTATGGTTGTTGTTATTATTAATTATTACTTTCAGCCATCTAAAAGTTAGGAAAGTCTCCAAGAAAAGTACAAAAAAAACCAGCCCAATAATGTTCATGGACAAAGACACACTAAAAGACTGACACAATAATAGCTATATCCACCAATATACATTCATGGGTGGGAAGGGTGATAAAAATACAATTCAAACTTTTCATAATGATCATCTCCTCTAAGTCATCACCCACTTCCAGCAAATTTCTTTTCTCTACTCTTTTCCTTCTGTATTTTACCTTTTAAAAGCTTTTTCTCTTGAACAACAGCACTTATCCAATTTTTCCACATTTGTTGTTTAGAAGATATTACACTAAAATCAAATAGGAAATATTACCCAGCTGACTGATCTCTTGTCTGCTGTTCTGGATCGGGATGAGGTAGCAGCAGCTGGGTTGGGATGGCTATAATCTGGCTGTGGCATGTACTCTCGCGGACGCTCAAAGTGCCCTGGATAGGGGTTCATGGGGTCCATATGACCATAACCAGGAGGCTTTAATAATAATAATAATAATAATAATAATGATGCATCAATAACTAGTATTAATATGTATTATGGACAATTAACTCATTCGGCCCTGATCCCGTCTGTAGGCATGATACAGTTTCTACATTAATTGGCTGATCCCGCCTGTAGTCGTGGATAGTTTGATGCATTCAATGGCTGATCCCGTCTCCAAGCGTGATGAATATGTGTTAGATACAATGTCTCTGATTGGTTAGAAATGGTTTTTTTTCACAGAACTAAACAACTATTAAACCAGAAATGATTTTACTTTCATTTATGGAAATTTGAATTGTTCAGAAGCCAAGGGTTACTGTTTGAGAGCAGTTTCACTACATGTGTTCTGTTCATGAAAAATCGTAAATGATGGCAGACGTACGAGTGATTTTTAATGAGAGCAAAAATGAGGAGTTTCTCAGGTTTGATCTCGAAAATATTGAGCAAGCTGAGGAAAGATATGTTTGGCAGCTGGATATTTTGCGAGATTTAGATTTGGACAAAGAAGTTTCTGAGACTGAATCACAGAATATGAGGATGCTGACAGTGATGATGATGAGTTCTTGCAGATAAACATTGCACATAATTTTGTAAATAGTGTATAAATAATTTGTGAAAGACTTGGACAAATAGGAAGAAAAAAAATCACTGCAGACAAATTCATCTGGAATAAATGGTGAAACTTTCGTGGATTTTAATTGGATATAAGAAGAGAAATTAAGGTAAGAGTGAATGCATGTGCACGATGTTTTCAAAATTTGTCAAACAGGTAAAAACTCTGAGGCACAAGCAGCTAGACACAGCTTAGTGCTTCTGGGGCATAGCAGCAAAGATACTGATAACAGTTCTGTGGCCGAATGAGTTAAGAGGATTCTGTTAAACGTGTTCTACGGCACATCAATATCTGATGGTTACATCATGCCAATTCAAGTTAAGTGTACAGTCCTGCCCTGAAGCACAAGGTGCCTGACCCAGGATGATTCTTTAAAGTGAAACAAACTTGATAGGAGTCCAAAAGAAAGAAAGAAAGAAAAAAAGAGAGAGAGAGAGAGTTTTTATATACTGGTGGTCCATATGGAGGCATAGGTGGAGGTGGAGCTCTGCGCATGTACTCATTCATGTAGTCATTATAGGACTGAAACAAAACATAAAATTTTGTGAATAAAATATAACTATTTTCTAACAGTGAAAATTCTATTGTCTGTATGCTGATTCTCTGAAACTTGTATTTATATCACTGATTTTTCCTGAGAAAATATTACTGTGAATAAAATCTTCAATAATATCATAATCCATGGATTAGGGAAGAGGCTTAATCATTTCCAAAGGAGAATCCCTGTCCAATGGGTATTTAAATTCAGACAAACAAACCAAGAAATTTTGTACACAACAAAAATAGTGAATCCACAATGAAATAGAGCTATTAGGAATGAGTGCATTGCAAATGACCCAAATAACAATTTTGTCTATGGGGCTTGAAAGACAGGAATTTACGTTTAAATAAACCAAAATTAGGAGTATACCAGCTTTCTAGGGCCATGATTCTAAATGGTGATATGGAAGGCAGAAAGTACAACTCCTTCAAGGTTTTTTCAACAGAAGTTACATTCCATGCAGTAACAGGATCTGAAAGTTTGTCAACATGGGTTAGAACTACATCCAAACAAAGATCAGACCTAACAAAACATACAGAAACACACCTTATGTTCACAACAAAATGTATCAGAATATGCAAAATGTTTCTCGAACTATGCTGATTTGAAGCAACATCCCATGTAAGAGGTAAGTTGATTGACAAGGGACATAACTCTGAAAATAGTGGAAAGATGGAACCCATAAAGAAACATCTAGGTCTAAGACAATGTTTTCAGCGAGTTCCATTATAATATATTGAATGGTTCTTTAGCAACACTGAATGATAGCAACCCTCCAAGTTTCTACTGTAAAGACAAAAAAATTGGCTGTGAGGGGCATAATTGTGTCCAAAATGAATAAACAAAACAAAACCCAATGACAACATTCATACCAAATTGCATCACAATATGTTTAATGGGTTTTTGAACTATGCTGCTTATAAGCAACATCCCATTTGTGGATATTAAGTTTAATGTCATGGGCCAAAACTTGGTTAAAAATGGAATTAATAGAAACCATAAATGGCACATCTAGGTCTAAAAGACAAAGTACACACCAAATTGTATCAGAATATAATGAATGGTTCATGAACTTTGCTAATTACTGGATCGTCTGTAGTACCACTTTAAAATAAGTACAAAAAGGGCATTAACTAATAAAATTGGTTTTGGAAAAGGAAACCTTTAAAATATACCTACCAAGTGGCATCCAGTTATGTGTTAAGGGTTATAGAGCTTGCAAGAAGTGTTAATGCCTAGATATCGATGAATAAAAAAGCTGAGTACATTAGAGTTCCTCCATTTTGTGTTTTAGCCTATTGTTAGTCTAGTGCATCCTAATAAGTCAAAATAATGGGGGAAAAATCTGTAATGTCTACTAAATAGCCTTCATCAAGACAAATTGCCTTGATAATGAATCAGACACAGTATTATTTACTTGGCAACCTACAGGTCACCTGCATCATGCTTAGGTGTGCATAACTGAATCAACTTTCGACTATTTCAAGATTCTGAAGACAGAAGAAAATGGACTCAATTATGATTGGAATGGATTAACTTTTGATCAAATATTTACTTTTGTTTGACTGCATATCCAATTATAATCAATTAGACCAGGGTTTAAATTATGGTGGCTCTCAAAGACAATTGTCAAAATGGACAAACTTTAATAGTTTTACTTGTGATTAATTTGCTTGAATCTGCAGAATGTTTAAAACTTTGGGTGTTTTAATTAATGCATCATTTAGTATGAATTTACTGTGCATTAGTCTCAGTGATTTGTTTTCATACTTTGCAGTTACTCAAGACTAAGAACATGGAGTAATTTTGCTATATAAGATGTATTTGTAAACTGCCAAATCACAAGGTCCGACATTCAAAAACTTTGAAGCAAAGAAGGTTATTGACAAGTTTGTAAAAAGTAAAAAAAAAATAGGTGGATAGGCATGTTCTATACCCCCCGAGTTTACAAAGTCACCAATAGTGATGTCCACCATGTCACACGCAATATTCCTTGCTCATGCTGATTGATGCATTACTCTGATACATGATGATCAGCCTGAACTGGTTTGATACAGAAATGAGATTATCTAATTAATATACAGCTTATTTAACAAAAACAGAATATCTCAGGAAGATAAAAATATCACAACATATAAAATAAGTCTTTCTTTATTACCAAATATATCAAGTCACACTATCAGTCATTCATAATCAGAAAGGGAAACACTTCTATAAAAATTAGTAATGGTAATTACCTGTCTCACTGTTTTCATATCTGTTTTGTACAAATACTATAAAAGCTTCAGTCTCGGATTTGGCCAATGTTGGTATGTGAGAATGCTTGCCAGTAGTATCTCGTGTATCTGGTTCTTTCCAGGGTTTTCCTGGGTTCTTCCGCCACCATTAACACTGGCCGCCATGTATAGCCTATCGTGTGCTGAAAAATGGCATTAAACCCCACAACAACAACAACTATAAAAGTTTCTCTTTATTCAACATGAGACAAGATATCTTAAACATCAGTTTGCTTCACAAATAATGAACAATCCCAGCAATGAGGTCATGTCACAAACAAATGACTATTGAGATTTCAGGTTAAACTTGACATTTTCATTTTTGACTCCAGAGATTATGGGGTCACAGATTTCAAATCTGTTGAGAACCCGCCATGTAACATGAGATGGGTACATCTGAAAATTTGTTCAGCAAGAACCTAAACAAAGTAACTGAAAACCTAGTAACTCTGCAAAGAGATGAAATAAAATGCTGGCAATTAGGCTCAAACTTGATCTCATCAATCAGAAACTGCAAACATAATTTACCTGGTATCATATTATTACTGTTCAGTTATGGAATAAAAAGTTTGAAGGATGGATGATACCAATTACAGACAATCACACTGAAGATCTCAGTAATATAATAATGTATAAAAAATCTTGTAATAATCCAATATTCTTTGAGGTTTTTTAAATGAGATGTTCAGCAGCACTTATCTAACAGGAATGATGGGGGAGGAAACTGCAGAATTTTCATACACATTAACACCAAAACAAATCATTCTGTTTTCCTAATTTTATAAGTACATGAATTGTGCATTTTATTCATTTTCCACTATTATATGGGAGAACAATGTAAAATTTAGATAAAGGACAATGCTCTTATTGCTGCAATCTTGAACTTAAACTTGGGCTAATATACCTTAAAATGTTCAGGTTTCAAATAATAGCCATGTCATTTCACTGGAGGAACAATCTTGATAATCTTTTACTTGCTAATTAACTCATAATATAGAGCATATATCCCTGAAACCATTCAAATCATTCAGTTCTATTGCAAAAGATAGTCCTAAAAATAGATTTACTATTATAATACAGAAGAACCTTGTCTACACAACCTCTTTTATACTTTTATTAATATACCCAATTAATCAAACACTGATCTGACCATTGATACAGATGTTTAATCTGTATTTAATTATCACAAACTATAACAATTAGGGTAATAATTCTGACATATAAGAGTCAATATTCTCAGATGTACTTAATCCAACCTGAATATATCCCAATTTGTTTTGGATAACTGAAAATATTCTGAATAGGTAAAAAATGTGGTATATAATAAATAACAAAAAACATTTTTGTCCAGTGGAAGAGTGGAGAAAGAACATGTCTAATGTGGGATATGAACAAAATCTGATGACCTTAACATATCACTGCACTGTATCAAACTTGATATGTCCATGAACACTGAACAAACACATACAGTTTTGTGAATTTTTTGTTTTATTCAAATTGCATGCATGTACCCAGAGCATGCAGATTTGATAAAACTCCCATCCAAACTGAACCCCAACATTTTTCTGGTCATTTATTTTAATAAAGAGGTTCAAACTGAAAAAGTTCATACAAACAAGGTTCCACTGTATGTTTAATACAAACTGTTTCTTTTCATTTGGCATACTGATGTATTGTAATAAAATTTGAATTTGAAGGGAAAAAAAGAAACTCTTTTCCAAGAACTTGTTTTTGCTGCTTGATGGCCACACTGACAAGGAAAACAAGCAAGCCTGAAGCAGTTCTGAATCTAATTCAAATTCAAATGAAGCAAGCTAGAACCAATACCAACCCAATCCAGAAGAGGAAACAAAATGGGGTGGGAATGGGTTGAGAACATAAACCTGTACATGTATATATTGTAGTATCATTCATTTTCATGAGGTAATAATTTTCTGAGGATTTTGTTGCTGCCCCAAACCATGAATAAAGGCCCAACAAAACATTACCCACATATGAAGCCCCCTCCCCTTTATCATGTATTATTCCTAGAGATTAATTAAAAAAAAAGCTTTTTGAAAAATCAACATCTTGTATGTGATCTGGAAATAAAATATTAGCTTTTGCAGTTATATTTTTTAACCCTCTGAAAAAAGAATAATACATTTTATACTTTTTCCATGAACACACATTTATATGATATCCAGTGACTGTAAATCAAAATATTGTATGTAAGGACAGTGTGAGTGTGATTTAGATTTTTAACGTAGATGTAACAATTATCCAGCCATATCGCTATGATGTCTGCAGTGTGACAGTTTAAAGTGATGTCTAGCACTGGGGCATCATGCTGCAGACATGTAGAATGATGTCCCACCCAGTCACATTATCCTTACACCAGGCCGACCAGTGCTAACACTAACCTCTTAATGCAGAGTGCCAAGCGAAGCAGCTGTTAGTACCATTTTTATATGTCTTTGGTATGACTTGGCCAGGGTTCAAACCCATGACCTCCCACATCTGGGGCAGGTCTATGTAAGAACAGACAGAAACAAGAAAAAATACAATACTACTGAAAATGAAAGAAAAGAATAACAAACAATACTAGTATATGAAAATTGTATTACTTATTTCAAGAGATTCTTTGTTCACGCTGTTGTAGAAAAATTCAAATCCTTCTGAAAGTATGTCTCATTTTATTCATTCATGTTTAATCCTAATGAACAACACGACAGTATAATACTAGAACTACTGCTTGAAGCACAATTGCTAATTAAACACTAGGTATAAACACTAATTACAGCAGAGTACCGATGTTCACACTGCACTAATTTATATTCAGTACAAATGGATCAACCCTGTGTATATCCAGTCTGCAGGTACACACAAATGTCTGTCTGTCAGGCAAATAAACCTGAACTCTCAAAGCCACAGATAATTAGGTCTGATATTTTTCAGACATTTTTGCCTGAGGTAGTGCTCTACAGTTTCGTATTTTGCATAGGGTTAGAATTTTAAAGAAAAAGAATTTCCCTGGCTTCCCTCACTGGTTATGCTGGCTATTTAAAAAAGACCTTATATATAATTCAAAGAATCTTTAATTCCCTTTATTTTGGTGTATGATTGATGGGTGTAATATGGGTTCTAGAGTATACAGCTTGGCCTTACTCCAGATGTGCAACTTTCAAAAAAGTGCTAACTACACTTGGTCATTTTCACTTTCTGAACTTCAGAGGTAAATTGTATAAAAAAAAGAGCCAATAACTTTTTTTTACATTTTACATATTTGGTACTTCATTCATTGCACTTTCAGAAGCTGGTAGTCTTGTCTGGCAAAATTAATTTTCCCTTTTTTAATAGCTGCTATGGATAGTGTACTTTAAACTAATTCAGGCTGATTTTTTTAGCACAAGGGAGAAGTCATTTTAGTTAGCAGTGTGCTTAGATCATGTACAACTTCCAAAAGTATAATATCCAAAGAAATATCATCCACATTACATTAATGTAGCATAGAGGTATGCCAACATTCTCTCCATTGTGCATGTTTTATATACAAACAACTTCACCTTACATATGTCACTGTCTCAAAAGTACATAATAAATAGTGAGTGCCCCCTGAGCTACAACTTTCATTGAGCATGAATCTGCTTGACTGATGAGGTTTTGAAGGTCCACTAATGAAGCGAGTGCAATGATCACCAGTAATGTCTTCCTTTCCCTGATGGTCTCCATGACCTCTTTAGCATACCAGTTGTGGAAATGCCATTTAAATTCTTTGTAGATGTTAGTATTGTTTTAACCATTGATTTCCATTTGTTGTTGACACGTTTTTCTTTTGCTATTACTTTCTTCAGGTGCTTGCGGAGGTTAATCCACATATCTACAAATATATCAACTTTCATGGCAAAATCATAGATTCAAGTACCCATAAATGTCTTTTTTATTTGACAAAAACAAACACAAAAAAACACCCATGAAATTGAATGATACTTTCCAACTTCAACTCAATCCTAGATGATTACCCAAACTTTTCATGTTTTTTGTGTGGTTACATCAATGTGTGCTATTTCAAATCTCTGATAATTAAGGAAGAGTTAATTTTGGTAAAGACCTTTTAGGGCTTCTTATGCATCAAGTACATACATATACAGAAACATTGTTATGGCCCTGCACATATGAAAATTGTATTTCAAATTTACCTCAAACCCTTGTTTTCGTTGCAAGTCAAGGGTAGATTGGTTGTATGTGTATCGGATTGAGTTGGAAGACTAAAAGGAAACATGATTAAGAAATTCAATGGGATATTAACAAGTCTCTGTAACTGAAAAAAAAAACTTTTTTTTATTCCATGGAAGCTTTATCAGCCCAACTGTCTGAATTGTAATTTTACCTTGGAAACTTCCTGAATATTAGTAACATGTAAACTATCATTTGCTAACAAACTATATTCTATGAATAATGACTGCTAAAGTTCAACAAGTTACAGACTTTCTAATTTAGCCTTTCTGAACTAGTGGGAGTTATCATAAAATTGTTCATGTTTTTTAAAATGAATGTGATCAAGGATATGAACTCTTTCCCAGGTAATTACTTTCAACTCTCATTACTCATTACAACTACCATGTTAATTACCAGATTTCTTGATGAAGTATCGAATGTATAGATAAATATTTTCATTTAAAGGTGATGTCACACTAATCCAATCATGCCAAATCATTATGCACAAATGAGAATATGTTAGAAATAAAGATATGCATGTTTTTTACAGGAAGATTATTGTTTAATGTTAAAGATGAATATTCCATTTCAAAGATAGAATTTACCACTGAACAAGTTTGTTCCAATAAATATTGTATCAGAATCCAAATATTCCATTTCAATGATTGTCACTGTAATGAGAACTGACTGTGTACTAAAGCCACTTTACTCTTTTTAACTGCATGTTTTGCAAGTGTGAGAATATCTGGCTAGAGCTTTGCTTTTGGATCTGATATGAACCTAGTATAATTCTCATCAATAGTTACGAAACTTACGAATAACTTTGTTTGCCTTACCTTTAACAACTTTTAGTACATTTACGGCATATTCAATTAGGTTCATTGGTAAATCTGTGCTGTTAAAATCATAGCATCTTCAATTAGGCAAACTGAATTCAGTGATGCAACAATTATTCAATTAGATTTACTTGATATGCAAAAACTACTGCATATCCAATATAAAGCTAAGTGGAAATCACAGCATGGTCAATTAGACTAAATGAAATTCAATATGAAAATGACAGTATATTCAATTAGGCTCAATAAAATTCAGTGATGCGAAAACTAAAGCCTATTCAATTAGGATCAATGGAATTCAGTGATGTGAAAATTAGGGCCTATTCAATTAGGCTCACAGGTTTTCAGTGATATGAAAATTAGTGCATTCAGTTAGGCTCAATGGTTCAGCAACACGAAAATTACATAATGGTCAATTAGACCAACTGGAACTGAGTGATGGAAAAATGATATATATTCAGTTATGCTAACTGGAATTTAGTGATGTGAAAATGAGAACAAAGTCATCAGGCTAAACAGAATTCAGTGGTGAAAATTACGGCAAAGTCAATTAGACTAAATGGATTTTAGTGATAAGTAAATTACAGCATACAGGTGATGCTCAATTTATGCCAATACAATTTACATGATTCAATTTTAATGCTATTTATAATGAAAAAAATAACATTGAATTTGTGCCATTGTGCTCATTTTGTATGCCACTGCTTGAACCATGTGCTGTGATACAAGCACAGCTCACATACGTGCATTTGCACTACTTTTATGCCGAAACTGCAGGAATACATCCCTCATAAACTGAGCATCACCTGTAGTCAATTAGGCTAACTGGAATTCAGTACTGTGCAAATTAAAGAATAGTCCATGAGACTAAGTATAATTCAGATACGTGAAAATTACAGGATTGTCTATCAGAATTACTGGAAGTCAGTGATGTGCACAAATTACAGCAGTCAATTATGGTAACCTGAATTCAGTGATGTAAAAATTACAGCAGTCAATTAGGGTAACCTGAATTCAGTTATGTGAAAAATCACACCATAATCAATTAGGCTAAATGGAATTTAATAATGTGAAAATTACAGCATAGTTAATTATGCTAAATGAAATTCAGTGATGTGAATGTTACATGTATTCAATTAGGCTAAATATATCTAAATGACGTGAACATTACATCTGTTCAATTAGCTAACTGGAATTCAGTGATGTGAAAATGAAGTATCCTTAGCAAACTCCAAATATTTTTTGTTTAAAAAACTTACCCCATTGATGAAAGTTTCCCGGCGAACCCCTGCAAAGCGAGGAGACCTAAAAATGTTGACACAAGAATAAGTCATTAACTGAATGTCATGGCATCATTACTGGACAAAACAAAACAATAAATTAATGACATAATCTTAATTATATGGCTAAACAAGAATGGCCTGTTCATTTTATCCTTAAGTGGAATAGTTGTGATGGCACAGTTTACTTAGAAAATAAGCATTAGTGTGCAGGCTTCTTGCTTGCATGGTATGAACAAAACATTTTATACAGATCAGGATTGCACCATGCATGCATACTAGTGTTAAAAAACATTCTAGTAGAATAGATCCTGAAATTTATTCCAATGTCAGGTCAAACATACAGGTCAGTGATGTCAAGCAAAACTTCTGACTGGAAATCTACCTTTTCCAATTTTGCATCTTGGTTCTATTTGTGATGCCAAATGGCCACACTCTCATATGTTCGTTTGGGCCATACACGGAGCAACCTGTGTGGGAAAACTGAGGAGAATATGTGAATTTAGGGGCCAAGATTCCTCTAAATGATGACAAGATGAATCTGAAAACCAACTCCTTTAATATAAGCAACAACCCATGTAAATATGTAAAGTTGATTGACATAGGTCATAGTTTTGTAAACAAGACTCACTGGAAGGATGGACTCTGTACTGACTGAAAAGAATTTCCAGGAATCCAATATAAGTACCTTTCTTCTTTAATAGGTCAGTGTTGAAACCATTACTAATATTCATCAGCAACTAAAAGACTGCCATTCTGGATAAAAGATCATCACGATCTTCATTTAGAACCAATTAGACAAAAATCTTCTGGTGGAAAAATGACCATCCATACAGGAGGAGAAGCAATCCAGTACAGCTCACATTTTTTTATTTCGCCATGCATCATGGTGGTGGTGGATTTGGAGAGATTAACAAGCCCGCCTCCCATCAACTCCCTACACCTCCTGACAATGCTGCCATGGCTAATCATGGAGAATGTTTCATTGCAAGAGACAGACTGGCAGGTGGACAATGATTTATCTTAGCCATCGTCCTCATAAATGAATGGACATATTTTCATTTTTCAAAATCAAATTTTAGATATAAACTACTCCTTCAACAAGTTGTGCCCAAACAACTTGCGAACATGTTTAACATGGGGTCAGGCATGGATCACATCTTTTTTTTTCTACTGGAAAATATCAATAAACTGGCCCCTATTTATTCAGCATGAAGAAAATCATGACAAAGAATGGCAAATGAGACCTGATTGACTGCTTGTTTAATTGTCAAAAATGTTGTTTAGAATAAAGTTCACTCCTCCTTGCCGACATTAATGACAGCATAAAGTTTCGAGTGTAAAGTTCTCAAAAGAAGATTCAGCCAATGGTTCACAAAGGATCTGACCCAGCTAACAAAACATGAGAGATTCCATCTTGGCCTTAGTGTGGGTGATACAGGTCTGCAGCTCAAAATACTTGTCAAGATTGGACAGATGACAATCAGTGCCAATGGCTGGCACGTGTTTGAGAAGGCCGTCCCACCGCCCTAGTAGAGACAAACACTCTCTCTTTAAACAGAAGTGGAGTCAGTCACTGCACTGAAAGCAACAGCTAAGATTAACATGCTTCCTACAGCATCAATCACAGAAAATTCTCCACTCTAAATCATGGGCTCTTGTACGTGGACTCTCTCCTAACCTGGATGATGCACTAGGCAACTTTGCTTGAAAACATGTCCTGACAAATTGATCATTTGTGATGAGCCAAGCATGAAGGTGGAGAATCTGTGGACTGCTGAGGACAGACCCATGTGCTGCAACAGCAGGCTTCTGATCTGATGTAATGACCTGGGTAGGTCTACCAAAGGTCAATCATCATAACTGGGACCACAGAGGAGCTATCAGAACAAGTCAAGCAGTGGAAAAGTAATGATTCTGTGGAGCACTTACAGAACCATTCTGAAGAATAGGAAGGTCTAACATGGAGTTCAAGGTACCGAGAATGGATAGGTGAAGGCAAGCTGACAAATCTGTCTATCCTGTCTGATGGATCACGAACTCACCCTACTTTGGCAAGGAAGTTTGTCCCACATAAATGATATCCTCAGGAATTTTATTACTCTATGTTTGGAACCAGTCAGCATGTACCAGCTGCAGGACAAATCTTGGAAGTGGGACTGGTAATATTAGAGGACACAGAAACCTTTATGGACTCTTAAAGTCTATTGACCAATAAACAATCAAAATACTGGAAGATGGGGATCACCAGAGTTCTCAAGAGAGCACTTCCATCACCTTGGTAAAAACTGGGGGCGCAGAGACTATGCCAAATGACAGAGTTTGAAACTGGAAAACCACCTGAGCCAGGAAAAGCCAGAGGCATTTCCAGTGAGGAAATGCTGGAAGTGGATTGATGGAATCTGCACAACTGCCATATTTGATAACATTCTTGAGGTAGTGTCTTCATTTGAATGGTTTCTCCTGATGAAACCTGTTAAAGGCAGAAAAACATTTGTTAAGCCATAACTTTATGCCTTTTGGATACAATTAAAATCAAGGAGTAGAAGGCCAGAGACTGGGCATTTAAATCACTCATTACTGTGCCCTCCTGTAAAGGGAGTACATCTTTTCATTTAACTGAGCCAGTTTTTGATGCGAAAATGGATGGGTGTCCTTGAAACAGCAAGGTGCTCCCAGAAAAAAAGCTGGCTGCCCTACCTTTGAACAGAAAGGACCTATGTCTCTCATATGATGCTTGAACAAGCCACTTAAAAGATGGACAACCAATCACCCACAACAAACCTCCTTGCTGGGCCCTTCCAGTCACATAGTCTAGCTTCATATAGGCAAGAGGGTGGCTTAAATTGGGATTGCTTTCTGGAGCAATGCTGCATCCCTTGAAGGAATGATCAGAATAAACATGCTTCCTTCGCCATTTCAATGGGCTGATTTAATGAAACACTTAAGACACAGGCTGTTTATATAAGTCTTTTCCACGACTTGTATTTTTTTCAATCATTATTGATTCCAATGTACCATCTTTCATTGTTGTGTGATTTTCTTACTAAACTGTTTTTGTTCTAGCTCACAAGTTATCCTTTGCGATTTTACTGTCTGGAAAATGTGTGCAAAATTAATTGCCAGCAACACTAAAATACAAGCCACATGGGTCATGTATGTGCATTTACTCATTTTAAATTAAATATAAATTGTTCTCTTAAAATTTAACACTAATTTTATTTAACTAAAGTCTATTCAATCCTGATTCTTGAATGCTTTGAACCTTAACTGTCATCAAGAAACTTCCAGATGAAAATTATCTATCACTATGGACTTTTATAATGGTTGCCATGTACTAAACTTGGGTCAAAGTAAGAATGCGTAGAGTGGAATTGTCACAATCGAGGTTAGTACAAATTTGTTTATTAATATGTGTAGCTTTCATTGTGACATCCAGTGCACAACATTCAATCTGGAATGTACTGGATCACACATTTAAGTTCATTTTGTCCAAAGACGTCTACATATTTTAACACTGATTTTGCCATATGCACCTTTAGGGGACTCTATATAATGACCTTCCAAAAGGAATATGGATGTATATGAATCCAAATGAAGTGAATACTTGCCACTTAAAGGTATGTAGAATCTAATTCTAAAAAACATGACACCGATTAATGATATAGTCAGTGTTGAATGATTACATGACCCGTGTGACTTGTACTATAGCAAGTGAAGAAGAAGGTTCATTTCTAAAAGAAATTTAACACATTAACCCCTGGAGCTTTTTTGTCATTTTTGCCTAAAATCGAGTAGGAAACACATTTTTAAAGCTATTTCTGAATAGACTCAAAAACACCAAATCCCCGGTCATCTTTCAATAACATACTGCCTAGTTGTGTTAGAAACATCGTTTTTCATTGGCTATTTGACTTGCGCATAAGCAGAAGGGTAATAGTTGGAGTTCTTTTTTTTTTTTTTTTTCTTTTGTTAAACAGAGCCATTATTTTTGTATGGAGACCACTCTTTATTCCAAATGCCCATCTTATCCTACTTTTTGCAAAGGATCACATGTCTGTCTGCAGTTCATACTGGTTTGCCTTAGATCTGATACCAAAAAGTCTAAAATCCAGACACAAAATCAGTTTCCAACCACGGGCAAATTTTGGGTAAAAAAAAGTTGGGTCCAAAAAATGAGGTTTTTTTTATCTGTATTTTGTAGTGCAACTAGATATTCCAGATTATTTGGTATCATTGTAGAGCTACATCTGTCTACCTTTCTATAATACCACCCACTTTAGTGTATCATGCATGACCATGACGCTACAGAGTTCGGCAGTAGGCTACTACCTTCTGCCCCATTAAGTCATCGCTAGGGGTTAATGTGTAATAAACCAAATTTCTTTTGAATTACATCAAGGCTCTCTGTAGTACTTATATATGGCATAAGTTCAGATTAAGTTGTTGATGAAGAAGCTTATGTTTTTTAGCTTGTTTCGTGAACTTGTATGCCATAGGCACCACCATGCCCAATAGCGAAATCACATCACACAATTTGCAAAATGTAAAGTTTTCTCTTTTACTAGATGGTTTCACAATCTAAACTAAAGGCACAATCGTCCTTACACTTGTATTCAGGTCCAAAATACAGGATAAATACGGGAAAAACAGAATACTTGGCAGCTATGAAAATAAAAATACAAATTCTGTCTCATTCTGCTATCAATAAGAGCAATAATACAATTACAATAAAAACACAAGTACTCAAAAGAGTTTTGTTCTTATTAGGGAACGAGAGACAGACAGATGGCTGAAATGATGTCATAGTATTTAGTCAAGATCTGCATTTAAGGCATACTTTTTTGTAGCTGTTATTGTGTGTCATGTTGGCAAAATGATTAAGACGGTCTGAATGCTAAATAATACCCTGAATAACCCTCTATGAATTCCAAACATGTTTACAAAGATTTTAAGATAAAACATACCTTGAAAATCGTCTGTCTTTATAAAATCCTGAAAATGGAAGAAACAAAAATTGTGAAATTTTTTCATTAAAAAATTTAAAGTTTCAAACCTCAAGTCCAATCACAATTAAATCAACAGATTAATATTTATGTATGATCTATAAATGCCCTTCCAGTGAGCTTGAAGAAACCAGATGGATGCATACTGGACATCTACGGACCGACAAAAAGACAATACTCTATGCCTAAAATCCACGCGAGGAACTTGTAACGCTTTTATTCCTGGCACAAACATTACTAAAAAGATTTGAACTTTCCTGTCTTGTTTAGACACTTTCAAATGATTACTTTGCGTTCCTACTGGAACAACTTTAATAACATTAATCCAAAATATCAATTATAAAAGTACAGTAAAGCTGCATTTCATTTCAAAAATCAGTTTCATAATTATAACAAATATATTTCTTTATCAAATACACTGCTGATCATAAAGCATTAGAACATCCATTAACTTGCAAATCTCATCTTTTCAAGGTTTTTGTTTGTTTAAGCAATATAAATGCTAAAAGTCACGTGTTTACTGAGACGAAGCCAATGAAAGTGGTCTTCCCCTGAACACAGAGATGCTGCCAGGACTTAATCTAACAAGGAAGCTGACCTGTCGTCACCCAAATAAAGGTGGAGTAGAAAAAACAGGAAGGGGAGGAGGCAATGGCCAGTCTAATATTTATCTAACACTTCAATATCCATCTCTTTCTTCCTGCTCAACTCTTTTAGAATCCTACTGATATCAAAATCTTTAAAAGATGTCACCTCTTGCTGTATAAGCATTAAAATGTTGATTGTTTCTGAACTTTATCTGTTCCTTACCTGTGTATGGATATTGTTCTGTGCTGAAAAACCCCTTTCAGTGTGCTGTCTGAAGGGACATTTACAATGCTAGCTTAGCCAGTTGGAACAAGTTTGGGAACTATTCTTTATGGTTGTTGTGCAATTTTCCAGAGCTCATAGGCATTATCTTTTGGATACTTCTTTCCAAATTAAGATTTTTGACTAACAAAAGCTCTGCCAATTTTTCACTTTGTCAATACAAGTGCATTACTGTCTACTATGCCAGATTTCTCATCTGTTCCATAATACTGCATTAGGAATAGAAGTCCATCAAATGCATGGTCTGCTTGTTCAGACATAGGTATTCAGATAAAATAAATATGTTTACAGTAGTCCCCCTCTTATAAGGCCACCCCTAATGCAGCAGGGAAGTGGCCTTATAACGCAGGTGGCCTTTCCAGAGGGGGATGACAAATGCGAATAGTAAATACATATGAAAAAAGTCACAAGTACATTTAATTTTAGATATTTAATATTTTAATTAAAAAATCACATGCATGATGTGAAATAAATGTAAAACAAACTTTGTCATCATTTGCAAAAGAATGCTATGAATAACCATTGATACAGTTTTAAAACTGTCTTTATAATTATGTTACAGTTCACATCACATCACTTTGTTGGTAACAGTCTAAAAAACAAACCAGTCTCATCACATTAAAAATATCCTTGCTGTCATATCCCCTGCATATATCGTTTAGTCTTTTGTTCCAATCTTCGACAATTTCATTATTAACTTCAGCTGATTCGCCGCTAATGAAGAACACTTTATATTGTGTCGCACGTGAAATCTGTGCAACCATCCGTTACTTGCGGTAAAGTCGTCATATCCCAGTTCAACTGACAAAATTTTTGCTTTTCTTGTCTTTCAAATCAGGATACAAACGTCTCCTGGCTCAAACAATCTTCCTTTCTCCGTCCATTTCACTTTTCCACTTCTGCAGAATTGTTTCATTATCTTTCACGATATTGTTTATCTGAGTCTTCCCGATGTTAGTTTTCTGCAAGGAACCTCAATGACGCCCCCCTCCCATCAGTTGAATTACTTTCACGTTCTCCTCTAAACTGAGAATTTTTATTTTCCTCGATGACATGTTGATCTTTTTGCAGCAAGTGATTCATGTTGCCAACTAAAATACTGATAAAACAATTTGTATGCATCTAAACAAATTGCCGTGTGTTTTTAAAGGAAGTGATCTTGTCACGTAATTCATTAGTCGCAGTCTGCTACCCTATTGTTTTTATACATTTCTTGAAACTAGGTGAGAGAAGCCAAAACGGCTTCGATATGTACCAATAACATCACGCAGATTTGACCTCACGGCCGCTAGGATTCGTAATTTTGACAATTATTGTCAGTAGTAATAGCCACTGATTACCAAAGTGAACAAGCTCAACATCTTACTAAGGGAAGCCATAAAGGCTATTAAACCATTTTCCTGCTGACTTGGGTATTGTACATCGATACTGCCACTTCTCAGCTGTTACTACTGTTCGATAATTGTATTCTTAACAATTATCAGAGTGACTAAACCGGACATCTTATGATAACACAGCAGTAAGGCTAATTGGATTACATGTACGTACCCTTTTGTATGGATTAAAATTTGAGTCTTTCTCAGTTTTTATGGAATAAATTTGGCTTCTTGTGAGGCATAAATGATATAATATTAACCTTAGTGGTAAATGTACTTTACTCACCACTTCTTTCAGTAACGAAAACCTGACATCGAGAAACAGAAATCGGATTACTTAACACACGTTATGAATACAATACTGGTTCTGGATACATATTCAAATAAAATGCGGCCGCTTGTGAGGGGTAAATTTTATGATTTTGCACTAATATGCTGGCCGCTGGTCGCGTTAGCCGGGTGGCCTTTCGCGAGGGGTACTTTTGAACACAAACTCGTCAGTGCCAACGGATTCTGGCCGTAAGGAGGGGGTGGCCGCTGGTCAGGGGGGCCGTTCAAGAGGGGGACTACTGTACATCCTAATTTCATGTTTAGATTCTTATCTTTAAATATATCTTAACCTATCTAGGGCAATATTGTTTTGTTGCACAAGATCCTGCTGGGCTAAATTATTTTGAGAAAAGAAATGAAAATTACAATCTACTTTTAAACTGTATTTTAATTTGGCTTGTTATTCTGCCTTTTCAAAATACCGCTCAATGGAAGGGTTGACCGTTTCTGTCCATCCAGCATTTACACTGGACTTGTATTTAACACAATTTTTGGTTCAGAATCACTCAATGATATCTCCATTAACACTTACCCAGCTCCAATATTCTGATATACATCATGACTTTAAAAAATAATTTGACCAAATCACTATAATCTGCAGTATTTGTTAAACGATATAGTCACAGTAGAAGGACTCAGATGTGTAAACATTATGAAGAAAAACATGTCATGATAAGCACTATGATACCTTTCCCGTCATGATGACTTGTGAAGGTGTAAGGGTGAACAGATGAATAAATCTTGTATACTGCACAGGGTACATTTTTATACATGTGACTTGAAACTAATAAGTGGGAGTTCCCCATGTCACTTGTCTCCAAAAGTGCAAATCTGTACAAATTTTGCAAAATCCACACAATCACATACACTGGCAGCATCTCTGTGAACAGAGGTATACTTTCTTTCAATGCCCACTTGCTCTTACAAGCATCTTCACAAATACCTTGCACTGTCTACCTTTCAACAGATTAATACACCTCCAGTATTTCTTATCACTGAAAAGTATATTCCATCTATTTCTTAATGAATCTGCACTTCAACTGCCTACTTCACTGTATGATAGGCTAATTGGTACCACCTCAGCTGCCTGCCCTAAATGACAGTAGTACTCACATTTCAGGTCCTTTTGTGAGTTACATCTAGTAAATTATCATTTATTCATAGTTTTAATAAATCATTTCTGTAAGTTTCTCAAGCATGTATCTTAATTCACGGCACCCACTATGCAGTAATCAAAAGCAAGATGCATAATTAATTTCACCTGTATATGCCAGCTTTGTTTTCTCCAATGGGCAGAATTAAGTGTGAGGTCTGCAAGAAATTCAACCTGTCATATGGAAGTACTAATGATGCCTCAGTTGCCCCTCATACAGCAAAAGCTCTGCTGCTGCCCAATGTCACAGCCTGATAATGCCACAATACACAGACTACTGGTCCAGTACAACAAGGTATAGCAGCAAATACAATCCAATACTGGCTACGGAGATCAATCCCTCAATAGCTGGTACTAGACCTCTGCACAAGTCGTTACTGGCCCAAGAGCTCATCCACTCCAGCAACTACTTGTTCTGTCAGGTCAGTTGTCACTGCCATCAAGGGGGCTTTTTGTCATTTTACACAGGTGATTCTGAAGATGTACACCAACAATGGAAAACTTCTTTACTCAATCTGAATGTCCAGGAAAAACTCCATGCAATCAATGAAGATGTCTGCTGGCTTCTCTCTCAAGAATTATGTCCAAGGCCTCTTATAGAACGCATGCATCTGTTGTTAGTCTAACCAAACAAAATCTGCCTTCTTTAAAATAGTTAGAACAGTCTGGTGGAGCCATTTACATCAAACACTGCTTCAAAGGGCAAATTTAACAGGCCTTTCCTTCCTGTTATGTCAAACTCCCATCCTACTTCACCTTGTTCTTTTAGAAACAGTCATGCATGTCTTATACACCAAGTCACACTCATCAAAAGCGATACTGCAATCACTCATCAACAGCGATACTACCAATCTAATACATACCTTCAACATCATAAGAGATCTGACAGGCACCGATACAAGTTCATATTCTGCTGGTCATGTGAATTTCATATCCACTCAAACAGAGCATCCTATTTCATGTTAGGGAGATTTATTAACATAAAACCCAATTTCAAAAATGTTTTTAAAAAATACTTTATGCAGATTTTCAAATAAGTTGCTATGGTGATGTATTGGATGTCTTATTGACTGCATTTCATCTAGGACCATGTAGTCATCATCACAAGTCTTTTGGTACTATCAAAATGTCAATATGACTATCCATTCGGGAGGAATAGCTACAGCAAGATTTTCAAAACAGCCATGACAGTAATATTGGATGTATGACTGGAAACAGTTTCATTTTGGATCAACTAGGTATCATAACAAGTATATTGGTGAAAACCCCACTGGAAGGAGAAGAGATAACAGTATTTTCAAAATGGCCATTTTCATCTACAACCATTAGACATCATAAGATGTCTTTCAATTAAAACCATATGCTGAAAGAAACAGTGATAACAAACTTTCCAAGGTGGCTAATGTGGTGGCTGTATTAGATGTCTGAGTGGCATCATTTTCAAATAGGACCAACTACATGTCTTTTATTCAAAATAAGACCATTTTTTCCTTTTTACTGCTGAGTGCTGAAACCATCTTTGATGTTTTTCAGCAATAACAAGATTTTCAAATTCATTGTCGTGGTGGACACATTCAATTTTCATTTCAGACCAACAAGGCATCATACAAATCTTTCTATGAAAACCCCAAGTCGATATGACATTCCATTCAGAAGAGTAATAAGATTTTCAAGATGCCATTGTAGACGTATTCGATATCTGATTCGCACCAATTTCTAATTAGTACCAAGTAGATCATACAGTCAGGAGTAGCAACAACAAGATTTCCAAGATGGTAGCTGTGGCACCATATCGAAAATAAGATTGGAACCATTTTTATCAAAGAAATATAACAGATACTTTGGTACAAATAAAACAGGTATGCAGGACAGGTAAATTTTCTGAAACTACTTGTCCTGAACAAGTGGGTGAAAAACAAATTTGATCAGCTCTCGGTTTTGTGAATTTTAAATGTACTAAAAAGTTGTTTTGTTTTTTTTTAAATTTAACAAGTCAAATAAGGAAGTTTAAAAACTGTCACACCCTAAAAACTTAATCAGGTGAATACAAATACAAATATGACAGCAAAATTTTAATTAATTATACTGAGTGGTTTTTGTTCAATCATGCTTACGATTTCATCAGTGGGAGTGACATCTAGTAGCAGAAAACCCTGAATTTTTGCCAGGTGAAACAACCATGCATTCAGGTTTTTGATTCAAAGTCAGAAATGTGAACTTGTATGTCCGGCTCAAATGACAAGAACCGTCATAATGAAAGTTTTCTCTGAACAAGTGGTAGATAATAATGTTTGGACAAGGCCCACCTCTTCAATGCCTATAAGGAGAAATGGTGAGTTTTCTCTCAATGGTGCAAGCAGAAAAAATGTCTCTCCCTTCAAAACCTTAGTACTATTAGTAGCTACGTTCTCCCATGGCTTTTATGGCTTTTGTGGGAGAACAAGAACCACAATCAAATAATTCCACTGCATGATTTCTGATATGTTCCACCAACAAGGAAGGACAGATAGAAGAACACAGGCCTTGAGAAAGACCTCTCCAACATTCTAGCCAAATTATTGTCTCAAACCAAAGGTCTTGGACCTTTATCTGAAATACACCATACCATAACAAGGCACCTTTCAAACCACTTCATTGACTCACCTTTCATATAAAAACCATTTCTCAGGCACTTCAAACTACAGCATGCATGATCTGTTAAATTCTGATTGTTAACCTAAACTATATTAGTTCTGCCACAATGATTCTACTCCTCCAATGACAGCTCCTGCATTCATTAGTAAGAACTGTCTGCTCATGGGACATCAGTCCTTTGAAAATGACTTGTTCTTTTTATCTTTTTTCCCCAATAGCATCAGCAGGACCTCATTAGGGTTCGTAAATGGTACCATAAGTGTACTGAGCTGATATGAAGAGAAGATCATGCTTGTTCTTGCCACTCTTATAAAGGGACAATATTTCAGTTCAAGTTCTATCAGACACTGTGTTATCTGCTCAGTCTAAATGGAACTAGTCCAAGAGAAGATGAATTTCTTACACATTTCAGCTAATGTGGTTTTGGGCAGATACCTCTAGTACAGCATCCGAGTGCAACTGTTACCTGACTGACATCATTTAAGCTGTGTGGGAGCGGTCAGAGATGATGTGCTTGAGGTTTTACCTGCTACATCATTCATTTACAAGGGTTCAATTCACTCCACAGCTTCCCAAGAACATGGTTTACTCTATGTCTGCTTGATTTATAGAAGCAAACATCTTTCTCCAAGAAACTATCTGGTCACTGACCTGTGTTAACCATTGCCATAAACAATTTTGACATACATTAGGAGACTAGAGCAACATCCAACTTCAGAATAAGAGTAGGTAACTTACTTCACGTATTACTTATTCTCTTAACATTTGTCATTAGATATTTTATTTTGGAAAAATGTTTCTTTTAATAATACTTATGAAATCACAATACAGACACACCCTTTAGTCCTCCCTGTAGTTACATCCCTAGAAAAGCATGTACTTCAACACCTGTAGAAACTAAGTGATGGAGTTTGGCACATATCCCATTATCCAAAAGGAGATAACTATCATCAGGCCCCCATCTCAGCAAACATACAAAATTGCTCTTTTCTTTTTGTTGCTAAAATAATGAGGTTAACATTTTTTCTATTTCGGGAAGGCTGATTTGTGTAGTAGCAGATGTTCTCTAAATATATTACGATGGGGGCATGTATTGTCGAAGAAATGTATTTTACTCCAAAAGTTGGTTTTTTGAATCTACTAATCATAATTTTAAAAAATGTGGTACTAACAAATGCACTTCTTACCTCTCCCACCCCCAACATCACGATCAAAGACTCCTCTGCTGCGCTTTCTTCTAGGACCGCCATCAAAGCCATCTTCTCTCCGCCTTCGCCTTCTGTAACCACATCAGGTCAATTCATTGCATTGTACATTATGAACAATAGGTCAATCAATGGACAAGACACACATTCACTGAAAATTCACTCATATGAAAAGGACAATATTGATGAATTTCTCACATCCAAAGAAAACTCCTGCGATTAAAACACTGATTATTATCCAAGAGCAAAAAACTCAAAACATGAAGTTTAAAATGTTTTTGTGAAGGTGTTGTCATCTGACATTTTCAAAACTGATGGCAAATGAATTTTCACAACTTCTGTAAATGTAAAGATTTGACTATTTCCACAAACCTAACAGTGGAACTGTTTGTCTACAAAACATCATCCAAGTCTTGCAGTCATATTAAAGCTGTGGTGGTAGCTGGCATAAAGCAAGGGCTATGCAAAAGCAATCAGGAAAGATATATCACTATGTCTCCAACCTACCAAATGCATTTTCAAATGCTGAATCTAGTAATTACTGATGGAGATCTGTATTTAGAATTATGACAGACTGAATGAGAAAAAACAACAGGGGTCTTCCACTAAAATGCTGATAAATAATAATTATACCTAAAGCTGCCAGTGAGAATGCATTATTCTGGGGTACATTATAAGCAAGACTTTGTAATAATGGAAAACTGCATAATAACAAAGTATCTATTATCAGAAATTGTATATTATTTCTTCATTATAAGACAAGAACTAAAAGCAGACAAAATGAAGTTAGAATCAAATATAATCCAGCTAGTATAAAGGAATCTGACCATACCTGTGTTAGATAAGCAATTGTACCTGTACTATTTCCAAGTAGTACATAAATTACCATTGTACAATTTCCAAGTAGTGCATAAATTACCATCGTAAAATTTCCAATGCATAAATTATAATTGTACAATTTCCAAGTAGTGCATAAATTATGATCATAAAATTTCCAATGCATAAATTATGACTGTACTATATCTAAGTGGTGCATAAATTACCACTGTACTATTTCCAAGCTGTACATAAATTACCACTGTACAATTTCCAAGTAGTGCATAAAATGCAATGTTACATTTTCTATCAATCAATCAGTTAACAAAAAAGTCACTCCCACTTTTCTTGTCTCCTTCAATTAATGTTTGATTTCCTTATCAACAACCTACTCATGGCCACAAGTCTCTTTCCTGCATAGCATGAGGTTATGTCAATAAATGTGTGAGATGGACCTTTCATGGAATTTAACATGTTTTTTTTAATCCTGAATTTTTTTTCTTCTAAATTTGCTATTTCCTCGTAACGAAAGTCATATCTGAAAGAATAAGCTTGCCAATACAGGTGTTATACATACCGGTCAGTTCTTTCCATGCATATTTTATCAGATATGACTTCATGAAAAATAGTTACAACATATCTTTACATTTCGAAGAAGTTTTTCTAAGATAACAAGAGAACTAATTTAAACTTCTTCCCCTATTTGCAATAGCAATAGAACAATCTAAACTAATAAAAGAAGGTAATTTACAGGTCAGATTGCATTCTTCAAGGTTTAGAAACTAATACATATAAAGGGACAACCATTGTATTACCTGCATTTATGATCCCTCCAACACATAACCTAAAATATCTTTGCATGGTTTTATTGACACAACACTAAGCATGATAAAGAGAGTGAGACAGCCAGGTGACCATACTAATGACTGGTACTGCAAAGTGAACAATATGAGGCCCAGGTGGGCCAGTAATCATTCACCTATCTGACATCAGCCAAATAACTCATGCAAAAGCTGGAGAAGAAGAGAATGAAATCTGTCCAACAAAGATCTGATTTTGAAAATAGCAAATGTGGATTTACTTTAAATGGTGCATGATGGACAAAAAGTTTCTAGTTAGGTCAATAAATAACTGAACTAGCTGGCCCATAATTATAATTTATAGGTTCTGTTCATAGAGAGATATGACCAAAAAAAATGGTATAACAACCATCTGAAATTATAAACCTTAAAGATTTTTATATAGTATTGCTGACTATATTTAACGGTGTTATCTATCAGAAGTACAAATACGAAAGACCCTTATGCCAGCATGCTTTCTATGAAATCTTGAGACAAATGGTCTGAAAAGAAATTCAAAATGGCAATTGTGCACTTGTGATGAAGAACTCCTAAGGGGCACTAACAGTACTACAATTAGCAATTGCTGACCAATTTGATGCCAATCATTTTCTGGTCAGAACAACATATAATTTAAAGTAGCTGGTCATTATGACCACCTCAAACATTACCAACATATGAAAAACATTTACAGAAAATGTTCTAGGCATCCCAAAATATTTAATCAAGTTGCTGGTTCTTCAGGCCATAGACAACACTGTACATGGGCCATATGCAAGATTCTTGGCTACATAAGCTGAAAACATAAAGCTTTAATTGCAATTAATACAGAGCTGTTTCTGCTTGCATAATGGTGACTTATAACCTTGATCTTTGACTATTATATATCCATAACCAGGATCCACAAATTTCAAAATTAGATTGTCTGGGGCACAAGAAAACCTGAGGCCAAAGTGGGACTAATATTGTTCACCTGGGTAGTTTCTCAATGCAAAATCACATGTATTGAAACTGGAGAATTGGGAAAAAAGCTTGGAGCACACAGTTGCTACATTGTCTATTAATGCTGGTGCTTTTGTACCTTCTTGCCTACACCAAATATATAGGATAACTTTCTCTGAATAAAAAGGACCACTCAAATCTCCCTGCCCATGGGGACTAAAGCCCCGATTCATAACTCACCAAACCCTTAAAGTAAATACACTTACTTGGCATTTTACAAAGATAAACTTGTACAGTCTGCATGGATTACTGAGTCTGTCTTTAACCCCAAGGACCTGCACATGGAATCATAACTTGGAAACCACTGTAATCCCCTCACAAGGGAGCTGTGGTAGCTCAGTGGTCAACAAGTTGTACTCCTGACCAGAAGGATGTGGATTAGAATCCACCATCTAATCAGCCTAGATGCTCAGCAATATGCATGGATCCCACTCATAATGAAGCTCACCTGAGATCTCAAAAGTATAAACCTGCATACCAAATCTGATAAAAAAATTATGGTCTCTAGTGTTCAGAAGTTCAGCCTATCAGATGCAAGATCATGTCATTAATATTCATACATACTGCTTATAATCGAGCTTGTTAATGGTATAAGCTTACATAACAAATCTGATCAAAACCTGATCAGAAATATGGCATTTAAAGTGTTCACAAGCTCCATCAATCAGATGCATGATCACCTCATATATATTCATGTATGTAACATGTAATCATACTCATCCTAGATCTTGAAATGAGCTTATTTGCCAAATTTGATAAGAAATGAAACCTCCAGTGTTCACAAACAACATTTAATGGACAGTTGTTGTTATGTTGTTAACGATTTTAAACCATTTTTCAGCACATGGCTGCCAGTATACTTGGTGGAGGAAGAACTTAGGAAAAACCTAAGAAGAACCACAGAAAGCTATTCACAAGTTTTCTCACATACCCACATTGGCCAAGCTTGAGACGAACCAATGCAGTGGTATGATGTCAATGATCTATAAAGGCAAGAACCTTTGACCACTTGGTCATCAATGGCCCCATTAATGGATAGAAAAATGACAAACAGTGCTAAAGGTGAGCTACAAAAGATACCTTAATATGAATGTTTGCTCCAACAATTTCTTTCACCCTTGTTACAAGTTATCATAAATTATTATCCTTAAACGAAAACAATTTAATAATGATAATTTTATAACACATTGGAGAAAATTTTAAATTTAATAAGGTAGTCCAATGCATTAACTTAATTCTGCATGCGGTAGCCAGCATTCAACATTCATCTTGTCCTGGAGATCCAGGAACAGGATTTTCCAGACTCGTAACCATTACAGCACTCCAAGTACCTATCAAACTTCAGTACCTACTGGTCAACCTACTTAAAAATGTTAGTGGCTATTTTAAATTTTAGGGCATCAAACATAATTTGGTCACCTTTGACATTCTGAGCAGAAATCAATGGGGGGGGGATGCAAATATTTAAGATGATACAAATTGATTGGCATCAAATTCACTGATATAAGAACATAAACTTTATTTTATTTTAATGATAATTTGTATTAATAATGATCTATCCATATTTGCTTTTATGGTTGTTGGACCAACAGTGTTGCATACTGAGTGTGGGATTGTGGTTTTGCACAATTTTTGGTCCCATGTATTCCAAATTTTTACCCTGTGTTCCCCATGGTATACTTTTCACTAAAACAAAAAATGCAGCAACAACTTTTCTCTAATGGATGTGTGGATGTCTGTTGGCACTAGAAATGGCCAGAGCTGTGAAATATGATTACAAATATTGAATATCCATTTTAAAACAATGTATCAGGCAATACAACCTTTCAAGATTTGTGGCTGGCAGCTGAACTACAATGTTAAGTGTTTAATGGTCATTAATGTGACGTATGTTAGATGTTAAAGAAACTGCCATGGCAAAGAAGATCTAATTTATTTAGGGGTAAAAATTAAGGTAATTCATGATTTGTCAACTAATTAATAATTCATTAATTTGAAAAGAAAACAATTCAAAAAATGTCTATTCAAAATATATATTATAATAAATACTGGTAGATACTGAGGAACACTAAAAATAAAAGAAAATTCCATATAGCTATTTCAGGTCAAGCTTCTATTCAAGAGTTATTGAGCACATGATGAAACATTTATTGCAATAATGAGTAAGACGATGGTACAGGCAAATTAATGAATAAATGTTGATCCTGGAAGGAAGACCATATGATCAATGGATCCTGGCTTGATTTGTGAGTTTTTTCAAAATAAAAATGAAATTTCTCTGTGAAATAGGTCAAAAGTTCTGGAATTAAAACCGGTATCAGGGATAAGATATTCACCTGCCCAATACAATATGATAAATGAAATTTTCAGTGGTCAAGTTTATTTTTCGATCACTCAGGTACTGATTTACAGTTAACCAGTATCAGAGGTCTCGTTAGGATTTTAAAACTAGGAGTCCAGGACTTATATTTTGGTAAAAATAAAAGTCCCACCAGTAAACGTTGCAGTCCCATAAGAATTTTGGGCATATCTGAAGTGGCTAAAGGTCCAGATGAGAAGAACCAGTGGTTGCCATTGAGTTTGATTTTCCAAATTCTTTGCACCAGTCATATAGCCCTTATTTGTCCATAAGAGTGAGACTGAATTTTGTTCAATTCAAGGAAAGGCCTTATTCCAAACACTTATTCTACTACACTAGGAAACAAACACAATGAAAACTTAACTTGTTCATTTCTGATGTACTTTTATAATGAGAACATGTACATCTCTGAGGCTCTCTGCCTCTGGGTTCATATATTGTAAATATCACCTTTTCCCACCACTCAGCAGCTAGTCAGTCTTTGAACTTGCTGCCCAGCTATTGCGTGCATAAGGACTCCTGCGTAAGTGATTTTCTGCATCCCAGATACAAAATTTACGTCCAAATATGTGATTAAGCGTTTCCAAGAGCATTTTTAAAATAAAAAAATAATGATTTACATAGAATATTGCAGATTCTGTTGATGGGAAGTCCATATTTTCTAACAGAAGTTCATTTTCCATCTGTTTCAACCAAGCTCATAAAAGCATTCCCTTTCTTCAATACTAATACATGTAAATATATTGGTCTCAGTTTCTAATTACTTACAACTAATGTTGAAGAAGTTCTGGAAACAACCATTCACGCAATCAAATTTAGGTTCTTAACTAATGTTAAAAGGGCTACAGAATAAGTTCTGGAAACAACCATTCACGCAATCAAATTTAAGTTCTTAACATTGTCAACTTTGACGTTTCTGTAACAGCTAACTGAACAAGAGTTTATTCTGGACATTTTTAATTCTTGCTTGACTGTGCAAGTGGATTTTTTTCAACTGTTGAGGATGAAAACAACACATTTTTAATCTGGGCACAAAACCCTTTATCTCAGGCAATGCTGATGGAAAATTTGGATATCAGTGACATAGGAGAGAAATATTAACATCTTAAATGAAGGTGTACCATATGCTAAGATGTCTTTCATATATATATATATATATATATATACACACGTCTATAACATAAAAAGTACTCAAAATCTGTTTTTGTCACATAAATAAAGCAAATGAAGCACTAAATTTTGGACTGATTCACCTACTTTTGGGTTATTTAGTTATTGAGATACGTTCCTCATAATCATACCTGTCAACTTTCACGCTAAGAGAAAAAAACTCATGATTTTTTATGTCCTTTCACACCTACCTCCCAATTTCATAATATCTCCCTATTTTTGCAGAAAACTCACGCTTATTACATTATGTCGGTTGATTTTCATTTCTCCTAAAAATAATTCTATGTAGATATATCAAATGCAATCCACAGATGCCATGTTCTATTTTATCACCTGTGAATATTGTCAAAATAATTATCATAATACAAATAAGTTTTTCTTCAGTAAATAGATGTTAAGTTTAAACATTATTCACATAAATTATGACTTTCTTTTATCCCCATAACAATAATAAAATCAGAAAATAAACCGTAAAAAACTGACCACAATAAAATTATGAGCAATTAGTTTCAATCCCAACAATAATCACCATGAATTCCATTAAAGAAACTTCCACAATTAAATACCAGGCATTACTGTACCTTACACACAATGCTAATTACTATCATAAAATTAAAAGGAGGAATGAAGAAAGAAAAAACATACCATGCAGAATATATGCCCTTAAAAACTAATTCAGAATACACTGGTCAACAGTGAAATCATTACTGACTTGAAAAGGCCCTAATCTGTAGTATTTTGGTGTGCCGAACACGAATATAACCTTGAAAAATTTGTATTGGCTCTCGTTTTGAAGATATTCATATACCTCATTTTCTATGTTTCACTGTGTAAATTTCTCCAGTAGGACTGCAGCAACATCCGGAATAATGATGTAACATTGCATAATACCATCATGCTCACATCATCCACAGTTGATTGCATCATTTTCTGATGCAATGCAATACTAATGCCATGCGGCTGCTGAAGTAAGTTGACGTCAGCAGTGTACTATACATGTGTAGGCCTATTATACTAATGCCAGGCGGCTGCTGAAGCTGACGTAAGCAGTGTACTATATAAAGCCCAATCAGATAGGTTCAGCATTTAAAATATTTTAGACGTTGTGCGAGACAGTTCAAGCTACTGTTACATAAAACTTATTATTTTATCCATTTACGTACAATAAAGAACAGTAATGCCTCGAAAGTGTGTTAATACCGCGGACAATTTTTGCTATATTTGTGGGGAAGTGACATTTGCCAACCAGAAGAAAAGTATCAATTCTCAAGTGAAGAAGGCATATCATCTTTACTTCAGATGCAAGGTTGGTGACCAAGACAAGCCTTGGGCTCCGCATATATGCTGTGCTACATGTACAACACAGCTTTCACAGTGGTTGAATTGCAAAAGGTCATCAATGCCGTTTGCAGTCCCAATGGTGTGGAGAGAGCCAAGCAACCACCTAAATGACTGTTACTTCTGCTTGGTTCCTCCTCTTTCCGGCGGAATAACGAAGCGAAAGAAGTCGAGAATAGTGTACCCAAACATTCCGTCTGCATTGAGACCAGTTCCACATGGTGAGGGACTTCTTATTCCAGAACCTCCAGCAGAATATTCTCTTGATTCATCTGACGAAGACAAAGGTGAGTCGACCTGTTCTTCTCCTGGTCCATCAGCATGCAGTGATCCAGATTTTCACTGTGGTGCATCATCAACCCCACACAGAATAACACAGGAAGAACTAAATGACCTGATTCGTGATTTGGACTCATCAAAGAACAAGGCAGAATTGCTAGGATCAAGACTCCAACAATGGAATCTTCTAGAAGAAGATGTCACAATTACTGCATATCGAAAGCGCCACCAGCAATTGGAGCCTTTCTTCAGAAAGGAAAGTAATCTGATATTCTGTTCCGATATTGAGGGCCTCATGAATGCTTTAAAAATCACTCATGACCCACAAGAATGGAGACTATTTGTGGACTCTTCGAAACTGAGTCTCAAGGCTGTGCTTTTGCACAATGGAAACATTCTTCCATCTATTCCAGTAGCGTATGCTGTCCACATGAAAGAGACATACGATAACTTAAGGCAGCTACTGAATTCCATTATGTATAACAAGTACAGCTGGCACCTCTGTGGTGATTTGAAGGTAGTTGCCCTTTTAATGGGACTGCAGCAAGGATATACAAAATACATGTGTTTCTTATGCGAGTGGGATAGCCGAGCAAGGGAAATGCACTACATGAGGAAGGAATGGACTCACAGGCAGAATGTAGCCATTGGAGAGAAGAATATCCAACACCCAGCTCTGGTTGAGGCTCAGAAAATCTTGCTACCACCCCTTCACATCAAACTAGGTTTGATGAAGAACTTCGTGAAAGCCATTGACCGGACTTTGCCAGCATTCCGATACCTGCATGAAAAATTCCCTCGACTCAGCGAAGCAAAGATTAAAGAGGGAGTTTTTGTGGGTCCTCAGATTCGAGAGCTTTTCAAAGATGACCGGTTCAACAACTTGCTGGAAGGTGACGCGAAACAAGCATGGAATGCTTTTCGCCTAGTTTCTACAAACTTCCTCGGAAATGTTAGGGCAGAAAACTATAAGGAACTAGTAGAAGACATGTTGATGAAGTATAAGAAACTTGGCTGCAATATGTCTCTAAAGATTCACTTCCTTCATTCCCATTTGGATTTCTTTCCTAGCAACTGTGGTATTGTTAGTGATGAACACGGCGAACGTTTTCATCAAGATATCGCAACAATGGAACAAAGATACCAGGCAAAATGGTCCACTACAATGCTGGCTGACTACTGCTGGACACTCCTCAGAGATGCTCCCGAACAGCTGTACAAGAGACAGGCGAAGAAATCTAAGATGTAGTCAATGACTTGATTTTTTATAGGTAGGCTATTACAGTTGACCTTTTACTATTGGAATGCATTTCGTTATGTAAACATTAATTTCTTGCAGATTACAAAAAAACTAGAGCCAATTTTGCAATTTGACTGTCATATTCGTGTTCAGCACATAAAAATTGATAAGAATTGACTAATTTTATTTCAGTAACATGACTTTTGTAAAAATTTGTTGTCCAGTGATATCGGTAAATGTTATTTAGTAAAGAAATTTCAATGTCTTAAGAGTTGACAATAAGGAAATATGGTGGGATATAAAATGTGGGGAAAATAGTTGCCACATGCATTCACTTGAGACTGCATATTTAGGCACCATTCGTTACACCAACACAGGGCATCATTTATTTGCCAATCAAATGATGGTGCCTACATAACACTTCAGAATATGGTATCTCTGAAGTATGTCAGAAGGCCAGATATTTTCAAAAGCCAACTGCAATGATAAGAATTGTTGTTAATTAGTCATGCTTACTTTCTTGCTTGTTTATTTAAGACTAACCTTAAGCTATGTTGCAGTTTGACCACAGCTACAAGAAAATGAAAATGAGCATGTTGCGGGGAAAATAAGGCATGTTCCAAGAAGAAATGGCATGGTCTTTAGAGAATTTCATGCATATTGGACCCGAAATATCAGTCAATATTTAGTGAAAACAGGATTAAACAATGCAGCAAAAAAGCTCCCAAATTTAGGTCTAACTCTCTCTTTTCTTTTTATTCAATCTCCCTGCTTCACATTTGAAAAGTGGATAGGTATGTCATATGTTATTATGACCGGCACAGGACCAGAAATACTTATATGAACTAATTTAAAAGAACAGCTAACACCACTGTGAAATACAGGTCACAATGCCCTACCTTTAATGATATATGTCCTATTACCAAGTTTCACAACTGCAGCTTGATCAATAATGGAGCTGCATACACACAAACACATACACACAATTTTACCTGGGGGTAATTCCTTCAAGAAAATTGTATGCCCAGTCAATGTAGAATGATCATATTTTAATTAGAAGCCTGACCAAAATACTGTACCTGTGGGCATAAGCATGCATGCATATGAACATGTATGCAACACCTGAGTTCACTCGTTATGCCACACCTACCTTCCTGGCAAAGGCATAGAAAAGGGTAGCAATACAAAAAAAAAACAGTTGAAGCAGGATTATGAGCTTTTAAAATGTCCATTTTGGTTTTGCACATGTACACATTTTGAATGGACAAGTAACACATCTTTCAGAGTGTGATCAGTTTTTTGTTTTGTTGATTTAACGCCATTTTTAAGCACAGGTTAGGCTATGATGGCAGCCAGCGCATTTGGTGGAGGAAGAACCTAGAAAGACACCAGAAAGAGCCACCAGCTGACAGAAAGCTACAAGCAAGCTTTGTCACATACTCCTCTTGACTGAGTGGAGACAAACCCACATCGACAGAGGTGAGTTATTGGTAAAGGCCCCAGTAAGAAACTATGGTAAAAAAAAAAGAACATATTAAACTCATTAGAATATGACCCACAAATGCCCAGAAGTTTAAGTACTTGGGCTCAAATACAAAATATGTTTCAGAAATGGGAAAAACTAATGACCATGGAACAAGACATCGAAATGCCATGTCTACCAATTCCACTGATGAATGATTCAAAACTACTTAAGAACTGTGACCCACTTTTAAGGGTCTAAAAATTTGTTGTCAAAAAGAAGGCATATTTATTTAGTTTAGTGACTGCTCATGCACATGTTGAGAAAAGATTATTTAACTAAATAAAAAAAAATTTGTATGATGCTTATAACAAAGTGTATGAGAGATATTTGTATGAGTGATATTTTTCCAAGCAGCCTACTAAATTTATGCACTCGTTTTATGATTTAAAATGCAGCGGTTTCAGAAGTAAAGCTAAATTATCAATACTTCACAAGCAAGGCAAAAATCAACAAATATCAAGCTCTGCAAATGGAAAATTCAAAAGCCAGGAAGCAAACTGTATTTGTACGATAAATAATATGCCCTCTTCTCTTGAAAAAAATTCTTTGCCATTCTCTAAAATTAAACTTTCTTTGAATTATCATCCCATCAAAACATTCCTTCAAGATTTGTTCATTTATGGCAGGGGTCTCAAACATGCAGTTCATAGGCCGCATGCGGCCTGCCAAACTGTATCTTGTGGCCCACAAAATGATTGGCATCATAAGGTGTCATAAGAGATAACAAAGGTGGTGCACCCACATGCTGCCCTCAGGGTGGTTTGAGTTTGAGACCCCTGGTTTAGGGTATGTAAATACAAGGGTATTTGGATTTCATTTCAGATTTTAGAACAAATGTACAAATCAAAATCTAAAATGAAAGCTTAAGACTGCAGGAGAATCATTTCATTTAGTTCTTTGTTGGAAAGAAATCACACATGGTTCATGGGAACCACACAGATGCATTTTATTTAATGTGATTCATGGTAGACATATACACCTCACTTCAAAGTCATTCATGGGAGCCACACATAAGCACTTCAACCTAGTGTGGTTCATGGGAGTTACAAATGTGCCATGTTAGAAATCAGGTAATGTTGAAAGTGTGAAGACTGTCATGATGGGGTGTGATTGTAGACATAACAAATGGGTATTGATATCTATTTCTAATTAGTACAAATCTCAAATCCTTTTTTCTAGTGAAATGAGTCAAGTGTCCTAGTATACTGACGATCACTACAGTAATGGATGACTATCAAATTTAGTCTACACATCTCATGATCCAAGTGGATCGATACATTTACCATTGAGTTAATTTTATCATTCCTTGCACATTTGGTGGCTCACCACAAATGAATAGGTCAAATTCAAAGCTGCATTTACCAGTAATATGTAAAGTTTTGTAGCATCAATACAAGAATAAGAAGGTGCAATAACTGGAAGAGGCAGAAAATGTTTCAACAAAAACGTCTTATTAAGAAATCAAACAAAATCTGAGTACAGGGGTTGAAAATTAGAACTCCACTGGTCAAGTGAATTTTCCAATCACTCATCCAACTGATATGATGATGCATGTCTGACCAGAGTTTCTCTTTACTGAAAATGACATTCTGTTATGAATTCTGCCTACTTTGTTCATTGAAAGCCCATAGATTTTACTAGAAATTTGTTTTTGATAAAGTTCATGCAAGAAATTGGCTATTTACACAAACAAGCACTTGCCAGAGAAAGAATGAACTGGTTTCCATTTGTGATTACAGTAGTCCCCCTCTTATAAGGCCACCCCTATTGCAGCAGGGAAGTGGCCTTATAATGAGGGTGGCCTTTCTAGAGGGGGATGACAAATGCAAATAGTAAATACATATGAAGAAAGTCACAAGTACATTTAATTCTAAAACTTTTAATATTTTCATTAAAAAATCACATGCATGTTGTGAAATAAATGTAAAACTGTTTCATCATTTTCAAAAGAATGTTATGAATAACCACTGATATAGTTTTAAAACTGTCTTTATAATTATGTTACAGATCAAATCATCTGTCACTTTGTTGGTAACAATCTATATAATTAAAAAAACCAGTCTCATCACAATTAAAAATATCCTTACTATCACATCCCCTGCAAATATCATTTAGTTTTTTGTTCCAATCTTCAACAACTTTATTATTAACATTAGCTGATTCTCCACTAAGGACAGAACACTTAATATTGTGTCGAACTTGAAATCTGTGCCACCATCCGTTACTTGCGGTTGTCATATCCCAATTCAACTGACAAAATTGTTGCTTTTTCTTGTCATTCAAATCAGGATACAAACATCTCCTGGCTCAAACAAACTTCCTTTCTAAGTCCATTTTACCTTCCCACTTCTGCAGAATTGTTTCCTTATCTTTCATGATATTGTTTATCTGAGTCTTTCCGACATTAGTTTTCCATAAGGATCATCGACCCCTCCCCTCGGTAAGTTGAATTACTTTCACTTTCTCTTCTAAACTAAGAATTTTTCTTTTCCTCGATGACATGCTGATTTTTTTGCAGTAAGTTATTCATGTTGCCAACTACAATACTGATAAAACCATTTTTTATGCATCTAAATAAATTGCTGTGTGTTTTTAAAGGAAGTGATCTTGTCACGTGATTCATTAGTCGCAGTCTGCTACCCTATTTTTTTATACATTTCTTTACACTAAGTGAGAGAAGCCAAAACGGCTTCGATATGTACCATTAACATCACGCAGATTTGACCTCGCGGCAGTTAGGATTTGTAATTTTAACATTTTTTGTCAGTAGTAATAGCCACTAATTACCAAAGTGAACAAGCTCAACATCTTACTAAGGGAAGCCATAAAGTCTATCAAACCATTTTCCTGCTGACTTGGGTATTGTACATCGATACTGCCACTTCTCAGCTGTTACTAATGTTCAATAATTGTAATCTTAACAATTATCAGAGTGACTAAACCAGACAGCTTATGATAACACAGCAGTAAGGCTAATTGGATTACATGTACTTACCATTTTGTATGGATTAAAATTTGAGTCTTTCTCGGCTTTATGGAATAAATGTGGCTTCTCATCAGGGGTAAATGATATAATATTAACCTTAGTGGTACACAAGTACTTCAGTCAACACTTCTTTCAGTAATGAAAACGTTACATCGGGAAACAAAAATCAGATTACTTAACACAATTTATGAATAAAATACTGGATCTGGATACATTTTAAAATAAAATGCGGCAGCTTGTGAGGGGTAAATTTTATATTATTGTAATAATATGCTGGCCGCTGGTCACGTTAGCCAGGTGGCCTTTCATGATGGGTACTTTTGAACACAAATTCGTTGGTTCCAATGGATTCTGGCCGTAAGGAGCGGGTGGCCGCTGGTCAGGGGGGCAGTTCAAGAGGGGGACTACTGTACTAAGAACTGGTGCTAGAAGGGTTGCAGAATAAGTTACTGGAAAAGAACCTTACAAACTATCAAATTTGGATCATGCAGACTCTTAACATTGTCAACTTTCTATTTTTCAAGTGGCTGGTTATGTGAAAGGTTACTCATGCAAGTAAACATTTTTAGTACATGACTCACTGGGTGATTGGATTTTTAAGGTACTAGTCAACCCCTGTAGTGTGACAACAATTAGGTGTAACAAGTCACTGCATTTCATCCCAACAAGTATGTTTCATTTATCAGAGTAATGGGTGCAAGTTCAGTTGAGTTCATTTTTATATTGTGCAAAAAAAGAAACTTTTACAAAATCTAAATATGAAAAGAAAACCTCAGCAATACTGAAAAGGTTTTTAGCCCAGGATATAGATCAACAAGAATGTACTGTACATTTGACTTTACCATGGAATATTCATGAGGTCTAGTTTATGTTTAGTGTAATGCAGCAATGAGACGAATTACCCCGTGTACATCCAGAATGCAAAATGTAAGCATAACACTATACCTTTTCCTCCAATGAACTAGGCCTTAATTTATTCTAGCAAAAGGTTAAATGGGCAGGTAATTTCAAGTGAACTATAACCCTTCTAATTATGTATATAGCAAAAGCTTAGGGTCTGTCCTACAGCACACAATTGCAGGATTCAGGCTTATTACTAAAAAAAATTATGTTAAAAACCATCCCAATCAGAAACAAGAAGACATAATATTAGTTTGCCTACCTTTGTTTGCTTTGATAAATCCCTTCTGAATTTAGAAAATCCTGATTTTTAAAATGGAGATGGAATATCTCCTTAGGTTCTAGAAAAGAACCAGGAACCTCATGCATCTGAACACCTATGAGGACAAAATTAAACAAGTAAATGACACATAATTAGTTTGCCCATGTCTAGTAGTCCTCCAAGGATATTAATGAAATCTGAATGCAGAAACCACATTTCTTCTTTCGACCAGTGTCCCTTGAGCTCTGAAATATGGTCCCAAAATTTGAAGGGTTTCTTACAAGACATCTCCAAAGTTTGGGCATGTCTGTGATACAGAACTAATGTTACTGACCATCAAATTTGACTTTTTGACCCCAAAATCAAGTTCTTCCTTACCTCAAGTAGTATGAGCAATTCATATAAAACTAATGCAGAGACCATCTTCAAAAATTATTTCAGTCACAGCAACCTTTTCATTTAGAATCACTAGGAATCTTCCCCATACCAAGTGCAGTCTGTCAATTGTAGATAATGGAAACCATTTTATTCATAAAAACCATGACCTATGACCATTAGAGCCCAAAATTGATAAGATTCTTCCTTACCCCAAGTGTGAGCTATAAATAAAGTTTGGCAACTATAGTGGAGAACTCAAGTTACTGTGCAGATACCAGTCTGCGTTTTCTTTCAATGTGATATTTTTGACCTTGAAATTGATGGGGTTTGGTAACTACAAAGCATCTTTTTCGTTGTGACCATGGTCTGCCAATTGAATAGATGTGATCACTATGAAGTCTCTTGATTTCACTGAGGAGGGTAACAGTTTAGGTAGGTAGATGCTTGTTCAGATGAACCAGTTTGGTGATTTAAACCATGTCTGCACAGGAGTGGGAGAAAAACAAAACAATGGACAAATTCCAAAACTAGAAGATACTCCAGAGGGCTTCCAGAAAAATAGTGTCATAGCCCACTTTGAATTATGTAGATCTGAGAAAGTACTTGAATATGAGACTGTTAACTTTAGGGTTCTTGTTCTTCTTTCTGAGAGTTATTAAAACATTATTTTGATTTGCAATATGTTTTTATAGCTGCGTTTTGAAGAAATACAGACAAATCTTGACATTATGTAGGAGCCCAAAGGGCTTCCAGAGTTTAGGATATGGTATCCCAGTCCCTGCATTTTGATCAACCCCATGCCCTAGGCACATTATTTGTCAGACCCTGCAATCAACTGAAGAAAATGCTATGCAATGTCATGCCTTGCCCACTCTGCTGCTGCATATTCCAAAAACCTATAGCGTCTCTAGCGCAAAGAAAGGAGGTCAATGAGATCTAGTTGTAAAGGTATGGATACCAGTCCATAACATAAAAGCACTTCTCAAAATTGATGATGTATATAAAACTATGTCAATAAAGCTACCAGCACAATAATGACAGAATTAAAGGAAGTCAATATGATCTACATTGCACAACTGGCAAGTGGTATTCCCTACAAGGAATGTATCCAACAGCTTTCACAACTGAAAATGTACACAGCTAACAGCCCTGATGAACACAGAAACAATCTTGTTGAAAAAGTGATACAATTGTCTTGCCTATACATGGCATACAAAAGAAAGAGAAAAAAAAGGGTTGGGGGGAGAGTGCTACATTATGATAAGTTTATATAGGTCCTAAAGACTAATACTGAAAATATATTTATATACAACATGTGACAATAAAATAATGTTCAAGTACATCCCCCCAGACTGTGTACATGTTTTTAATCCAAACTAAAAATATACATATATATATAATGTGTGTGTGTGTGTGTGTGTGTGGTGTATTGTACAAGGCTCAAATATTATCAATATGTTCTTTTACCTCAACCTCTTCTGTGTAAAAATAAAGTGTTAAGTAATATTCACATACCGTGATTGGAGTTAAAATGTATGCTCCAAAGTGGTCCAGCAAATAGTCGGCTAAACACCAGACAAACGCATAGACACAGGAAGAAATGTCCAGTATGGCATAACACAGATCTTTGAAGGGCACACAATATCCACAAAGATGAACTTTACAGAATCATAGAATTTTCTTCTCATGGGTAGAAACACACTTTTTGGGACAGTTTATGTGAAACTATTTGGAAGTTCCAGAATACGGCCTCTGGAGAATGAATTTATTTATGTCCTCTCTTCACTGAGAAACACCTTTATGAAATTGGCATTAATTAATCAAGTCCTTGACCTTTTTAGGGCCTTACCACAAGTTTCTGACAGTCCAGAGGATTGTGGCATGGCTCCAATTGAGCTTATTAAGTGATGCAAAAGATTTTTCACTGCAGTACTGTCCAGAAAGATTAACTGAATGGTACTGCACTCTTGAATACTTGAGATAAGACTATGCAGTCCATATCAATTTTTAATTATACATTCCAGTCCCTAGGAATGTCGGTCCCTTTTGTAAGCATCACTAGAAAGTCCCTACTACCCCCACTTTGGTGAGGTGAACAAGAGAAAATTTGATGTTGGAATCCACACACTTGAGGAATATTATTGGACACATGATCACAAATCCACCCATGCTGACTGCAAATTTTGGTACCTGGTCACATGATCCGTCTAAATAGGATACCTTATCTGGTTATATCTAAGTCTATACCAGGTATATAATTGCTGTTAAGTCCACATATAGGTGAGCAATTAAGATGAAGATGGCAGCTTTCTTTGAATAATTCCCTGTAATAATTTAAGCAAGAAAATGAGTAAGGAATTTTGGTATCAATTTTGTCAAGGGAAAAAAAATCATGTGAAATGTTCAAGTCCTCATGCTTTTACATGATACTTACCAGTCCCCAACAGAATTTCCAAATTTTATTTCCTCCAAATTATCTGCTTTAAATCAATAATGCAAAGTAACACTTATAAAGATTGGAGGAAAATAGTCAATGCCAATGGGATAGCATTGTTGTGTTGATACTGAATAACAATTCACTGTTAAGACACACAGACCCTATGTGATCCCTCTTTCATAAAACAGAGTTCCATCAAATATCAACAGTTCAAACCTATTCAAATCTGGCCATCCTCGGAAACTATCTCTTCTTCTATCCCTGGCACCTGAACCTCTACGCGATTTGCGTGCTCGATCCACAATATCAGTCAAATCCACATTATTATCAGGAGGAAACAGTCTACACAAAGCTTCTCCAACACGAGGCTCTATCTCCTGCAACAAACAAAAAAACAATACAGAAAAAAAATCTCTTCTTTATAAGTTATATTTGACTGGTTGTGAATTTTAAAGTACTTTATATATACTTGCTTAAAAGTCACCATTTTCTCTTTGTTTTTTGTTTTACTGCCAATTTGATACTTTCAGTCCACTATTACCATTCGGATGCAGGAGGTTGTGGACTCAAACCTGGCCAAGTCATACCAAAGACTTATTAAAATGGCACCAGCAGCTGCCTCACTTGGCACTCATTGTTAAGGTTAAGAGGTTAGTGTTAGGAATGGTCAGCTTGGTGTAAGGATAATGTGAACTGATGGGACATTGTGATACATGTCTGTGGCATGATGCCCCAGTGCTAGACATCACTGTAAACTGCCACAAAGCAGATACTGTAGTGACGTAACTGATTTTTTATAAAGCTATGTTACAAATCCAAATCACACACACAAACACTACCATTCAGCAATGCATGTATATGATATATACTATGCTTATCCATATCATGACAGTATTCATTACACAATTTTGAACAGGAATCTACAGCTATAACTTGAAAATATTACCGGTAAATATTCCCCACCACAAAGTGTCCAAAGTTGTTTACCATAGGTGTTAACTAATTTGTATATTGCTTCCATTTTCATGCAAGTCCTAACAACCTTTATTTGTATTAATATTGTGTTTTGCTAGATAACCCACAAATTATCTGCCATTGTATGTGGACCAATAAGCCCTTGGCTTGTAAAGGAAGCATTCACTTTGCTTTCAAGCTGAAAATCTTTTTGATCAAGCTGTGTGTTTAATACTTGTTCATTGCCAAGAAGAGTTCAACAAATGTCTGACTACAATCCCTAAGCCAAAAAAAAAGCAACATCATCTTTGTTTTCCTACGTGACAATCCTCTGAACAAGCAAGTTTGATTCTTATTCAGTGTCAAGTAATGAAGAGTGATTATTTGACTGACAATTGCTCAGTTGTATCCTTTAATAGGTTTCATAGACTGTATGATCAAAGTGTCACTTAGAGAACTCAAAATTACTCTCCACATAAGCATCTGCATGTGACAGTAAAGACAAGGAATCTGATATTTATGATGACTAGATGATGAAGGAGGATTTCAAACTTTGTTTGGTCACCCTGACAATAATTATAGGATACTGCATTTGTATGGGAAAATATGAACGAGTTTTTCAGATGGAATACTGCACGACCTTGGGGGTGCAGTATATCCATCCGACAAAACGAGTCATATTTTCCCATACAAATGCAGTAACCTTTTAATTATATGCTCATTTTCTTATTCACCTAAGGCTTAATTATATAAACAAAATACACTACAAAAAACAACGTAAATGAATGTATGCTGTATTCCAAACTAAATACACAAGCGCAGATTCATCATTACACAACATTATTAATGCGCAAACAACTCTGCCCAGATAAATTTGAACTTAGTCGCATGCTCGATATAACTTTCGAAAGAAAATGATGTGTCTAGTTAAAATTTAAATTTGAAGTCATATTGTCAATGAATGCGCATTGCAACAACTTTTCCATTTGATCTGGAATGAATAGATTTTGGTATTTTGTTTTGATTCGACGAAAGTTTGTGATTTTGGACTGGATTCATCTGTGAAAATTGTACACAAAATACATCAGATTGAAGCAGCGTGGAAGAAGCGTGTTTACATCTTCAAGTGTGTTCTTTCATCAGCTATTAGAAATCATAATGTGGGAAAAATATGAAGAGTTTCAATTGCAATTATCAAAAAGACATTATTGAATTTAATATTTATTTCATTTTGAGTGCAGTAAGGAAGATGTAATTGCACTTGGAATATAGTTGAAATTACAGTACAATTTCATGTGTAATCAAGCTTGAGAACTCATGACATGGCTCATGTAATTCGGATTTGCAAAACTAAGAAATTACATTTTGAGGAAATTCCGGATGTAAAACTGTAAGTGTATTTTTTTGCCATTCTTATTACCAGCTAAAGGAGACAGTTTATGCCTTTATAGCTTGCATGTTACTTGTAGGTACCAAGCAATTTTATGAAATTTGATGTCTATCACAAAATCTGAACCAATGTATAAAAAAGCTAACGTGGAATGTAGCAAAGCAGTTGGTATGTTGCAGTCCATGAAACATCTGCTTTAGTTCATTCAGAAACAAATTTAATCAACCAAAACTTAGTTCGCCTACTAGGCAAATGTACATGATTTGTTTACAAAGTAGTTCCTAATACACTATTGGGCACACATGTCCTGCGTGTGGGTGCAATATGAAGGTGTGCAATATCGTAAATTATTGAACGATTCTGATAATGTAAAATGAACAGAGAAAAAATGAGCATATAATAAATAAAAATACACTAGGCAAAACAAAGTAACTGAAAGTATGCCATCTTCTGAACTAAATACACAAGCGCAGATTCATCATTACACAACAAGTATTAATTCGCAATTAAACTCCACCCAGATAAATTTGAACTTGGTCGCACGCTAAACAAAACTTTCAAAAGAAAATGTTGTTTTGGCCTACTTAAAATTGAAATTTGGAGTCATATTGTGAATGAATGCGCACGGAAACAACTCTTCCATTTGATCTGGAATGAATATATTTTGGCATTTTTTGTTGTTTCTACAAAAGTTCATGATTATGGACTGGATTTATGTGCCAATTCTACATGAAGTACATCGAATTTCAGCAGCAACTTAGCATCTACTGTTGACATCTGCAAGTGTTTTTTCCTGTTCTGCCATTGAATGTTTGAAATCATAATGTGGGGAAAATTGAAGACTTTCAATTGCAATGATCAAAAAGATGCTATGGAGTATAATGTTTATTTCATTTTAAGTGCAGTAAAGAGGATGTAATTGCACTTGGAATATAGTCAAAATTACAGTACAATTTCGAAATGCGTAATCAAGCTCTAGAACCCATGACATGGCTCATGCAAGTCAGATTTACAGAACTAAGTACATTTTGAGAAAATTCAAGGTATAAAACTGTAAGGATATATTTTGCCATTCTTATTACCAGCTAAAGACAGTTTATGCCTTGTCACTTGGATGTTATTTGTAAGGAACCTGTAATAGCTTGCCTAAATCCAAAACATTGTTATCAAAAAAGTTAACACAGAATGTGCCAAAGAAGCTGGTGTGGAGTCCACGAAACATCTGCTTTAGTTCATTCAGTTGATTTACTTCATCCACAGACAAATAAAATAAATCAAAAGTGCTGGTGTCTGCATCCATTGTTTGTTTACATTAGAAAGTAGTTATTTTATTCATGTCAGTTCAATATCAATTGCATGTGAGTTCAATATCGTAAAATACCGAATGATTCTGACAATGCAAAGTTAACGGAGAAAAAAAAATGAGCATATAATTAGATGAATTCTTGGTCTTTGAACCAGATGATATTAAATACCAACATTCATAGGATACTGTGAATCGTAAAAATGTGGACTTAAATTTCATTGTTATTAGTAAAACTTGTAGAATTAACTTGTTACAGGATTTTGTGAATTGCATCATTCTGAACTATTATTTTTATACCAGCATGTGACCTACAATTTCATTCATGGATTTATCAGATACAAGGATTTAAAATGTCAAGCATGAATTTTATTACAAAAGATAAACTGTAACTTGTTAGTTTATCTAAAACATATTCTATTCAACAAATATATTTTACCCTGGTTTAGTCTTTATTTTTCGAATCGGTCCATGTCACATTTGTCTTTTTATTTGTCCAATGTGCAAGTCTTACTCACTGATGACAAATCATCCTTTCAAATGGATCTGACTTGTAAAATATACCCAGACTAATGGAGTGGTCAAATATTAAATAGTTTTTGCAGCCCTACAACAAATTGGGGATGGGGCAAGCTAATTGTCAAGTTGACAAATAACTGAGTATTTACAGTATCAAATTATGAGAAATATGGACATGAAATTAGTACATTTAATTGTAAGTTTCACATCTGAGATCTGACCTAGATAATTGCAAATATATTTAGAAATCCAACTCATCTTTGTGGTTGTGGGATATATCTGATGCATTTGACAGTGCATGTTTTATTAAAAAGAATACTGCCATTTAAAGAAAGAAAAATCCCCAGGAATTAGTCATTTTAATTTAAGTAATGTAAGATTTCTTCCATTATTTATGATCCCATGTATAGGATATACATTTTGTATACTAATGCATGAAAACTTTACCTGTCCATCTCTTCCAATCTTGACTGGTTTGTTGTCATTCCATGGATTATGTAGATGGGTTGTTTTAGTGAAAGCAAGTTCCTTCCTGAAAGTGAAGAAAAAAAAAAACACTGTGAAAAGGCTAGGATTAACTTTCCCACCTAGCACCAATTCTGGTGAAAACTGGATAATCTCACTTTAAAGAAGATTCTGAGGAACATTGTTCAAGCTTTTGAATGGTGCTATGATAATGCAGGTAAGACACCTGGTATCCTGTCACATCATAGAACAAACTGAAGACATGGTTATATTGTACCAGCTGAATACAGAGAATGATGCTGAAAATCTGTGACATTCAGAAACACCACTTATGCCGCACTTTGCTATCTTGGTAAAATAAATATTTTAAAGTGGAAAATTCTAAGCATCAAAAGACAGCTAAAATACATGCTTGACGTGTATACAAGTTCAACTATCTTTAATGGTCTGAGAGTTATGCTATGGAAACTGTTCATGGGCAGACATACAAAGATAACAATTGCTATATCCCCCATATTACATAACTGAGGATAGGGAAATAGGCCCAAGTCCCTTGAAGTCTACTGGGAATAGAATTTCCTGGAATTCAAGATAAAACCATTTCTTCCTTTTAACTGTAGAGTGTTGAAACTATTTCTTATGTACCTATCAGCAATAACAAGCTTTTTAAATTAATTGTTGCAATACACATACTGCATGTCAGCTTGATACCACTTTCATTTAGTCCAAAGCTGACATTAGAAGTCTTCTGATGAAAACTCCATGTTATAATGATCACCATATTAAGGGAGACAAGTGACAGGATTTTCAAGACAGTCATCATGGAAACCATACTGTATGTATGACTGGCACCATTTTAATTTCGAACCAATAAAGCATCATAAAAAAATCTACTGTTAATAAAACCATGATGATTTAGCCATCCATTTGGAGAAGAAATGAGGTAACATTTTCATGGAAAGACTTCTATTTAGATGTAGAAATAAGTGTTTTCATGATGGCTGCTGTTGTGGCCCTTCTGGACCTCATAAATTGTCTTCTGGTGAAATCAACATCAATTAGAGTCTTTATAAAAAAATTCAGCTGTCAAATTGGCAAAAGTTTTAATTAAGACCAGAATGATATTGTTAGAAATCTTTTAGTGAAAAGCCCATGCTGCCATAAAATATAACAATAAACATTTTAAGATAGCTATGTTGGTGGCCATATTGAATATTAGATCAGCAATGTTTTTATTTAGCACCAACCAAACTTCACAAGAAATCTTAAGTGAAAACCCCATGTTGGAATGACCATCCATTCTGGAGTAGTGATAACAATTCTCAAGATGACTGCCCAATGAAATAAAAATTAAAACTTACATAATGTGAAAAAAGTCATCAACATCACATATCATGTGCGTGCTAAATTTGACAGATATCTGAAGCAGATTTGGACTATTGCACAGAAATGAAAGTATGGAGCATGGACTGATGAGCTGGCACACAGATCAAAATATTAACATTGAAAATGATCAATTGTGAAGAGCAAAAGGCACATTTGAATCAACAGTCAAATACAGGTACCAAGTTTCACAAAAATAAAGTGGTCCTCCTCTTGAATTACCAGTGAACAAGCAGCCACACATTCTTTACAGACAGAAACCTTTGGCACAAATACTCTATGTTCAAAAGTACCCCTCTTGGACAGCCACCCATCTAATGTGACCAGCAGAAAATATATTAAAGCAAAAACTCAAATTTATGTCTATTGATTTCGCTCAGGGCTGTTCCAGTAAAACATTTACCACCCCCACCCCTCGGGAATGCACTTTCAAATTCAAACAACCCACAACAGAAACAATTTTAAAAAATTATGATCCATTGTCAGATGTTTTAATCCAAAAACACTGCCCTACAGAAGCAGATTTTAAACATAATTTCTGGCTATGGGTTAGTGTGCGGTAGAAGCGATTTTAATATTGGGTTGGGGACAGAAGCAATTTAAATGACAGCTGGCTGGAGGTAATCTACTGAATTATTATAGATCATATAATCTACTGCATATTTTTATTTGTATTCATTTATTATAATCAATCTTTTGTCCTTTTGTTTCTCAGCCATGTACGTCTCTGATACTGTGAAATCACAAATTTTCATGGTGGTTTATTATTTGTATATGTTAGTGATCAGTCCCTTAATACCTACTAATTTAACATCCATGAATACAGATTTTATAATAGGGATTTATATTCTAATACAGAAATCATGAATTTGTATCCTTACTAATCTGTGTTTACTAAAGTGATCACTATGTTTTGCTGATTTTCTTTGTTCTCAGGCATGCTGCTTTTGATTTGAATAATAGTTAAATCTTGTATTGCATTACCTGTGTTGTCAGATACTGATTCCTTGTTATTATTTTTTCAATAAATGTTTTGGTAAACTATACATGATTTGTCAGAAAAAAACCCATTAATGCTTGAGGAAGTGATGTTGCATTATTTCTGCCTACTTTTACACTATATCATTTCTTGTAAGAACATATATTTCATTTACCGATGTCCTATTTTTATGCCAGATTTTTTCTTTCATAATGCTGTATTTGGGTTTTAAGTCCAACATTCCCATAGTCTGCATGTTCAGACATGGGTATCTTGAATAAATATAACTGGCATATTGTCCTTCCAACTTGTACATCGGACTCGCACTCAACCGATTTCCCAATGTCCAACAGACCGATATACATGAAAGTCATTGTCATCATAGCTATCACCAGCCAGTATTTGCCGACTGAAAACGTTGTCTGAAGAAAAACCCTGTTGTGATTCAGCCATTTTGGTTCCTGTGTGGTCCTTATTCGAAACATGCATTTGTAAAACTTCCATGATGAAAATAAGGTTAAAACTACCATAAAAATGCCTGTACCAGGGTCCAATGAACCATCGATTTTAGTTTAACAGCCATTCATGTTGAACCAAAGTATCGAGCTATCTGGATGTCGCATCAAGCGCTGCCAGACCGCTACTGGCAGCGTGAATTACATCGCGAAACGCACTTTTAAAGTTAAAAGTTTAATAAAAATTGCATACTGCGCACAGCACAGGTTTTATATCCATGACGTTAATGTCATTTGCTGAACACATATTACTGCTTTAAAAGTACATGAATTCATACAAATTATATGCACTCGCGTGTACTGGCATCATTTTCGGACTCAATGATTTTGTTCACGTTAGACCACCAGGAGGGGGTTAGATGTGATCTTAAATATATATTCAGCTTTTTTTCTCTGATAATCCCACCAGTGATTTCTCATTTTGGTAACACAACCCAACCCACAACAGAAGTGATTTTCCTAACCAACCTTCCACTGTCACAATGAAAATAGTTTGAAACACAACCTCCTACAGAAGTATTTTTTAAGTGCCGTCCCCAGGGGGATGTATGTTTTACTGAACAGCCCTCAGTAATAAACAGAAATCATTCAATCTGATCTAGAGCTCTTTATAACTTGACAGTAACATGGTAATGTAGAAGACAGTTTATGCCATAGTGCAATAAAAGAATTATTCCATTTTAATACTTTGCATGTACCAATGCTTCAACCAAATATAAAAATTCAGAACTTGGTAGCAAACATTATTTATCAAGGCTGCAGCTCTCTTCTCTGCCTACGCCCCACCCCCACCCCACATAATATTCCACCAGAATCAAGAGAATTTAAATGGTTCTGAAAGGCATCCAATTAATTTTTCTTTTTCTATTTCATTTACTGAAGTATATCATCAATAAAGTGGCTTGCCCTGGTTAGCACTATGCCCTCAGCTCTCATAATCAAGATCAATGGCCCCAAGTACAATGTGTTCAACTCTGGTGCTGAAATGGAGCAAGAATAAGGAGATAGGACAGAACACAGAAAGTTGAACAGAAATGAGGATACAGTCAAGAGAAGACAGAATGAAGCGGGATGACACAAGGAGAAATATTAGAATGCACCAGAGAAAACGTACACTGTACCTGGCCTCATTGCTGTGATTTCATCATTGGGCACAATATTGGTCAACTATATTTTGTGATATCATCATTCGGCATAATACATATACGCAAATATTTTTCTTTGTCCTTTTACCTTTAGGAGTCACAGTGGACTTTTTACCAAAAGGGTATAGAGTGGACTAAAACAACTGGATCAATCCAGATTTGTTACTGCGATGTGTCCTAAAGTCAGTACTTTATTATACTTGCCATGGAAAGATAGAACCACAAGTGCTGCAGTGTCATTTATATAAAAAAACCACATCTTCAATATCTACACAAACACTTAAAAAGGAATACAGTATTCAACCAAATACACATGCATGCATTAATATGTGCAAACCACCCTCTTCAAACAAAATAATAATAATAAAAGACATTAGGCATAGCTGCCAAACCCCAAATACAAAAATACTGACTGCTTGTGACAAAAATACTGATTTTCAGGAACAAATACCGATTTTTAAAATTTTAATGCATATGTAACTATTTACAACATATACAACCATCAGTAAAGTAGAACAGTGCTTTACATAATTATTTAATGTCAAAGATGCATGTGTTGTACATGTTCCATTTGGGTGCCCATTCAGAAGGTGCAAGAGTGCAACACACTCAGACACAGGCTGTTTATAGTAGCCTTTTCCACACCTTATTTTTTTCCCAATCATTATCTATTTGAATATATCAACTTTCATTGATAATCTCAATTCTGTGTGATTTTCTTATCAAACTGTTTTCCTTCTAGCATACAAATAATCCTGTGCGATTTTACTGTCTGGAAAACTTGTGCGAAATAAATCGCCAGCAACACCAGTAACTGAAAGAGGAAGGTTAATTTCCAAAAGAAATTTAATAAACCGAATTTCAATCAAATTACATCAAGGTTCTCTCTGGTATTTATATATGTCATAAGTTCAGGCTGAGTTGTGTATGATGAAGCAGCAAGCTGATGGGTTTTTTTTATAGCTTTTTCATGCTCTTTATTTCATGGGCGCATCCATGCCCAATAGCGAAATCTCCTTTACTAGATGGTTTCACAAATCTAAACAAGACGGCACAATTGTCCTTCTAGTTCTGTTTTCTTGTCTTTCCTGGATAAAATTCTGAATGTTCTGCTTTCCTATTCAACATGATTAGAAGTTGAATATTACGAAGATGAGATACAGTGACAACAGTAACTGTTTGCAAAATCCAATAAGGCGGATAAAGACAGGCAGTGTAGCCTCGATTTTGAATGAACCAATCATTTTGTAGAACTGTATTCCTATATACATGCGATACATTTCTATCATAATGAAACCGAGTGCCCGTTCTAAACTGAAAATTGCAAGACCTTTTTTAAATAAATTTTTTTGATAAAAAAAAAATGTGCAAAAAAAACGTATATCCATATTCAGGTCCAAAATACAGGATAAATACGGAGAAAAAACCGGACACTTGGCAGCTATGCATTAAGAGCACACATCTTGTTCCCTGCATGCTAACTGTGAGGGACTGCCGCAAGTATAATGATGTATTTTTTAAAACCTACTACACTCAATGCCTGCATGCTCCATATGCCTTAAGTTTGTGTGTTAAATCAATCCCTGAAACAGATCTTATAAACACTGAAAATAGGCAATTTTACCATTGAAACAAAAACAGAATGCAAACAAAATGCAGTCTGAATGCAAATGGAATGACTGCATTTGAAGAAAACATGAAATTGTAAAATAAAACAATAAATGATAAATCGTAACAAAACAAAACTGCATTTTATCAATGCATTTTAAAACCATATGTATTTAAGAAGTTTTTTTTTTAAAAATGATGGCAGAATAGCCTGCATACTGACTGCCAATGTGACATCACTCAGTTATGAAAAGAATTCAGAAGTGATGACTGTAAAATTGTGTGTGTGTGTGTGTGTGGAGAGATTTGGATTTTGTTAAGTAGCTTTTAACAATTTTCCAGTCATACCACTATGATTTCTGCAGTATGGCAGTTTATAGTGATGTCTAACACTGGGCCATCATGCTGCAGACATGTATGATGATGTATGATGTCCCATCAATTTACATTATCCTTACACCAGGCCGACCAGTCCTAACACTAACCTCTTAACAATGAGCGCCAAGTGGGGCAGCTGCTGGTACCATTTTTATGTCTTTGGTATGACTCAGCCAGGTTTGAACCCATGACCACATCTTTATTAAACTCTATCACATACCACAAATTGCAATCTACCTCCAAGATAAATGTAAATAAATGAACACTATTTTAGCCTATTCTCCACATATTAACCCTGATAAGGTCTGCCCTCAGCTCTCATAATCAAGATCAATGGCCTCTTTGTAACAATGTGAAAGCCTTTGGTGCTGAAAAGAAGCAAGAGTAAGATAGGAAACAAAACAACTAGTAAATTAAATGAGACTAGGGCTGAGAGAAGGTAATGTATAGTGGGAAGAGAACAGAAAAAAATAATTCTGAATGCACCATAGACAATACACACTGTACATAGCCTCAGTGTCATGATGTCATCACTGGGCAGCAAGATAACAATAGCTGTGCAGGATACAATCACTGCCATTTTTATACAAGGAGTTAGGATACAAACATGAAACTACCTGTTGACCCAGTCCAACTTAAAAACTCCACTGAGAGCCCTGGCACTTAGTCCTGGAGGCAAGACCCATCTAATTGGAGGATGGTCATTGGTCGACTCAGCTGAAAGGCGGGCAAAGCCTGTCAAAGAGAACAGACCATTGTAAAACTTTCCACAAAACAAGGTTCCCTTTAAGGGATTGACACTCTACTGGGCAAAATGAATTTCCAGGAATTCAAGATAAAAGCATTTCTTCCTTTAAGCGTTAAGCATTACAACATTCATCAATCATATGATTTTAAAATTAGCTGCTATGATGAACATATTGGATGTCAGATGGAAACCGTATTCATTTAGAACCAAGCAGTTACCATCAGAAGTCTTAGTGAAAAGCCCATCTCAACATGACCATCTACTCTGCAATGGCAAGATTTTAAATACAGTTATTTGTGGAGATCACACTATTATCAAGATGAACATAATGGGTCAATTTGCATCCTGACCAACAAGACATTCAAAGATGTCCTCTAATATAAAACCACATAACATGACTTTCCATTTTGGAATAGATAGCAAGATTTTCAAGATGGCTGCCATTGTGGCCATAGTGGATATTAGATCTGCACCATTTTCATTTAGGACCAACTACAAATAAGTCTTCTAGTAAAAGCACAATGTCAATAATATCAGGCATATTGGAGATCAAGTTTTAACTCCTTTCAATAAGAATCAACTAGAAACCAAAAGAAGCCTTTCTGTGAAAACCGCACGCTGATATGATCATTCATTCCGAGAATTAGGGTCAACAAGATTTTCAAGATGGTTACTGTGGTTGTTTTTCTCGATGCCTAAATGTGAGTGAACGAACTAGACCAACGGATTAATGTGAATGTAAAGTCTCAACACAATCCTGATGTAGTTGAGGAGTTGTAGTAATAATAAACATGCTAATGGATAGATGGCAATGGACAAAAGAAGAAAAGCCATCCGATAAGCTCTTTTGGTCTATAAGCAATAGAACAATTTTAAGCCATTAAACTTTCTTATAATCTAGTTTATTTCTTGTTATAAATGGTGAAACAGAAAGGCGTGAAATGATTTTTATGGATTAATGCATAACAAATTTTATATTTTTGATAGAGACGCATGGAAATAATGTCAATTACCCCTTGCATTAATCCATCAATTCTCTACATTTTTATGAAAGTATCTTTGTAGATACATTTGTATCAATGTATAAAGTATCAATGTTGAAAATATATCAGAATCAATGAGAAGTTTTAAGATGTAACAACATTAAAGTGTTTCATCATAATCTGATAGTAATGACAAATCTTTTTGCTTTAAAAAATCATTGCTAGATCATCTAACATATTAACATAATAACAAATCTAACAAGTTGACACGAATATCAAAATCATGGCACATGTTTATCTTTTACCCATATCAAGAGAATAGTACTGCATAATTCTTGGATGTGAAAATAATGTAACCAAAGAAACATACAAATATCTGAATATATAACCTACCTTGAAACTTTCCACTCTCTTTCACTGAGAATATCAGTATCACATTGTCACAGGCCTGAAAAGAATTTTCAAGGACATTTCAAGTTTGAAGTCTTTATATTAACATGCAGACAAAAAAAATAATTCCCCTCTCCGAGTTCATTAGAATTTTACCACAACTTTAAATCAAACTGGAATTTCAGACAAAAAAAAATGCTGCCTCTTTTCTTTTAAACACCAATTTTTAATTTAGTAAGCATTCTGTGCAGCTATATACATCTGATGGAATAAATCATCTATTAGACCACTTTAAATAAGTTACCTCCTCTAAATCATTAACCCCTGGAGGTTTTTGTCGTTTTTGCCTGAAATATGAGTAGGAAACACATTTTGGGGGCTATTTCTGAATATATCCTAATACATCGACTTGCAAGAGATTTCCCATTAACCTAATGCCTAGTTGCGTTACAAACATCGTTTTTCATTGGCTATTTCATTCATGCAGAGCAGAAGGGTAAAAGGTTTTTTTTTGCTTAACAGACCCATCATTTTTATATCGAGACCACTCTTTATTCCAATCGCCCATCTTATCCTACCTTTTGCAAAGGCTCACATGTCTGTGTGCAGTTGAGAATAGTCTGCCTTAGATCTGAGGCCAAAAAGTCTAATATCCGGACACAAAATCGGATTCCGACTACAGGTGAATTTTACTTGGAAAAAAATTGGGTACAAAAAATTAGGTTTTTCCCTCTGTATTTTGTAGTGCAACTAGAACTTCCAGATTATTTGCTATCATTGTAGAACTACATCTGTCTACCTTTCTATAATACCACCCACTTTTGTGTATCATACATGACCCTGACACTACTACCTCCTGCCACGTAAACATAGCGCCAGGAGTTAATGAGTTAACAGAAAGCCCAAGCATTTTTAAGCCCTAGTTCAAAATAAGTTTTTACATAAACCAAAGTGAAGGGAAAATAAAATAATTCCACTGAATATTGTCTCACTTGCTCTGCCATATATTCCACAGAGCTAATCAAAAAGTGTCATCCACTTGTCCATAACAATTAAATTTTGGACAATTCACTTGTTTGAACTGCCTTGTCCCTTGTCGGAAAATTTCAAAAATTTACACTTTTTAACAGACCCCCCCCCACAATAACTAATGTGTAACATACTTATTTCTTCAAAGGACTTCATTTTTCAGTTTTAAATTGTCATGGTATCTTATACACACTATTGATTGCTCAGATAAAGTATCATCAGTATTTCCTTCAACAAGAACAATTCAGACCTTTCCTAACTTCTCAAAACCTGAGTAATACAACAAAACTGAGCCAATTGCACAAACATAATCACTGCAAGATGATATATAGGTCATTAAGACTTACTTTCACCCACAGTGAATAGTACCCTTTAAAATAGTCATATAAAATTTCATGACTGTATATACGAAAGTTTCAGAAATGCTAAATTAAATGTTACAGAATTAAAGTTCATACCTTTGACAACAGTGGCATTAAATAAATGATCCCTATGTCATGCTTAAGCACTATAGACAATACCACCAAATAACCACAAAAAACATGCAGCTTTTTAAAGCAAAAGAAATCAGCATGAACATGTAAGACAGTAGCAGTTTCAGAGTAGATTTTAAAAGTACTCCTTTCAATCACACTTACTTTGTAAGCCTGGTTGAGCCTGGATTCATTTACTGGTGGCGTGGACCAAACTCCTTTTGCTTTGGCAAGTGCAACATTTTCATGATTGTTACTCTTAATGAGGTAGTACCTGGCACCACGGAAAAGGTACTTCAGTTTAGAATTTAGACCTGCAATAGAAGATTTTCTTGTTGATTATGTCAAAACAGCATGAAAAATTACACAAAAAATGATGGATGGGAATTGAACTGTGCAATGTTTTATGATTTTTATAAATTTAAACCTAAAACTTCAATGGAAGATCACTATGATACTACTGGTGTTGCCTCCAGCAAAGCAATATACATGCATCCATGTATCTTCCCACTTATGCATAACAAATCACTTTTATTTCAATAAATTTAACAAGCAAAAACTTTGCTGCCTATTACACTCATGAACCATCGACTACTACAACATCAAACACTGTCATGATGCTTAATAGTGTATATTATAAAAATATGAAAAAAAAATATGAAAGAAAATTTGGACCACTGCATAACAAGAGCTTACTATATGCAAAGATGTAAAGTTTCCTTTTCAGCATAGCTTTTATCCTTATGTATTTCTTCATCTATTCATAATAAAGAAATGATTATTTTCAGAGCAAACTACTACTCTCCACATCAGGCAAACTAGAAAGACTATTAGGAGACTCAAGAGTCTACAATCAAAAGATTGTGTAAAAATTCACTTTATGTGCAAAATTTCAAGCAAAATAAATGGCCATAAAACTAAATATTGAACTACGTTGAAATGCATGGTTTTTAAAAACATCACACAACTTGCGGATGAAATAATTCATACGCTGTGTTTCAGATTTATCACTCTTATCATCACTTTGATCATCGCCTTCCTCGTTTTCTTCCTCCTCTACATCTTCCTCTTCTTCACTCTGTCTATCCCACTCAATAGGAGAGATGGCACGCTTAGTGGCTTTCTTTATCCCATCTTCACCCTCACATTCACCTTCAGATTCTAAAATAAATTGTTGCAATGAGAACAGTACATAGGGAAATTATTTTATTTGTGCCTGTTTCTCCCAAATATTCTATTCCCAGAATGGTTCAAGGAAATCATCCACATGGCTTAACAGCTGACAATTCTACTATGCAAGTTTATATAATATTATAAGAACACCACAAAGGTCAATTATCTACCAAGCTATATATCATGTTGATTTACTCTTTACCACATACAAAATTTGTTGTAAGGATAATGGCATAATTAATATGCAGTCTCTTGCTCATAATCAAAGTTATCTAAAGTCATTATGTGATGTGATTTGGATTTTTAACATTGCTTTAACAATTTTTTGTCATATCGCTACAATGTCTGCAATGTGGCAGTTTATAGTGATGTCTAGCACTAGGACATCATGTAGCATGATGTCCTACCCAGTCACATTATCCTGACACCAGGCCGACCAATCCTAACAATAACCTCTTAATGCTGAGCACGAAACGAGGCAGCTGTTAGTACCATTTTTTGCACGTCTTTGGTACAACTTGGCCAGGGATCGAACCCACAACCTCCCACATCCGAGGCGGATGCTCTAACCACTAGGCCACCGAAGTGGTTCAAACTTATTTAATTGGCATTTAAATATTACCCACAAAGAATGTTGTTTGGAAAGAAAATGTAACCATTTATACGACTTATTAGAAGTTTATAACTTCAAAATATTGATTAAAATTTCTATGCATATCTACTGTAAAAAGAGCAATATATCTACGTTTCAGTTACCAATTTTGATCACAACTTTTTTTCAAGTTCAAGAAATAAGGATCAATTTTTCGGGGATATTTTCTGGTTTAAAAAACGGGATCCATGCCTGACCCCACGTTAAAGTGCATTCACAAGTTATTGAGGAAGTGGTGTACCATAATTTTAAAACCAGTGCAATAGGAAACATTAATAGGTACTAATCTTACTCATAATCAAAATCATCCAACATCTTAATAATATATGTCTTTTGAACACGTCTGACCAAATCAGAATTATAGTTGCTAGAGTGTTGACAAACAAATTATTTGGAAAGTCACATAAAATATGCATCAAATTCATTTATAATCATAATCTACCAAGATCATAATGACATAGCTTGATCAAAATCGAATCAATCTTTAGAGTAGTCAAAAAATCTCCATATCAGATACAAGACCCTCTAACAGATAAATGCATGGGTCTTGGTCATAACAAAAAGCATCTCACATCATTACAATATTACCCTATTTTCTAAGTCGATTTTTATTTGCCAACATTTACAAATTGGTAGACATTTTATTTTACAAATTATTAACCTCAGCAAAATTACCAAATAATGAAATGCATTAGAACATAAAATATGCAGACAATAAGTAGCAGGGGATTTCTTTACAAGTTTTTACATTAAATTTTACAAACACACGACCCACAACATTAATTTTCTGCACAAACCATTTGAATTTCAGGATCACATGTTCAGATAAATCGATAAATAATAAAAAATGGAACCATTTTAATTTTCAATTGATCATTAAGTGTATGGTGAAATATATTGCATTTTTAATAATTTTTTCAACTGTTTTATATTCTGCTGGTAGCACATATATGATTATTTTAGATTTTTCTTTTTGCCAAACACAACCCATTTTTATTACCTGGCTTCCTCATCCATTTTGGGCAATTATGTTTGAAAATACATTTCCAATACAGTGTACTAGACTTCATTTTTATTAGCCCATTCAATAAAGCATGCATTCTAAAATCATCCATTCAGGATGTCTTTACAATTCCAAAAAAGGCTAAGTACTAAAGCACATAAGCATCCCAACCAAGACTTAGTGAATATGTAAGCAACCCAACACATAAGTACAATGCCAGGAAGTTAGGATTCTGACTTTTTAAATACTTTTTTCTTGATAATTATAGTAATAATAAAATATTATCAAATGTAATGTGTTTCAAAATTCAAGCACTTTTCAGGACTACTGGGCATTTTAGGTACTTTTCAACCAATTTTTGGAGCTGACCTCAAATTCGAGCACTTCTCAAGGTAACCAGCAAAATTGAAGCACTTTACAAGATTGTGCAAACCCTGTGTACCCTTTCAACAGATCACTGTTATAATGAGCATAATAAGCCTGATACTTTTTCACGTCTTAAAAATAGTCACACCACTATGAATCAAAACTTGCTAACTTCCTATTTGACTAAGTTATTTAAATGCATCAGAGAATTCAAAAAGCAGATCAAATCCAAATAAATGATGCTTTAACATCTTCAGCCAACTAAATTATTCAAGAATCGATAAGTCCTACCAGCATTAATTCTTGCTAAAACAGTATATTCACATATTTGCTACCAAATATGTACAGAACAAGAGCTTATGTCCATAAACAGGTGGGTTCTTTTATAAATAGAATATATATGCAACTGAAATTCTGAAATGGGGCTAATGTACATCCCTTTAAGAGCAGGTGTCATTTATACTGCAAATGTCCATTTAGATAGGTTTCACCGAATAAGGTAGTACCATATTCAGAAGCTGCCTCTTCAGAATGTGCACTGTCACCTGCCTCACTACGAGTATCATAATCTTGGTCATCAGCAATGGGTTGCTCTCCACGCATGTCCTCGGCATCATCTGGATCAAGGCTAAGATTGAGTTTTTCATCACTTTCATCCGCTTCTTCAACAGACATCATGCTAGAGTCTTCATATACTATAGAAAAACCACAAAGATCACCTCAACTCTCGAATACCAACATTATTTTGCTAACTGCTTTCACCAACTATTTTTAACATGCCATTTGTATACAATCATAAAAACTTTATAATTTTTTCCCTCATTTTTGTTGCACACACAAAATCATATTCAATTGTGGTTTATTTTTATAGCAAAGGTATCAATGACACCACAAGATCAGTTTTCATTACATTACCATTTCAAGACCTACTTAAGGATATTCCCTTTGAATTTACTTAGGATCCATGAAAGACATTTAAAGGTAGATATTCAAGCAGAAATTCATGCAGAATTGTTTATTTCAGCACAGAATAGCTACCCATAAATTTGAAGGCATCTATCTGCAGCGATCCCAAGTTTTTCTTCAAATGGAATAGTCCTGACAAAAACAAAGTCCAGTTGCCATAGGATCCAATGCAGTTACATTTACAGCTCTGTAGCTTCAACGACTTTCTCATAACAGAAAATTTCCTTCAGGCCATGAAAAATATTAAACTTTTGATGAACAAGATCTGTTGAAAGGTTCAACTACAGGCCAACTGTCAGTAACTGCCTGTCAGGTACTTTTTGTGTGGGATCACAACAAATAAAACAACAACAAACAAAAAAAACAAAACATGCAGATATTTTGCTCAAATGAGTGATAAATAAAAAGGAACAACTGCATCATCCTAGGGCAACTGTACCTAGCTGTGTTTTCTCCAGTTCATAATCCTGAAGAATTTCTAGCAGATCCTGGTCCTTCATACTTCTTTGTACATCTTGATTCTTAACAAATTCCAGCAATTCTTTCTCTGTCAAAATAGTCTCAAGACATTAGTTATTCTGCTGAAAGTAATAATATCAGAGCTCTCTGTAATCCGAGTCCTGGACCCTTGGTATCTAGAATGGGTGTCCAGATGGGAAAATTGAGGTTCCATGTGAGAAATGAAGGAGTCCTTTTGAGGATAATAAATAATTAATTTCTTGGCAAATCAATGAATATTTAATTGAATTAACCTTACTGACTTAGTTATTATATGGTTTCATGTCATTTTTCAGCTAACATCAAATACGGACTATAAGGATGTTACTTTCTGATACTTTTTCTTCTTATCTTTCTTGACAACAAAAGATTTTTTTATAATCAAATAGCTTTTGAGGGTGCATGATGTAATGAAATGCTTACAGATAGCTCTGTATATGCAGTAACTAGCTGACAAGCTTGACTCTACAAGTATTGTGTTTTCTTGGTATCCTAGACAACTTCTGTGGATTTAAGTAAACTGAAAAATGGGTAATGAATCTGGTTTGCCTTTCTGAGCTTAATTTTTCTTACTATTTAATACATTACATTTACGACAAAGCCTTTTTCACACACTATTAAACAGGTCTATTCTACACATATGTGCAGAGATGCCTGCATTGGTATGTTAACTCCAATACACACCGTATATATTCGCTTACAAGAAGAGTCCAACTGCAAACTGCACAGACCTAGATTTGCCATCGCATAATGCGCCCGCAGTCTGGGTCTGTGAAGCTTATTAGGAGTGATCAGTAAAACTAATATAACAGACCCTATTCAGCAGGTACATTATGTTATGGCAGATCTGGATCTCTTTGCTTGCAGTTTGAATAGCCTTATATGTACTTATACATGGTACATTTTAATTTAGGTTAAGGTCATCCATTAATGTATTATTTAACAGACTGAATTGCACTGAAACAGTTTCCTATAGTGAAAGACATTATATATTCTCTTCTGACTATTAAAAAAAACTGAATAAAAAGGGACCAAACAATTTTACAAATTTAACTGTTCACTGGCACATTGTCAGTACAAATACTATGTTTTCCACAAACAAAACTGGTTACTGTGGTCCATGTAAAAAGAACAAATTGTACAAAGCCAATTCCACCCACTTGGAGAATGTTTTGTGATTGATACCTGGATCTGACTCCTTTGTTGTTGTTTTCTCATCTTCATCATAATTTTCCTCTTCTTCCTCTCCTCCTTCCTCATCCTCATTTTCTCTTGTTTCTACTAACTCAGACTTCTCCTTTTTTACTTCCTTCACAACCTTTTTAACCACCTTTCTTTCTGTTTTCTCTCTTTTCTTGACCTTGTTAGGAGTGCCTTGGTCTTTTGCTATAAGCATATTGAACAAAAAACAATAAACCCATTAAAATCCTTAAGTACTACAGAACCAAATATTTTGTTCAAATCTACTATTCTAGTAAATGCAGATGCAAACAAAACAAGGCTTTCTACAATGACTGAGCAAGACAATGAAGTGATGTATATAGTACATGTAACACATGTTTGAGCTGTCAAGATTTCAATGGATATCTTCTTGTCTGCAAGATTTTTTAAAATTCTTCTGACCTACAAGTCTGACCTAGTGGTCAGAGTAGGAAAATTCCCTCCATTGCCACTAGCCAGAAATTTTTTTTTATATGAAATTGCTGTAAAATTTGACAATATTTCCTTCATATTTTTTGGCTCGAGATCTTTAAACCACTGACCATGGCCAATTTTTTAAAATCCAGTTTATATTTTGAGGCAAATGTCTTTCAATTGTATACAGGTAATTTGATCAATAATATATTAGGAAATCAGCACATGACTAATGATCTAAACCAAGTAGCAAGGAACAAATGATAATACAAATTTACTTGATACAAGATGAAACTTACACTTTGGTTGTTCTTTTGTCTTGCCCTCCTTTATCAATGAAGCACTTTTCCTTGGACTGGACTTTTCAACGCCCTTCCTTTCTGTTGTCTCTAAAACACTATCATTCTTTGCAATCTCTGCTGTTGTAATACTTTCTGGTTTCAATTTCTCCTCACCTTTTGACTGCTCTGGTCTTGGTTTGGAGATCCGTTTTTTTACTGTTCCTTTATTTGTCTTTGTTATTTTTGCTTTACCTATATTTTTTTTGTTTCTGTCATTTGTGTTTTTTGCAGTTTTCTTGACAATCTTGACAGTCTTTGGTCTACCTGAAATGAATATGAATACAGAAGGCATTAAAAAGAACAGTTTGCGAAACCACAATTTACTAGACATTCTGTCTCTTCTTGTACACAAATTCCAATACATACAAGAAATCCTAAAATGGGGGGCCCCGAGTGGTCTAAAGCGCTCTCCGTTATGAATCACTGCCATTTCACATGTCTGTGGGGGTTTGAGTCTCAGATTCAGCCAATGTGGGTATGTGAGAAAGCCTGCCAGTAGCTTCTCGTGGGTCGGTGGTTCTTTCCGGAGGTTTTCCCGGGTTCTTCCTCCACCATTAATACTGGCCGCCATGTATAGCCTATCATGCGCAGAAAAATGGCGTTAAACCCTACAACAACAACAACAAATCCAAAAATGGCTACATTTACAGGGCATGACCAAAAAATAAGCTCCAATGACCACTGACTAATCCGATATATCCGACACTGGACACAAGGTGCCCATAACTACAGTTGTTGGGTTATTTTATTTTCCCAACTATTTCAACACTTTATACAGAGTTCATACATAAATCTAACTGGAAAGTTTGATCTGTACATAGGAGATAAAGGCAATATTATAGGAAAGATAACCACATAACAGCTTTTTTGTCAAGATGGAATCATCCAACTCCACGACTCCCTTCTGAAATCTGCCCACACTGTCTTACAACAGATTAACAAGTGAGATTTTAGCCACTGTCATAATTTTTCCATTATTTCTATGACAACATTGTCCACAGGATTTGCCATCACCACTGGAACCTTACTGACAGGCACAATGCATATGACGAAAGAGGCATGAAAGCTAATCTCAATAAATCACTGAAGTCTAAGGAATGATTGGCACTGGGTCTGCAGTACAGACATTACCTCCATTGCTCACACCATCTGATATTTAATGATAGTGGTGGCAGTGTTTAGAACAAACTATGTGTAGCCTAGGCCCTATGTAAAAAAAAAAAATATATTCGCAACAAGAGCTATTTCTTTTATCATTAGACTTCACTAGAAATGTCCACTGATTTTCAAGGCACAGTTATTTGGCAGCTTGTTGTGAATGCCGTTTTATAAACAGCCTAGAGAAAAAAGGTATTTTGGTTATGTAATACTTGCCTGCTATTACTGCACTGCTGTACCAATTCTGGCACTAGTACCCAGTACAAGGCAATTATTCCCTCCAAGTAATAATTGCAGGACTAGAATAAACAAGAACCCCATGCAATAACAAGATTTTAAAATTAGTTTCTGTAGTGGACATATTAGATGGCAGATTTGGAATCAGATTTATTTAAGAACAACTCAGATGGTGATAAAACTTTGATCCTGTGGGGATTCAGGTGCAAAGGGATCCTTGCAAGTTCTCCAGTTTGCAAGAAGCAATTGAAGGGGCTAGACATGGAGCTTCTTTCGGGTACCAAATCTGCTGTCGCATGAGAAACTGGTAGATACAAACAAATATTTCTTTTTGTCCAGTCTAACTAAGAAAGTATGTGTAACATTCGGATGAGAGGAATAAAGACTGTTCATTGACAGGTGAGAAAATGCATCTCAACATAAATAAAGTCCCATTTCTCAGGAACGAAGAATAGGACTAGTCTAATCATAGTCTCCAAGCAGACTGAATACCAGCCATTCACCAGTCATCAAAATACTGGAGGATGGAAACCCCAAAGGACCTTAATTAAGCCACTATCACAACTACCACCCTGGTGAAGACTCTGGGGATTAGCCCAGATCTGAAAGATCTCTTGTTCCATACAAAACCATAGAAATTTCCTGTGGGCTGCAAATACTAGAATGTAAATAGAAGCATTCTGGAGATCTATAAAACCAATACAATGACCTGATAACATTCCTGATTGAAGCGATTTTCTCCTTCTTGAATCACTGTTCCAGAGGGACTTTGTTCTGAAAAGAATGACTTATTATGTTTCAAAACTTTCACCCTCTCTTTGACCCAAAGAAAATCCGATAATAAAATTCCAAACTTATGGTGTTCTTCACACTCTCTACTGCATCATTCCTCAGAAGGGAGATTACCTACCAGTTGAGACTGTTGGAACAGAATGGGTTCTCTAAAGACTGTAACCCTAACTTGTTGTGGCAAGGACCCATGCATCAACCAAAAGCATAGCTGCCAACCTTCCAGGCTCACAATTAGTCAAAATAGGGATAAATGGACGTGAATTTGGACATGAATTAGTGAAAAATACCAGACAATAACTCCATCCACTCTGACCATCAATACTACACTATATCAAGATCGCAATATAAAACTAAAACACTACATATATGCAGAAATATATCTGCATTCTATTTATTATGATATACATAAACTTCACTTGTTCTTGTGGTTATTTATCAAGACATGATACTGTGGCAGACTTGAACTTCCTCAACTGCTTGATCATAAATTTGTTTTCTAAACAGACTTCTTGCCTGCTGGTTGATCTTGGTGACTAAAATTGCTGACAAATTTTCTGCAGCATAGGAGGCCCTAAAGTCTGTCTTATTTTTCCTCACTAGAGAAAGTACTCTTTTGCTGTCACTGCTGCTGTGAGGAATGCACAGGAGCTGCAGCACTTCTGGTTCTTCCACAGAAAATTTGGAAGCGATTTTCGAGTCCAGGAACATTAGTCAGAACAAATGTTTACCATGGACTCCAGCTGATAAAGGTAGATTGTGTTCAACAAGAAAACTCACAAATAATGCTCCAGTGTTGGTAGCTTGCAGGTCTTCCACTGATGTCTTAAAATATTCCAGAGGTGAAATCTTCGAATTCTTAATTTTCCCAACTGCTATGTGTTGTTTTTTGCAACCGATGTGCTTCCTCACATCGTCTCTACCACCATGCCAAATACTAAAATTTTTGACATACTGTGTGCAGAAAGCATGATGTATATCAATGTTTAATGGCAGAATGCACAGCCAATTTTTGATATATTCAAAATTAAACTTCACTTTTTGAGCAATACATTTCTTTTTCCTTGGTGGTGAAGACATTTTCAAGATCTTACATGCAATGCTGAACGGTAAAAGCAAAATTCTGGTTAGGCCCCAGTTTCTCTCAAAAGCATTTGCAAAACTACTCTTATACATATAGATTAAAACAGGCTAAAATGCTTGCAACCAGGCCTACTGTACTAATCAGATGTAGCTTTACTAATATTGCGACCAGCTGTACAGGACCATTTCGGCAACTGCGAATATCACAACTAGCGCTTAACGGGAAATCGGTTATTTTATTAAAGATTTAAAATAACTGAGAATTGGAGAATTCATGAATTTTTGGCTTGCAGTGTGAATATGTGAATCACTGAAAAAGTCGTGAAATTCACGCCAAATTCGTGAGGGTTGGCAGCTATGCGAAAGGTCCAACCAAACCTTTGAGAAAGGCTGAATCTAATACCAACTGAGACAATAAGAGGAAGACTTATTAAAAGACAGTTTGACTCCCTAGGGGTGACTGCTTCCCACCTAGTGACAAAAGGGATCCACAGACTCCCTCCACTTGCCCTTTCTTGGTCCTAAATCTAAGAATGATGAGCAGAAAGGAGTCTAAAATGGAGGAATTATTCTGAAGCAGCTTGGACAATAATATACAATATGATTAGATCTGGCTGTTAGCCATCTCCACTCTCCTACTCAGACTCTTTCTAGATAGGATTTTCTTTGCAATTTCTTCTGTTTTATAGATACAGTAGTCCCCCTCTTGAACGGACCCCCTGACCAGCGAAACCCCGCTCCTTACGGCCAGAATCCGTTGGCACCGATGAGTTTGTGTTCAAAAGTACCCGCTGCGAAAGGCCACCCGGCTAATGCGACCAGCATATTAATGCAATAATATAAAATTTACCCCTCACAAGTGGCCACATTTTATTTTAATATGTATCCTGAACCGGTATTTTATTCATAACGTGTGTTAAGTAATCCGATTTATGTTTCCCAATATCAGGTTTTCGTTATTGAAAGAAGTGTTGACTAAGGTACATGTACCACTAAGTTTAATATTATATCATTTACCCCTCACGAGAAGCCACATTTTTTCCATAAAGAAGAGAAAGACTCGAAATTTAATCCATACAAAAGGGTAAGTACATGTAATCAAATTAGCCTTACTGCTGTGTTATCATAACCTGTCCGGTTTAGTAACTCAGATAATTGTTAAGATTACAATTATTGAACAGTAGTAACAGTTGAGAAGTGGCAGTATCGATGTACAATACACAAGTCAGCAGGAAAATGGTTTAATAGACTTTATGGCTTCCCTTAGTAAGATGTTGAGCTTGTTCACTTTGATAATTAGTGGCTATTACTACTGATAATAATTGTCAAAATTACAAATCCCAACTGCTGCGAGGTCAAATCTGTGTGATGTTAATGGTACACATCAACAGTTTTCGCTTCTCTCAGTGTAAAAAAAAAATGTATAAAAACAATACGGTACCAGACTGCTACTAATGAATCACGTGACAAGATCACTTCCTTTATCAACACACATCAATTTGTTTCGATGCATTAAAAATTGTTTTATCAGTATTGTAGTTGGCAACAAGAATAACTTGCTGCAAAGAGATCAACATGTCATCGAGGAAAAGAAAAATTCTTAGTTTAGAAGAGAAAGTGAAATTAATTCAACTGACCGACAGGTGTGTGTGGGGGGGGGGGGGTCAAAGATCCTTGCATAAAACTAATGTCGGAAAGACTCCGATAACAATATTGTGAAAGATAAGGAAACAATTCTGCAGAAGTGGGGAGGTGAAATGGACGGAGAAAGGAAGATTGTCTGAGCCAGGATATGTTTGTATCCTGATTTGAATGACCAAAAAAAGCAACAATTTTGTCAGTTGAATTGGGATATACGACTTTACCGCAAGTAACGGATGGTTGCACAGATTTCAAGTGCGACACAATATTAAGTCTTCTGTCCTTAGTGTTGAATCAGCTGATGTTAATAATGAAGATTGGAACAAAAGATTAAACGATACATGCAGGGGATATGACAGCAAGGATACTTTTAATTGTGACGAGACCGGTTTGGTTTTTAGACTGTTACCAATAAAGTGACAGATGATGTGATTTGTAACATAATTATAAAGACAGTTTTAAAACTATTATTCATAACAGTCTTTTGAAACGATGAAACAGTTTGTTTTACATTTATTTCACAACATGCATGTGATTTTTTAATGAAAATATTAAATGTTTTAGAATTAAATGTTTTAGAATTAAATGTACTTGTGACTTTCTTCATATGTATTTACTATTCGCGATTGTCACCCCCCTCTAGAAAGGTCACCCTCATTATAACTTTATATAAGACCACTTCCCTACTGCAATAGGGGTGGCCTTATAAGAGGGGTACTACTGTAATGCCTTCCAAATTTAAGTGAAGACAAGATATATGACTTTTTAAAACACTCAAACAGTGCAAAAATAGGGCATGGTAACCAAAATGAGACCTAGATCTGATCAAATAGAGCAACATAGGATAGCATGAAAGGCTGAATTAAAACCACTAAAGTCTGTTTGTATGTTCTTTTTTTATATAATGTGAATAAGCATATGAACAATGACAAGTCTATGTCTCTCTGCAATATGCATATCAGAAATACAACCTATAAGTCAACACAAAAAATAGCATCACCATGCTACTGACAGACCTTCCAAATGATGAAAACCCCCTAATGTTGATATGTGTATTGATAATGTTACATAGCGTTGTAGTCTGTGCATCATTAATCATATTGCATAGCTGCCAACCTTCCAGGCTCACAATTAGTGAAAACTGGGATAAAAAGTCGTGAATTTGGACACGAATTCGTGAATAATACCATGACAATAACTCCGTCCACTCTGACTACTCCGACCGTCAATACTACACTATATCAAGTTCGCAAAATAAAAATAAAACACTACATATATGCAGAAATATTTATTTATCAAGACATGATACTGTGGCAGACTTGAACTTCCTCAACTGCTTGATCGTAAATTTGTTTTCTAAACAGTTCCGACTTCTTGCCTGCTGGTTGATCTTGGGGACTAATATTGCTGACAAATTTTCTGCAGCTACGGAGGTCTGTCTTATTTTTCCTCACTAAAGCAAATACTCTTTCACTGTCACTGTTGCTGTGAGGAATGCACAGGAGCTGCAGCATTTTTCGTTCTTCCACAGGAAAATTTGGAAGCGATTTTCGAGTCCGGGAACATATGTCAGAACAAATGTTTAGCATGGTCTCCAGCTGATAAAGGTAGATTGTGTTCAACACAAGAAAACTCACAAATAAAGCTTAAGCGTTGGTAGCCTGCGGGTCTTCCACCAATGGTTTAAAATATTCCAGAGCTGAAATCTGCGAATTCTTAATTTTCCCAACTTCCACGTGTTTTTTGCAACCGACATTCTTCCTCACATCGTCTCTGCGATGGCACACTGAGTGCAAAGAGCATGAATGAATATCAATGTTTAACGGCAGAATGCACGGCCAATTTTTGATATATTCCAAATTAAACTTCACTTTTTGAGTAATACATTTCTTTTTCCTTGGCGGGGAAGACATTTTCAAAATCTTACATGCGATGCTGAATGTTAACTCGAATCGGTGTTTTGATGCATGTGCGGAGCAAATTTCCGGTTAGGCCCCAGTTTCTCTCAAAAGCATTTGTAAAACTACTCTTATACATATAGATTAAAATAGGCTAAAATGCTTGCGACCGGGCCAACTGTACTAATCGGCTGTAGATCTACTAATATCGTGACCAGCGGTACCGGACCGTTTCGGCAACTGCGAATATCATGACTAGCGCTTAACGGAAAATCGGTTATTTTATTAAAGATTTAAAATAATTGAGGATCGGAAAATTTGTGAATTTTTGTCTTATGGCGTGAATTCATGAATCGCTGAAAAAGTCATGAAATTCACACCAAATTCGTGAGGGTTGGCAGCTATGATATTGATACGTGGCACAGGTGTTATCGTTTCACCCCTAAAACCTAGCAAGGCCACTAATAAATACCAGAAGAAATGTTACCACTGTATAGTTTGTACTGGTGAAGGCATGAAATTGACCTGCCATAGTTGGGTTTTTTAGTGTTGACTCATGGAGTAATTACAAAAGAATCAAAATGGAGTGCCATGAAGCTCACTATGCTTATTTGCAGACCAGCCAACCCTGACGAGTCTGTCTCAGTAAGGCAGTTGATTCTTTTCCGTAAGTTTGACCAGTTTTCAGTAAGGTGTAACAAAATATCATAAACTGCTCTTGTAAAGCTGGAAAACGTAATTAAATATTTGGCATTCGGAACATGCAGCAACGATAAACATTATGTTAAACTGAAACGTTTGTAAAGTACACACAGACTTTATTTACCACTAGTACAGTTGCACAAATTTTAGTTCCAAACCCTATGCAGCTCAATGACTTGTTGCTGTCTCTCAACTTGATGTTATTCCTGGAAATTCTTTTTCCATTTCACATGGCGACGGCAATCATATTTCCCACCACGAGAAATACTCAAGTTGGCATGTGATGTCCAATAAACATAACTGTGTCCCTGCCAGCTTTTATTCACAAGAATCTGAATACTCCTTTTTATTTTTCCTGTGTTAATTATTAACACTTTTCAAGAGGCTTATTTTCTATTTCATCTTAAAACATGCATCGCTTGCTGGACACCATTTTTAAAAAAGTTCTATGATCAACAGTTTGATCATGCAGATGCTTCACATGAACAAATAGGTGCAGTTTAAAGTTTGTGATATGTTGCTGTAAAGTTGGTCTGGTTCTTGACCAATTTCACTCCTCTAATATGAAACCTGGAACCAAATCAAACACAAATTTTCCGGATTTTTTTGGTAGTATCATTTTCCTGTGGTTTTTGCTTTTATGCTGTATGTCCATATTTTAAGGGTAATTTTCGTAAGACTTGCGGCAAAATTGTAAGAGTTGGCAGGTCTGTTATTTGCATTAGTGGATTAAGAATCATGCATCATAAAGAATAAATTCAAATGTATCAATAGCAAAAATTTAAAGTGCTATCACTACTGTGGCAATATCACAACTAGACCTATTTTTTATTTCCCATTTTGGAAATATGTCAACCTTATGTATTGTATATTCCATATTCTGACCCAATTTATGTTTCTTTCTCTCACTTTATTTCTCCACATCAGGTTAAGGAAATTTTTAGTGGTGCCATAAAAAAGTGCTTGAAAACAAGTATTTAAACTGTTATTAACTTCACTTACATGACCTGTTTCTAATGGATATTCAGTGTTAAATCTATACCTAATATGAAGTACAAGTAAAAAAAAAATATATTCAGTGATTTTAACTCTTGTCATGCCCATAAATGATGCGTGAGAACAACAGAGAAATTGGGGATGAACGAGTGCTCACCGAAAAAAAAGTAAATGATTGTCATTGTAATCTTCCCAGGCATCAACCAGGTCATGACAAGCTGCATCATGTGAGGCCAGTGTATGATACTGTTCAAAACAGCTGCTTAGAAAACTACAATCCTCATCAAAATAATAATAATAATGAGGACTTTGTATAGTGCCTAATCTTTAGAAGCTCTAAGGGCTTTACAACATTTGGCAACACCTATAACATAGAAAAGATATACAATGATGTGTAATTGTAGGTGTAGATGAAACCATAATAAAATTTCAAGGTGGGTTAGCTTTTTGCCAGTATCTACCAGCCAAGCCAACAAAGTATGGAATCAAGGTCTGGATTAGGGCTGACCCAATGAATGGCTACACCAACGAATCTCAGGTGTACACTGGTAAGGATGTAAGTACTACAGAAGATGGGTTAGCAACACATGTCGTTATGGACCTAACACAAAAGATCTGAAAAAGAAACCACATAGTAAATGTAGACAATTATTTCATTAGTCCAGATTTATTCAAGAGGCTTCTAAAGAAAGGTATGAATGCACACAGAACTGTAAGATCTAACAGAAGTGGATATCCTATACAGCATCTTAATAAAAGAGACGCCAGGGTTCAAGGGAAAATCAAAACAGTACAGCGAGGGGATTTAACAGCCCGTGTTTGGATGAACAAGAAGCACATCTACACTCATCAACAGCAGAAGATCCAGCAGCCATAGAAAAGATAGCACAGCGCAAATCCAGAAATGGGGAAGTCAGGGACATCAGAGCACCATCTATCATGCCAGAGTACAACAATAACATGAATGGAGTGGACACTGCAGACCAGCTGAGAACACAGTACAATACATACAGAGCAGCCAAAAAATGGTGGTTGTAACTTTTTTTGGTTTTTGTTTCAAATCATCATCACCAATGGATTCATATATCAGAGAATCTGAACATGTCAAGCAGAGCAAGAACAGACGGATAAAAGCAAATAGATTTTAAGATGAATCTGGCAAAATTGTTTATTACCATGAAAATGATATAGCAGCACTAGCTACAAACATGGGAGGCCACTATCCTAAGAATGGTGAAAAGAGGGGAAGATGTTGAAAATGCAGTAAACAAAACTGACACCAGGAAATTATGAGTATGTGTATTCAGTGTAATATTCATTTGTGTGTGGATTGTTTAAAACTATATGATGTAGATCTTTTGAAGAATCATTAAATGTTTGGGAAATAAATATTGTTAGCAAGAGTGTTCATAATTCAAGGTTTGTTAAATGTTTTATTAGTTTTTAAATTTTCAGTGAGAATTCTAAGGAAGAAAGGTAAGTAAAGAGCAAGGAAAATATGCCCATCTGTGTACAGTATTCACAGTAGTTTAAGTTCAAAAAAGAGATGACACATGGAATTTCTGTACATAAAATAGAATTATTTTATGTGTTGTTTGGCTCAATGGTTAATGAGTTAATTGTTAAAATTACACCTCATTCCCTTCCAATCATATTTCAGAAATCTGATTCCAACTTACTGTCCTGACCTTTGCTGTGCTCATCAACATCTGCTGTTAATTCATCTTCGCCAGTGTTGCCATCCAAGATATCATCAAGGACATTGACTATCCCTTCACCACCTAGGAGACAAAACATTTTAAACCAGTTTCTTTTAAAAAATTTCAATAATTGTATGTCATCATTAACAGTAATAATAATAATAATACACAGAATAATAAATACTTTAGTTACGGGGGGGGGGGGGGGGGGGGTAATATGGTAATAACTAAAATTTCTTTATCAATAGTTAAAAGAAAGATCAACAATAAACTATCAATTTTACATCAGATGTGGCTAGTATTATTCCAGTTAAATATATTGTTAATTATGAGATGATGATATGATTCAATTCTTGAACTGGAAATCAACATTGGTAATTGCAAGTCTTTTCTTACACAAAAATGCTAAAAAAGCAAACAAACACATCTGATAAACACAGAAAATTCAAAAGATAAAGATAATTTAAAGAACCCATGTTCTGTAATCTATATGTATTATCATTCATTATCATAGTGTATAAGAGTTATTTAGTTAATATTTTAACTACTAAATTTCTCATCAATTGCAAGTTTGCACTTCAAGATGAGTCAAACGTGTTGTTGTTCTTGTGGGGTTTAATGCCATTTTTCAGCACACAATAGGCTATACATGGCGGCCAGTATTAATGGTGGAGGAAGAACCTGGGAAAACCCCTGGAAGAACCACCAACCCATGAGAAGCTACTAGCAAGCTTTCTCACATACACACATTGGCTGAATCCTAGACTCAAACCCACACAGAAAGAGGTGAGATGGCAGTGACCCGTAACGGACAGCGCTTTAGAAAACTCAGACACTCAGGGTCCCCCGAGTCGATTCATTCATAAAGTTCAATGGTTGAAATAAACTATAGTTCAGGTAAACAACAATTGATCCAATAATGATATGAGTTCTTGTGAGTGGCCAAACTGACTTATTTCTTAAAACATGATCTGTTTTCAAATCAAGTGATTTCGAAATATCAAGATGATTCATTTAATTTAATCATTCTTTGGAACAACAGTGTTTAAAATATTCAAATTGGAATAATAGCAGACTATTAGTATTTATATGTCATAGATCATTGCAAATTCATTTAAAGACATTCTGGGATTTGATCAGTGATTTTTTTTGTACTGTTGATAGATCTGTACAATACTAATTTGGAATAACTTTGGAACTCATTCCGATTACATGATCTTTGGGAGTTCAATCACCATATTGTATGTTATTTTTACTATTTCACTCCATATTTTGGGGACAAATTATATTTTTCAAAAACACAAATCTTCTTGTTTCACTCTTTCTTGTTACTTATTTTAAGACTAGAGCAGTGACACTCATCAAACCTCTACATCATGATAAACTTCAGCAAAGTTTGTCAATAATGCACACTTTTATGCTTTGTTTGCTGTATAATAAAAAAAGTTTACAACATACTGGCAGCCAATGGATGTAGAAAATGAAAGATTCATAAAATAACTTTTTTCTTCTTCATTCTCTGGGTTCCAAAGTAAAGGAATCATCCATGAGCATTTTATATACAAGATTCCCCCAAAGGCTCTTATGCTTTACTGGCTGAAAAGAATTTCCAGAATCCAAGTTATGAACTTTCCTTCCTTTTAACTGGTGAATGTCAAAAACACCTCTGACATTCTTGAGCAATATATGCAACAATATTTTCATTCAGGATCCTTTTTTAGACATTGTAAGAAGTCTTTTGGTTAAAAGCATACGTCAACATAACCATCTTCTGATGAGCAATGATGAGATTTTAAAAACTGCCATTGTGACATTGGATGTATGATTGGCACCCTTTTTTGTTCAGGAACAACTAGATATCATAATGAGAATTTTATGTAGGGCAAATAAAACATGTCTTCTGGCGAAAGCCCCACATTGATGTGATGATCCATCTAAGAGAAGTAGCAATAAGATTTTCAATCTGTCTACTATGTCCAGACATATTCGACAGTAGATCTACTGCACTTTTTCTTAGACTAACTATTCATCCAAAAATGACTTCTGACTAAAACCACATGTCAATATGACTTTCCATTCAGGCAGTTTACCAATTGGAAGATTTTAAAGATGCCTAACATGGTGGCCATATTGGATGTCAGATTGGATCAATCTTCATGATGGACCAAATAGATTCTTCATGTACGAATGAAAATCCATGCTGATATGATGTTTAGTTCAGAAGGAATGTCAATTTCAAGATTTTCACAATGGATGCTGGTGGTCAAATTGGTTGTCCAAGCAAATCCAGTTTCATTAAGGACCCACTAGAATGGGTCTCAAACTCAAAATCACCATGAAGGCCACACATGGACTACTACGTTGGCCTAAGCACCACATCACTGAAACCATTTCCTACTGTGAAAACAGATAACATAAAAGGTAGCCAGTTGAAATGATGGAAACAAGACGTAAATTAACAATCAAATTTATATCCAAACTGGCAGTCTCTTCACACAAAAATGCATTTTACAATCATAAAAAACTGCTCCTGGTGCAACTTACGATCATAATATATAATAATCATTTGAAAAACTAACAAACTTACCAAACAGTTTCAACTTGACTTGAATAACTTCTCAATATTTATTGTCACATGAATTAAATCTCCAATAATATTGGTGCTCAAGTTATTTCATGTGCATGTCAGTGTTCACATCGTAATTAAGTCATACAAATTTCTCAATTTTTGCAGCAAATAGATTATACTTCTCTCTTTTCATAACAAATCTGTAAAATAAACATGCATCCATTTGCTAGTATCACATTTTCATTCCGACAGGATTAAGTCAGCACAATAAGTATAGTAATTACACATAAATTAGTGGAAGAGTGTGTGAGATGTTCCTGAAACTTTGATTACTCATTCCGATGTCAATGACGTCAGAACACACTATACAAGGCCGTTATTTGGATAGTAAGGCATAGCACTAAAAACAAAAACATGTGCCATGTCTTACATTGTAGGACTAACATTTCCCCAAAATTTCATTTTATATACCACATACATTTGTAAATTATGACTCAAGAACAGTCTGGTTATATTCTCTAGTGACTGCATCATTAAATAACCCCAAAAAAAAATCCATTACTGGATTTGTTTTCAATATATATAACTTTTTTACACCACAAAAAAAATGCTCACTTTTGGGGAAATTCTTTTTTTTTACAGGCAATAAAACAAATTGTTTGCACTTGCTATGGGCAAAAACCATGAAAAGGAGTATACTTTATTTACTAATTTGTTATTTCTGATCTTCTGACCTTCTCAAAAATACCATATTTATTAACCTGAGATTAACGTTTTAATTTGGCCTGTTATCCCCAGTACATCATGAACTCGCTACTGCAAAATGTCTTGAAGTAATTTCTAGCCTGCACATACCTTTAGATTCAACACTCTCTCCACTCATATCAAGCAGGAGGAGATATGACTCTATATTTTGCCTTTAGGTGAATGCAATACTTAACAAGCGCAAACGCAATTAAATATTGCTGTAAAAAGTCAAGGTCTCTTTGTTTAAAACATGTCCTCCGCATAAATTATAAATCTCGCATCGATAACGTTTCCTCTCGCGCAATCCGCGTCAGGAAGCCAGACTGTACCTATGGTTCTCTCTTTATTATCAGTAACATTGAAAGATAGTCTTGTACACCAGACAGATTTTCTAAGGGAAGCTACTCTTGTTCAATCCATGGAGTTTGATAAAAAGTGCAAAAAGGGCTCCTTAACGGTAAAAGGACCGGTTCTTTTCGCGAAAAAGGACTTACCGTCTGCAAAACGGACTGAGGATGCTTTTGCTCACAGTTTCAGTCAATATTTATATTTCGTAAATGAAATTATTTTGTGTAGTATCTCATTTTACATTGGTAGTTAATATACCTTTTTTTAATATAAAGTGTTAAAATCGACCCTTTTCTCGACCAGGATTAACCGTCCGCGAACATGACCCAGTTTACGTTTTTACCAAAAATATAAATCAATATTTTCATTTCATAAATGAACTTAATCTGAGTAGTAGCTCATTTTACATATTATTTAATATTTATTTTAATATAAAGTGTTTAACTGGATCCTTTTCGCGAAACAGGTCCTTTTTGCAAAGAGAACTTGCTGTGAACGAAATGGACCCATTGCGTTTTTACTAACAGTATCAATCAATAATTCTAACTGACAATTAAATTATTATGTGTAGTAACTCAATTTGACATATTATTATGTGCAGTAACTCATTTTTACATAGCATTTAATACGTCTTTTTTAATATAAGGGTTAAAATTGGTACTTCTCGCGAAAAGGCTTAAACATCTGCGAAAAGGACCCAGTACGTTTTTACTAACAATATCAATCAATTTGTTTTTCACAAATGAAACTATTCTGTGTAGTAAATCATTTTACACAGCATTAAAGGATAAAGTGTTATAAATGGGTCCTTTCCGCGAAACGGGTCGTTTTAAAAAACGAAACTTGCCATGACTGAAATAATAATAATAATAATAATAATAATAATAAGGACTTTGTATAGCGCCTTTTTTTTAGAAGCTCTAAGCGCTTTATAACATTAGACAACACATATAAGATAAAAAAGACATATATAATGATATGATTACAAAAACAAACACCATCAAATTTGAAAACATAAAAAAAAAACATGCTGAGAATATTTAAGGTAGGAAACATTATTAGGTCTTTAATGGACCCAGTACGTTTTTAATAATAGTATCAATTAATAATTCTACTTAAAAATGAAATTAATTTGCGTAGTAACTCATTTTACACAGCAGTTAATATGTCTTTTTTAATATAAAGTGTTAAAAATTGATCCTTTTTCACGAAGCGGGAATAGTGAACGGGGGCACTTTACGGTCAATGGGAATTAGCATTACAAGACCCCTTGGGCAAGATTACCGTCAAGGGAAAATTAACATGGAGAAAAATCGTGGGTAAGATTACCGTCAAGGGAAATTAACATGGAGAAAGAAAAAATCGTGGGGCACTTTAGCGTCAAATGAAATTAAACAGGGTGGGCCTTTATAGCGTCAAGGGCTTTCACTAAAGTGGGCCTTTATAGCGTCAAGGGAAATTGAACATGGGATTTTTTTTATATTTTTAAAAAAAAAAAAAAAAAAGGGGTAGGCAATGGAAAGACTATCTCTTTTCGAGAAATATGGCTGGCCCTGAAAAGGGCCTTTGGGTTTATGTTAATGTATTCATAAACATAAATGGCACCGCATTGGTCTTCTTCTTGTCCTTAGGCTGCGTCTTACTGTTGGTCCGTACATCAGCACTCTTTTCAGGCATCCTTGTCTTTCGACGTAGATCCTACGTATCCACAGGCTGGTGTTTGTCCTGTGGACAACGGTCCACTTCGATCGGACATACATGAGCAAGTCTGTCCGAAACATCATGGAAGACACAAGGGTGGATGACTCAACTGTAGTCCACATCTTGAAGCGACGAGAACAGGTGAATCAATGCAGTGAACTGCGCTTATTTATAGGTACAGGAAGGATTGAAACGGATTGAGTTCATTCACCAATCCGAACACGCGTTACAAAATTCAGTCAGCCCGCATCCAATCCGAAGAGAGCAGTCTGTGACGTCTGTTGGTCTATATAGATTCGCTAGCGCTTGTGTGCAGTCAATCTATGCGACAGTGATTCAACATGACGGAAACTCAGAAAACGATCCATTGGGCTGCACCAGCAGGGGAGACTGCCCAAGGGAACCCGGACTTACTTTCAGAAGAGGTGAATTGGGATTTTGTGGATTTTCTCTCCTCGCAAGAATTTGTTCCGGAACCTGCGTTACCTTCTTCATTACCGCAAGTGGAGAATTTTAGACAGAGACAGAAAGAAGAATTGGAGAAATTTATACAACGACAAAAGGAAGCGGAACAAGCTTTTCTCCTACAGCAACAGCAAGAAGAAGAGGTAAGAAAAAAACAACAGCAGCAACAGCAAGAAGAAGTAGCAACAAAGAAACAAGAGGGTGAAAATCAAACGGTCACGGTACTGTTGGACATTTTAGCGGAGTTAAGAAGTCTGAAACAAATGTATCAGACTTCTTTATTACGACCGAAGAGAATACGACCTTCCCGAGCTAAACACGTCAACCCTGTGACTAAGCCTACCGTACCACCCTTAGTGATTTCAACCCAATCATTATCATCATCAACATTACGCAGTCCAGAAGTAGGCCTTGGCCGTGGCAAAGGCTTAAGGCAGTTAAAGTTGATTGCTTAAACTCACCCCTTCACCATGAAGAAAAAGGCCCTTTTCAGGGCCACCCACATTTCTCGAAAAGAAATACAATTTCAATTTGCCAATAACTCAAAAAAAACCCACCCATTTTACCCTTATAGTACGTGTCTGTGTATGAGTGCGTGAGTGTACGTTCTTATTTTAAAATCAAAACTCAAAGACACTTACCTTATATCATTCATTTATTCTTTTATCCGTTTTTTTACAATCCAATTCACAACACAACACTTTAATAAAAAGTTTATTGACTTCTTCTTTCTCCTTGTTTAGTCTCTCTGTTTTTTAAATTTCTTCACCGTCTTTTCCTCATTTTCTTCCCTTCTTCTTTTCTTCTTCTCCTGTTTCTTTGCCTCTTGTAAATAGAATTGTCTTCTTTCTTCCTCTGAAGAATCCCTCTCTTCTTCCGAAGAATCCCTCTCTTCTTCTGAAGAATCCCTCTTTTCTTCTGACTCCTCTTGTTTCTTTTTTGGGCAATCTGGAGACCAATGTCCTTTTTCTTTACAATAATAACAGGTATCTTGACTTTTGTCTTTTTTATCCCCTGTTTTTGTTCTTTTTTGACGGTCTGGACACTCTGAAGACCAATGCCCTTTCTTCTGACAGATATAGCAAGTATCTTGACTTTTATCTCGAAAGAAAGGAGAGTAGTCCGTAGGCTGGTCTGAAGAGAATTTTCTAATGACCCCTCGCAAAGCTCTGACGAAACGTTCCATCTGGTTAGTCTCTTCCATCGTTGTGCTCGGCTTGAGAGTGAAATGAATAGTGAAAGGACAAGAAACACACCCTTTTATATACGCTGGTCTGCTATGACTGTAAAGTAGCTCATGGTGTTTGAACTTGAGTCATTTGACTTTTTGCTTTCAAGATGAAACGATCTAATTCATTCGAGAAGAAAGAAGAAGAAGAAAGTAAGAGGCAGAAACGTGATCTATCGCCTCGTACCAGGGCTGAAATCTTGGCACAAATTCATGCCAGTGATTTTGAAGAGGACATGAGTGAACCAGAATCCGAACCCTCTAAACCAAGTTCACCACCCTTAGTCAACCCTGAAAATTACTATTCCATTCGAGAGACGGAAAAGCGCTCCTCTAGAAAATTTAGAACCACGGCTTACAAATACACGGTGAAGTTTAAAGATTTCAAGGCTGAAGTGCCGTTAGAGAAAGCAGAAGTGTTCATCACTGGGGTGTGGGATTCTTTGCTCACTGCACTCAAGCGACAATGTCAACCCAAAGAAGACGATCGCTTGAGACTTTCCATACAACACGACGGTTTGAAATCCCCTGTTTGGATCGAGTTTAGCACCCCTGCAGAATTGACTGCTTCCAAAGTCATGGACAAGATTCAACACGTGCAACAATCTAATGACCAGTTTGACATCACCGATGGTAAAGCCACACTGGACATGACCCACGTCTCTCCTCCTCAAGGGACTGGACGCAAAAAGATGTTATTGGTGGACGACCTTCGCAACACCAAAAAGAGTCTCGTCCGAATTCGCAACCCTCATGACCAGATGTGTTTAGCCCGTGCCATCGTGGTGGGACGAACCTATGCCAACAAGAACGACACGGCAGAATGGAAAAGAACCTGGAACACTATTCAACAATCGGACCGAGCCAAACAACGAAACGAAGCAGAACTCCTGTTGCAACAAGCTGGCCTGTCCAAAGACACACCCTGTGGCATTCCTGAGATGCAAAAATTGCAAGGTGTCCTAGCTCCACGATACACCTTGAAAGTGCACCCTCAAGAAGTGCGCGGACCTCTATTGTTTCGAGGGCAAGACTTTAAGGACGGAAAATACATTCATGTCTATTATCACGATGACCATTTCGATACGATTACCACTATCACTGGATTCCTAGGATACAGTTATTACTGTGAGAAATGTGACCATGGTTATAACAATCGAGAGCAACACAAGCATTGTGGATCGAAATGCACAGGATGTTTGGCCTCTTCACCCTGTCTGAGCGAAGAACCAGTGCCTTGTTCAACTTGTCTGCGCACGTTTGTCAGCCCTACCTGTTACCAACAACATTTGAAGACGCAAGGTTCACAGAAGAAATGCGCTTGTCAACTGCTGAGATTGTGCTCTACGTGTGAACAAGTCATACGTACCAATAATACCAAGGCACACGTATGTTCAGGAAAGAAAAAATGTCACATTTGTCACCACATCGTGGACTTGGAACACCAATGTTACGTGCAAAAATACCAACCCCCACCAGAGAAAGAGGACGGTCACAAGAAGAAAGGCAATTTCATCTTTTTCGATTTCGAATGCATGCAAGAAACTGGCATTCACATTCCTAATTTCTGCGTGGCTCATCGAGCGTGCGAGAAGTGCATTCAAGAACCTATCTTCAGTCATTGCCCTCACTGCAGCAAGATTCCCGGAGGGCGTGAAAAAATCTTTCGGGGGCCGAACACGTTAGCCGATTTTGCCCTATGGGTCTTAGACCCCGTCGACAAGACGTGGAGCCAAGAGGACATCGAACGTTACGGAGATTGTCATCGTCATGCCACGGTGATGGCTCACAATTTCTCCGGATACGATGGACAGTTTCTTTTGAGGTACTATACGGAACAAGGCACCGAGCGTCCTAAAGTCACTTTGAACGGAGCCAAAATCATTTTCATGCAAGTGGGACAAGTACAGTTTAAAGATTCGATGAGCTATTTGGCCATGCCTTTGAGTCGAATGCCTAAAACGTTTGGAATGACAGAAATGGCTAAAGGGTACTTTCCAAACTTTTTCAATACGGAAGCCAATCAACACGCCGTTCTACCCCATTTACCTGAGGCTCACTATTACGACCCCGACAACATGCGTACCGAACAACGAGAAGCTTTCTACGCTTGGTACCAGGCTCACGCCTCGGACCCTTTCGACTTTCAGGAAGAAATGCTAAAGTATTGTCGTTCCGACGTGGACATTTTACGGCGTTGCTGTGGAAAATTTCGAGAACTGTTCATGGAACACGGAGGGGTCGATCCTTTGAAAGAAGCTTGCACCATTGCCAAAGCGTGTTCCTTAGTGTATCGACAACGATTCATGCCTGAAAACACCGTGGCTGTCATCAGTCCTCAAACGACCCACTATGTCAAGCGTCAATACTCGGTCAAAGCCCTACGTTGGTTACATTACTTGTGCGACAAGGAAGACAAGTGGATTCAGCATGCCCGCAACGGAGGGGGCGAAAAGACCATCGGAACGTATTCGGTCGATGGCTGGGACTTAGAAAACCCCAAGATCGTGTACGAGTTTAACGGTTGCTTATTTCACGGATGTCCCGTCTGTTACCCTGACCGTGGCACTAAAAATCAGTTTTTGCAACGAACCATGGAAGACTTGTACCAGGACACTTGTCAGCGACGCCTAAAGTTAGAACAGCAAGGATACCAAGTGGTGGAAATGTGGGAACACGAGTACGATCACCGTATGAAAACCGATCCCGAGTTTAAACGCCTCGTGGAAAGTTACCAGTTCATGGACCCGCTGAACCCGAGGGATAGTTTGTACGGAGGAAGGACCAATGCCACCTGTTTGCTGTACCAAGCCGACGAAGAGAAAGGAGAAGAAATCAAATACTTGGACGTGTGTTCGCTGTATCCCTACGTGTGCAAATATTGTCGCTTTCCTGTAGGGCACCCGCAATTGCTGACCGAATACATCGACCTGAAAAACATTCGACAATACGAAGGCTTGATCAAGTGCAAAGTTTTGCCTCCCACGAACCTAAACCATCCCGTCTTACCTCACCATTGTCAAGGCAAACTGATGTTTCCCTTGTGCCGTACTTGTGCCGAAACGTGCAACCAAGACCAACCTTGTCAGCACAGCCAGGAAGAACGGGCCTTGACGGGAACCTGGGTCAGCGTAGAATTGTTCAAAGCTCTGGACATGGGATACCAACTGTTAGAAGTGTACGAAATTTGCCACTTTCCCAAGACACAACAATACCGCAAGGGTGACCTTACTCAGAAAGGCATTTTCGCAGACTACGTGGATGCCTTTTTGAAACTGAAGCAAGAAGCCAGCGGCTATCCTTCCTGGTGTCACACTCCCGAAGACCAAATAAAATTCAAAGAGAAATACTACGAACAAGAAGGCATCACTTTAGACCACATCGAGAAAAACGAAGGCAGGTGATCGTTTGCCAAAGTGATGTTAAATTGCTTGTGGGGTAAAATGGCACAACGACCGTGTTTACCCAAGACGGAATATTTGACCGAACCTTCCCGCTACTTCCAGATGATTCACGACAAAACCAAATACATGAAACACGTGGACGCCGTTCGAGAGAATTTGATCTTGGTCAATTACGAAGAAGATCTGGACTTTGTACAAGACGACCTTTTTGGAAATGTCATCATTGCGGCTTACGTGACAGCTCATGCTCGCTTAAAATTGTACGAAGCTTTAGAACTGTTAGGGGAACGTGTCCTGTACTTTGACACGGACAGTTGCATTTACATCCATCACCCGATTCAACATCACCCTGACATCGAAGGAGACCGTTTAGGAGCCTGGACAGACGAGCATCCCGACGACAAGATTCTAAGTTTCGTCAGTGGCGGTCCCAAAAATTACGGCTACGAAATACCGGGACAAACAAGGAGAAGTGCACACAACGTGCAAAGTGAAAGGACTGACTCTGAATTATCGTACCAGTCGAGTGGTCAACTTTGGGGTATTGAAAGAAGCCTTGCAATCGGGAGAGGATGGAAACTTTAAAGTGACCACCTATCAACCGAACAAGATTGTACGTTTACCCACTCACCACATCGTCAGTCGACCCTTGGAAAAAGTCTATCAAATCGTGTACCAGAAGCAAGTGCGACTTCCCAATCATTTCACCTTACCGTATGGACACGTTGGTATAAAACATTGGTTGTAAGAGGATAGTCACCCACCAGAAAGATGACTTCGCCACAGCAAGAATCGAGTGAGAAACCCGATGAGAACTCCAAGTTCAAACCCTACCATTTTCCAGTCTTCTTACCTGACTATTGTGATTGTGCCCGTCGATTGGACACGTTTCAGAAATGGCCTACGGATAGGGAAGGATTACCTTCTTCGCATGTTTTATCTAGAACAGGATTTGTCTACTTGGGACCTGAGTCAGGATTGGGATACGAGGTACAGTGTTTCGCTTGCGGACTGAAGTTACGAATGGATCTATGTATCTATAAAGATTCAGCTACTCTGGAGCATACTCGATGGTCTCCGCATTGCCCTTACCTTTCTATGGCCTTTCCACCCATCACACTACGGTACAATGTTGACGGTACCTTAGAGACGGTACCTTCCAGAACAGGACATAAAAAACGTATAAAAGGAAAGATGTACAAGCTGGAGACTGCATTGCGACTAGTATAAAAAGGGGCTATGGTCAAGATCGATAGTTCATTGGGACTACCAAGACCGAGCGAACAAGATGAATACTTTGAAAGAGACATCGTTCCAGTTTGGGGATTGTAAAAAAGTTGTATCTTCCTCTAGTGTGACTAATACTGGATGGATAAGACCCATGCATTGCGACGGAAAATGTCCGGAAGGAAACTGCGATTGTCCATGTGGTTACCATTGTAATTGCGTAACGGAGTTTGCAGACGAGTGCGATTGTGAGCCTTGCGATGGATACGATGCTGTACCTTGTGACCTGAGCGATGCCGTAAAGCATCATGGGAACTTTGTTCTCACTGCCCCTATCATGGAAAGTGATGCTGTGCGTGTCAAACCTGAGGGATGCGAAAGCGATGCCGCTCGTCCTCTTGGACATTTTACTGGGTTTCGTTTTAAAGGGGAATGTTCACCTTCACGTCTACCCCCCTACGGATGTCATCCAGCCCTGAGCAAACTCCTACCCATGTCACTCAACCCTCATCGAAACGAACCTGTGAAAGACGAATATTCGTTTCCTGTGCGTTTGTCGGAATACTGCGACTTTGAAAATCGTCTTCAATCGTTCAAAGGAAAATGGCCTAAGTATCTGGGAGGACCGACCCCCGAAGAATTAGCCAGAGCCGGATTTTTCTACTTGGGCGAAGGAGATAAAGTCAAGTGCTTCAGTTGCGGTGTGTCACTTCACCACTGGGAACCGCAAGATTCGGCCTACGTAGAACATGCTCGATGGTCACCGAATTGTCATTACTTACCCTTAGTGGGACCGAGACATTGAAGTAACTTACCATGTCGTTGACGAAGAAGAAACCAGATTGGTTAGGAGTCAAATGTTGGACATCACCCAGACCAGTATTTAAACTTCATTTCAAAAACGATATTGAATCATTACCTAGAGAACTACAAGAGAAGATTTACAAGGAAGTTTGGCAGGGGTTTGCCAGAGTGAAATCTCAATGGGTCACTGTAGAACTTTTGTGTCGAGAAATTCATAAGAGGAAAGTGAAAAAAGTCAACCAGTGTGTTAGATTTCTTTGGGTCAAGGGTGCATTCCTCCTACTGTATCGCTTTAGACCGTTTACATCAAAAGAGTTCAGTGACATTCTTGGACGTTACCCTGAATGGCAGTGGTCAGAAATTACTCACTATGTGGATTACTTTTGTGAATTGTACGGACTGACCTATTCATGAATACTTTACAAGAGAACATTCGTGCTTTGCCTGTGGAGTTGAGAGAAAGGATTTACCGAGAGCTGGTCAAAATACAAGTGAAACGTAAAGAACAATTGCATCCGATACGTCACCAGATCTTTAACCACTGGTACCTGAATGGTATAAGAGAACTGATTCGTCAGAAATTCTTTCAATGGTCAGACATTGTTCAAAACTTTGAGGTCGCTAATGATCGACATGTTCATGATTATGGTTACTTCGAGATTCACCTAGTGCAACGCATTGAGGAAGACAAGTTAAAGGATTACCAACATTTGTTACGTGGAATCTACTTAGCGAAAGAGGAAACTTCTAAACGAACTCTGACGTTTCGGTTACAGTATGCAAGATTTAGATTCCCTACTGGAGAACGAAGATCTCTGGCTAGAAAGTACGTGTATTGCATCCGAAAAAAAGAGAATATAAAAACAGGCTGCCATGCCACGGTTTATGTCACATGTCATTCAACAGATTCCGTGGAAGGAACTCAATGACCATATTCAAACCGTGGATCATTACCATCAATTATTACAAGAACTGTATCCATTCAATTTGGGACGACAAGTGGTGTGTGTCTTAGTGACTTGTTTTCTGGGATTTCGTTTACCAGCCGATTCTTTGTGGACTCTTTACGATCAGTACTTACCACCTCAATGGCCTTAAATGGTCACGAAAAACTCCTTTTGCTCAAAGCCTTGCGGTTTCATCTGGATACTTCTCGACCTCAACAGGAAAAAAAGATTCGTCAACTTTTAGCTACCCAAGACGTGTATGACGATGTGTGTGTAGCTTGTGACTTACATCCCCATTGGACAGATGTCCGTGCCTGGAAAGAATGTGGTTTTGAGGCTTGGACCCAAGAAGTGGCCCAGTATGCACGAGAGTTGTTCAAGGAAAAAAGTTACTTTTCAACCCGTGTTAGTGACGGTGCCAGAAGAACCCGTCACCCAGGACAGGACTGTCGTGGACAGACCTGAAAGACCCTTTCGGGAGGACACTTGTGTGACCTTACCCGCTACTATAGAACTGGTTAGAACATTACCCAAAACATGTTGTACAGACACTTGTGTTTATTCCACGTTCATAGTTATCATGTGCCTTTTATCCTTGTACTTAAGCCTTTGGCTTTTATGTATTTTTGTCTTTCGTGTTCATATTTGAAACATTCAATAAACGTGTTCTGAAAAAGTATATAAACTCTTGTCTTGTTTGTTTTCGTGTCACAAGTGACATTTCTCACACCATGGCTACCTCTGCTGTCTCTACTCCCTCTTCCTCTACTGTCAAAGTCATCGACGAACACTTAGATCGTGCCAGTTGGGAGGCTTTGTATCTTCGCCATCCCTTTAACATGCTCATTGCTGGACCTAGCGGTTCAGGCAAAACCGAATTCGTCAAACGTTTGATCGAACATAAACATCATTTGATCGATCGACCACCTCAACGGATCGTGTGGTGTTACAAAGAGTGGCAATCGGCGTACAACCTCTTGCGAGAAAGTCAAGGCGATTCCATCGTGTTTGTGGAAGGCATTCCTAAAGAAGACGACGGCATCGTCTCTGACTCCCGTCAAACCCATTTGGTCATTTTTGACGACATGTTAGGAGAAGACGAAGAAGAAATTAAACTGTGGTTCACGCGCAAAGGGCATCACCGTAATGCCAGTGTCATTTACATCACCCAAAATTTGTTTCAACAAAGTAAAGCCCATGTCACCATCAGTCTCAATGCGCATTACGTGGTCTTGTTTAAAAGCCCTCGAGATAAATCGCAAGTGCAAGTCTTAGCCAAACAGTTAGGAACGCCTTGGCTGACTCAGGCGTACGACGATGCCACTCAAACGCCACACGCCTATTTACTCGTCGATTTGAAACCTACGACCCCCGAGGATTTGCGATTTCGTACCCACTTGTTTCACCACTGGTGCCAAGACGGAGGGCCTGTCCTGTACACGTCTCCGTCCTCGACTTCATTTCACTCCACATAAAAAAATCTATAAAAACCTCAGACCCTTTCTAGTTTGCCTCACACAGTGTGAACATGACGTCCCTTCAGTCGCATCTTCCCGTCAAATTGATTCGTGCCTTGTATGGCATCAGTCGAGAAAAAGATCCACAAACACGAGCTCGTGTCTTACAAGCTAGTCTCAAAGAAGTCTTACGATGGTTCACGGTGACGGCACGTCAATTACTCCAAGGAATCATTCAGATTCCTCATCAAACCAAACGCTTTTTCGATCGAAACAAAGTCGCTTTGGTCCAACTGGCTGATCCCCGCATCGCCACTCAAACCAAAAAACAAATCATTTTGAAACCTGGAGGGAGCGGTACTTTAGGAGGGGTCATCATTCGCTCACTCTTAAGATGGGATCCTAATGCCCCCAAAGTTATCCCCAAGACAAAAGTCCAACGAAGCCCCAAGAAGAAAAAGAAAAAGACCAGGTCCCCAAGAAGAATAACTTCTCCAGTGGCAGGACCCTCCTCTTACCAGACACCACCACCCCGGAAAAAGAAAAGAAGCCCCCAGAAAAAGAAACAGAGAAAAAGTCCTCAGAAAAAGAAAAGTCCACAGAAGAAAACTAGTCGCAAGAGAGGCACTTCGGCCAGGACACAACCTTACACTCGCAAACCACGATCTGCCACAGCGGTGACTGCGTCTCCGGCAGCCTCACGTTTGTCCACTTCTCCGTTGATGTCACCAGGAACTGAAGAGTACTTGGAGACGTTGATCACACCAAGAACTTCTCCGTTGATGACCCCCAAAAGAACTTCCCCAGTGGCAGGACCCTCCAATTTAGTGGCAGTGGCTGCTGCTCACAAAGTACCTTCTCCCAAAATCAAAGTCCATGAAAGATCGGGCATGTAACAAAGTTTACTGGATTTGTCCAAGCAAGAACTGGCTCGATTTAGTCCGTTACGTACCCCTGCACGACGTGTCATGCCTGTCCTCAAACTGATACGCCGTAAAGACAATCAGTGGCGACGCGTTCCAGTATAAAAAAGGCATGTGACCGAGTAGGGTATCAGTGTTTTTTAGGTGCTCCTAAAGACTCAAAGATGTCACCCTCCAGAAAACCCCAAGGAAAGAAAAGGAAAGGACTGCCACCACGTTTAGCCAAACACGGGGACCTGTTATCTGTCCTGTCCAAAGCTTCTCCACCCCTACGAAAAAAACTCATTCAAACGGCCTCCAAAGAGGTCGTCGATACCGTGTGCGAATGTTGTTTGAACGTTTTGAAAGGCACGATCCCTTTGTCCAAACACCAGAAACAATGCTTAAGCAAACATCGTCACGTTCTTCGCCAAATGGTTGGAAAGAAAATTCCCATTCGTCAAAAAAAGAAGATGTTAGTGCAACGTGGAGGCATTTTGCCTCTCTTGCTAGGCCCCATACTGAAAGGAGTCTTGGGAACCATGTTGGGAGGACTGGTGGGAGCAAGATAAAAAGGCCTTCGAAAGTCCCAAGATCTCAGAATCGACCCCTGACAACCCCATGGAAGGACGAAAACTAGCTTTAGTGCCTTACAAACGATGGATGGAATACCATCGGTGGCAAGAACAACGCACCCCGCATTTACCTCCCAATCCCAATTTGAGCGAGATGTCCCAGTTACAACACGAATTGCAGTCCTTGATGGATCACCAAGATTTGTCCGAAACAGAAAAATCGCAAAAGTACGGTCAACTCTTGCAACGACTGCAACTCTTTCACCAGAAAGCTTTAGACGAAACAGCTCTACCCACTCTGAAAGATTTTAAGACCTTGATGAAAAGTCCAGCACCATCACCAGTACCAGTACCAGTACCAGTACCACCAGTACCCGTGACCAAGACAGAAAAAGGAGAAGAAGAGGAAGGGTTTCAAACTCCACCAGAAAAAGTACGCAAGTTAACAACACCACCTACCTCCAGAATTGGATGGATTAAAAAGATGATGGCCACCCCTTCTTCCTCACAAGAGAAAAAGAAAGTGAAGACAGAAGTGAAGACAGAAGTGAAACAAGAACCGATATCCCCCGCTCAGACATCCTTCTCCTCTTCGACACCTATTGCTGGCCGCACACGCAAAGCATTGCAATCCAAGAAAATACCCCAAGAGAAAAAGAGTAGCCTCTTCCAAGAGTGGGTGCCTTATTAACACACAAACACAAAAAATGGAAAAAGTCTTAGCCAGCATTTACTATGATCCCTCGCATCCTGCAGGTTACGCAGGAGTTCAAAAATTGTATCGTGCTGCCAAAACTCGACTGAAAAGTCTCCGTTTACCTCAAGTACAACGATGGTTACAAGAACAAGCTACCTACACTTTACACAAACCCATTCGACGCAAGTTTGCCAGAAGTCGCACCCGAGTGGAAGGCATCGATCATCAATGGCAAGCCGATTTAGCCGATGTCTCTCATTTGGCCAGCTACAATCGTGGCTACAAATATTTGTTTTGTGTCATCGACGTCTTTTCCAAATTTGCTTGGGTCGTGCCCTTGACTTCCAAATCGAGCAGCGAGTTAGTGCGAGCCCTGCAACGGGTGTTGAAACAAAGCGGTCGTCACCCTCTTCGATGGCAAACGGACAAAGGCACCGAATTTCTGAACCAAGCTTTTCAAAAAGAATTAAAGAAACGTGACATTCATTTTTTTTACCACCGAGAATCCCGAAACCAAAGCCAGCATCGTGGAACGTTTTCAACGCACTTTGAAAGAACGCATGTGGAAATATTTTACGCATCACCACACTCTGAAGTACATCGACATCTTACCGCACCTGGTGCAAGCGTACAACCAATCTTACCATCGAAGCATCGGACGTGCCCCGCAAGACGTGACTCCCGACAACGAAGTGCTGGTGTTTGAGCGCCTGTTCGGTACGTCCCCGACGAGGGCTGTCCCCAAGAAAAGTGGAGAGTTGGTCGTGGGAGGTTGGGTGCGCATTGGCAAAACCAAACGCACTTTCGACAAAGGTTACTTACCTAACTGGACGACCGAATTGTTTCGCGTCACTGGACGAGTGCATGGCCGTCATCCTACCGTCTATAAATTGGAAGACATGAACGGAGAAGTGCTCAAAGGAACGTTTTATTTGCCCGAGTTACAACGTGTGACCAAAAAAGAAGACGACGTGTACGACATCGAAAGCATTCTCGAACGCAGAACCCGTAAAGTGGGCAAACGACGTGTCAAAGAAGTCAAAGTACGTTGGAAAGGATATCCACCCAGTTTCGATTCTTGGATCGACGCTTCGCAAGTCATCGACTATAAAAAGAAGTGACCATCATGCCCTTTCACACAGCAGACGCAGCTACGTCGACCACTCCTTCTTCCCCTAGTTCTTCTGTGCAAGATTTACAAAAACAACCCTTGTGGGTGTGGTGTGGAGAACGTGTGCCTAAAACGCAAATCGTCTTTTTCTGCCAAATCTTCGTGGTGTATTGTGTCATCGGGGCAGCCATTGCCAATTTGAGTTTGCAACAAGGAGACAAACAATTGTGGACCATTTTATTGAGCAGTTGCATCGGTTACCTGCTTGCCAATCCCTCCCTGAAATTCTCCTCGAACGGGAACCACGGGAACCTTGTGTCCAGTGCCAGTGTCAGTCACCACTCCAACAACCAGAACCCCATTTTGGGAGGAGACACGCCTCTGACGTCCAGTAACCCCTCGGACAGCCACAGAACTCTGGAATTATGAGTCACCAAAACCAATTTTACTTAACCTTACCCAGTGACAGTTCCATGGAGGTGTTTCCCCACAACACGTTGTGCTGTTACACGGCCAAAATACCTCAAGCCATCCCCTTAGATCACGAAGCCCATTGGGAAGTGGCTTTAGTAGAAATGATTCACCCGACCCAAGTCCTCAATGTCCTTCCCAATCAAAATAAATCTGATGTGGAAGTTTATGACGAGCGAGTGCAACAGTGGTTGGATAACCATGGCAAATATGACAAGAAAACCCGTTTACAAAATCAAAAGTACACCACCTATCACTTGTTCATTCCCCCAGGCTTTTATTTTAGTGGTCAACATTTGGTCAGCACCATAACCTCCAGGTTTAATGTCGTGTTTCTGAAGGCTTTGGAGGATGCCAAAAAAAGTGTCACCATGGAATACCACAAAGCAGCTCGTCGCTTCTTGATGAAACTTGACGGGAGTAAAATCGTGTCCATTTTATTTTGTCCTGAATTGTTTGACATGTTGGGCGGAGACATGGACCTGAGAATGACCATGATGAAGAAAAACGAATTACCCATCGTTTACGACAACGAGTCTTTTAGCAAGTTATTTCGTGCCCCAGTAGAACTGAATCAAGGACTGAATTTGATGTTCGTGTATTCCGATGTGGTGGAGTACAACGTGGTGGGACACACCTCCGTACCGTTACTGCGTGTCATACCTTTCAAAGTGGATTCTGCCACGAACGCTGACGAGGAAGGTGGAAACACTTACCACGTCCACCGCGAATTTGTCCATCCTCACTATTTGCCTGTCAGCAAGTCTTATTTGGACACGGTCAACATTGCTATAAAAGGAGATTTGGGACAAAATATTCCATTCACCAAAGGAAAAGTCACGGTGAAACTCCATTTTCGAAAACGGTTCTCTCACGACTCGTAAGTCATGTATCCAGTGTACCGAGGGGTTGCTCGACAGCGAGGACACGGTTTAGGAGATATGCTGAAATCAGCCTTTCGTTCGGTGGCCCCGGTGTTGAAACCGATGGTGACACGCGGATTGCACGCCTTGAAAGATGCGGCACTGACGCAAGGCAAAGAATTTCTCCAAAATGTCATCATCGACAAACAAAACCCTAAAGAAGCCTTCATGAGGGCAGGCAAAAATGTCTTGCTGCAAACGGGCAAAGACATTTTAGGCCGACGAGACACACCTATAAATGCCCTGCACGCTACCGAGTCAGGCATTCAGCAAGGACAAGGCAGAAAGAGACGACGAAGAAAACACCCTTTCACCAGACTTCAAGCTAGAAAGGCCAAGAAAAGAAGAACCGTTCGAGACTTAGACGTTTTCGATTATTGAGAAAGAACAGAACAAAAAAATGATGCACCGAGAGTCATGCGTCTGTTCCAAGACAGAACTGGATCTGTTTGCCATGCCCCCCACCATGATGACGATGCAAGAATCCCAGTGGGTGGAATTTCACCCCGTCTCCTCATTGACAGCCTCAGCTCCCATCGAGTTTGAAATCAAAGGACAGCCCGAAGATTACATCGATCTGAATAGCAGTTACTTGTACTTGAAAGTCAAAGTTGTCGATGAGGACAATTCGACCCTAGATGGCGATGAGGTAATAGCTCCCGTCAACAATTTCATGCATTCCTTGTTTAGCGGAGTGGACTTGTACTTGAACAACAAACTGGTCAGCAGCAGCATGGATACTTACCCTTATCGAGCGTACCTGGAAAATCTCTTGACGTACGGAATAGATGCCAAGAACACTCATCTCAATGCCTGTGTGTTATGGGAAGCTGACGAAGCAGGCCAGTTTGAAAGATTCGAAACTGATGCAAGCAAAACACCAAACAATGACGGATTTGTAGAACGAAGAGACAAAATCAAAAACGGACAAAGTTTAGAACTGATGGATCGTTTACATCTGGACATGTGGTTGCAAGAGAAATATTTGCTAAACGGGGTGAATGTTCGCCTGAGACTGAATCATAGCAGTGCCGCTTTCCATTTGATAGGTACTACTGTTTGCAAAACTGTCATCGAGGAAGCCAGGCTCTACGTACGCCGTGTGGAAGTGTTACCTAAAGTGGGAAACGACATCAGTCAGACGTTGAGCAGAACGACCGCCAAGTATCCCATACGACGCGTGGAAGTGAAAACGTTCACCATTCCCAAGGGACAGCGATCCATGATTGAAGATCATCTGTTCCAAGGACAGCTACCCAAACGTTTAATCGTTGGTATCGTCGAGAATACAGCCTTCAACGGAGCTGTCGAAAAAAATCCTTTCTACTTTCAACACTTTGGCGTGTCCAAGATCGAAGTCAGTCGCGATGGCAAGACCTTGTGTACCCGACCTTTCGAACCTGACTTTGAGAAGAAGAATTACTTGAGATCGTACTTGTCCCTGTACGAAGCCACCGGCCAGTTAGGAACCAACACCAGTCACGGCATTACGTACGAGGATTACGCAGGAGGTTATGCTTTGTGGGCTTTCGATTTCACTCCAGACCAAGGCAGCGACGAGGGACATTTCCACCCTATAAAATCCGGCCAAATTCGTGTGGAAATTCAGTTTGCAAACCGAGACCCTGATGTAACGGTGAACGTCATCCTGTATGCCGAATTTGATAATACCATAGAAATCAATAGTTTGAGAGAAGTCATTCTAGATTACTAGAAGCCATGGAAGACTGTTATCCCTCTTTACCTAGTGGAGAAACTTTGGACATGGAATGTAAGGAGACCGTGGAAAAAGAAGAAGAAGTGATCATGATGAAGTCCCGATGGCCAGAACAAGAAGCGCATTTAGTCTCCTGTTTTGCCAAACACCTGGTCGACAAAATGACGGAATTGATCAAGAAAAATTGTTATGGATGTCAAAACGATCATCCCAGTCAAATTCAACACGATAAATGCCTGATGTTAAGTCAAGAAGAAAAATTGGACGAGTATCTGGACGAAGCTTGGAGTCTCATCTCGAACAAAGACGTGTTGCACCAGTGGTATAAAGACTTGCGTGAACATTCTTGTCCACCATTAACCACTCAAGAGATCCATCGTATCGAAGCTCTCCTGAATCAGAGTGAGGAAACAGAACGAATAACCGTTTATTCGTCAGACATTTTCAAGCAAAAAGTCAGGATCGAATTGACGACTTATTATTACCTGTGAAGAAGAAGAAAAAAAACACACAAATGGATACCTGGGAACTTTATTACCTTTTGAACCACAGTTCGTATACGTCTTCTTGGAATCCTGTCGTCTGTGCTAAAGATGAACTCCCTCATCGCAAACCTAAAGACCATCAAGCTTACGTGATCAACACGGACGACAGTCATCTCCCAGGAACCCACTGGGTAGCCGTTTACTTTCCTCAAGAAGGATGTGTGGAATATTTCGATTCGTACGGATTGCCCCCTTTGGAAGACGATATCATTGACTTTATGAGAAGAAATGCTCAGACCACCCGATTCAATAATGTGAAATTGCAAGGCACAGATTCCTTGGTGTGTGGACAGTACTGTGTGTATTTTCTGCATCATCGCAGCCTGGGCTATTCCTTAGAACATTTAGTGACTCATTTTGATCCTCGTTCTTCTGCTAGAAACGATGTGAAAGTAGATCGATGGTTTTGTGACCATTATGCTTATCTTTTGTCTCAAGCTAGGAAACGTAGTGTCCATCAATGGCCTAATGATTTCCAACAGTGGAAATCACAATTTCATTCACAACGTTGTCAGCCCTGTTTAAAGTAGATTGTCTATTGAGAAAAAAATGTTTGAGATTTGAAAAAATTGTTTGATGTTATAGTGTTGGATTATTGTTAAAAAATGTTAGAGTTGTTGTTGTTTAGTGTTAAGTGATTTTTGAATAAAAAATGTTGTGTTTTGAAAAAATGCCTTTGTGGTTTGTTTAGCTATAAGAATGTTGAATTGATGCTCTTTCATTTCTTACTATCCCTCTCATGACACTCACTGAACGTTGCGGCTCGAAAACCGTGGGGGATGTTTTCCTTCACGTCCGCGCTTTGACTTTAAGAACCGGGGTTGTTTCCAGTCTGACCATCCATTGTCGACTCATCCTCCTACGAAGATGTGCTCCAAACTAGCTAAACTCAACGAAGCCTACGTGAATTTGCATAGGGTCAGACACAGTCTGATACCGAAGCCAGAAGAAATAGAGAATGTGAGAATGTTAAAAATCACTGAAGACCTGATAGAAGAGCTCTTCAGAGAAGAAATGAACAGGGAAAAAGAAGAATGGACAGAGAAGTACAGACTTCAGAGACAGCAGCAACAGCAGCAACAACAGCAACAACAGCAGCAGCAACCTGAAGCTGACAGAGGCTTTGTCGATTGCCGTATCGACACTCTTTTCGAAGAAGCAGACCTATCGCCAGAAAGTCTATCCTCAGAGGACATCGCATTCTTAGAAACTAAAAAAAGAATGCCATAGCAAACAAAAAAAAACAGCCCTTTTCAGGGCTACCCAATACTCTAGAAAAGAAATAACTATCGATTTGCCAATGTGTAGGTAGAGTAGTGTGAAAATAAACACTAACTCTTTATTAATAGTGGAAGTGTATGTGTTTGTGTGTTTGTGTTAGTAAGTGGTTAAGTAAGTTGGTATGGATAGTAGATTAAAATGATGTTTGTTTTTTTGGCTGTTAGAGGTGTATATTTTGGGTTAGATTGGATTGCTTTGCGTATGTGGATAGTCTATTGAAGTGATTTATAAAAATTTTACAATAGTGATGGGTAGCATAAAAAAGTGAGTGAGTGTTTCTTTTAGGTCCGCGCGTTGTTTTGGGTCATGATCTAGGTAAGATCAATTTTATGTTATTGGGGGATGTTTTCCATCACGTCCGCGCTTTCACTATAAATTGAAACTCGCTGGGCAGTCTAGCTACCCTTGTTGATTGATCAACACAGCCAGAAGAATGAATAGCAGAATAGTGAAACTGTTAGAACTCCAGATGCACCTGGAATATGCCAGGCGCATAGTAAACGAACTATCAGCGGAGGCTATCGTAGAAGAAGCAAGAATGAAGAAAGAAGAGGAGGAGAGAAAAGAGAGGGAAGAAGAGGAAAAGAAAAGAGAAGAGAGGATGTCGTTCAATATTCCCGAGACGGAGGATTGGGGTGTTGAAGCGAATCATCCTCCCTCTGCGCTCCCCAGAAGAAAGGTGAAAGAAGACTGGGGAAGAAGATGCGTGTGTGGCGCCAGGCCAGGACGGTGCAACCATTAGATAGGTGCATCAGGAGTTCAAAAAAAAAAAAAAAAAACCAACAGCCCTTTTCAGGGCTACCCAATACTCTAGAAAAGAAATAACGATCGATTTGCCAATGTGCGTAGGTAGAGTAGTGTGTATATAAACACTAACTCTTTTTTAAAAAATGTGAGAGTATGTGTTTGTGTGTTTGTGTTTGTAAGAGTAAAGGTATGTTTGTGAGAATAGTAGATTATGGGTTTCTTTATTGTTTCTTAGCAAATGTGGAGAGTATAGTTTGGGTTATATTATATGAAATGAAAAAGTAGGGGGATGTTTTCCTTCACGTCCGCGCGTTGTTTGGTCATGATCTAGGTAAGATCCATTTTATGTTTTAGGGGGATGTTTTCCTTCACGTCCGCGCTTTCACTATAAGAACCCACAGTGTTCGTTGTTCAAACCATTCTGCAAAGAATAAAAAAGAAGATGGCGTCAAACCAAATGGACAAAATACAAACCTTGCAAGACGTTTTAGACAACTTAGGAATAATGGAACAGATGCTAATAAGACTCGTTGAAGACCATTATTCCTATAGTCCCCATCGTGTAAAGATGGAAATTAATAACTTAAGAAAAGCAAAGGACAAGATTAGTGGTGTCATGAAAGAGATAAAGGAGGAGAAGGAGGATGAAGAGGAAAGAATAAGAATACGCAAATGGAACGAAAAAATTGAAAAAGAAGAAGAAAATGAAAAGAGGAAGAAAGATGAGGAGGAAGAGAAGAAGAAAGAAGAGGAGGAGAAGAAAAAAAAGAAAGGGAAGAAGAGTGTAGAAGATAAAATAAGAACTTGGTGGAGAAAAAGAAGAAATTAGAAGAAGAAAACCCAAAGGCCCTTTTCAGGGCCCCATATTTCTCGAAAAGAGATAGTCTTTCCATTGCCTACCCCTTTTTTATTTTTTTTTTTTTAAAAATATAAAAAAAATCCTATGTTCAATTTCCCTTGACGCTATAAAGGCCCACTTTAGTGAAAGCCCTTGACGCTATAAAGGCCCACTTTAGTGAAAGCCCTTGACGCTATAAAGGCCCACCCTGTTTAATTTCCTTTGACGCTAAAGTGCCCCACGATTTTTTCTTTCTCCATGTTAATTTCCCTTGACGGTAATCTTACCCACGATTTTTCTCCATGTTAATTTTCCCTTGACGGTAATCTTGCCCAAGGGGTCTTGTAATGCTAATTCCCACTGACCGTAAAGTGCCCCCCTTCACTACTAGCGGGTACTTTTGCGAAAAGAACTAACCGCCAGCGAAATGGACCCGTTTCATGAAAAGGATCCATTATTTCTGGTACTAACTGTATCACTCAATATTTTTATTTCACAAATTAAATTATTTGGTGTAGTAACTGATTTTATATAGCTTTTAATATTATTTTTATATCAAGTGTTTCAGTGGGGTCCTTTCACGAAACAGGTCCCGTTTCACGAAAAAGACTAACTGTCTTCGAAAAGGAACCAATATATTTTTTATTAATTTTTTCAATCTGTATCTGTATTTCACAAATGAAATTAATTTGTGTCTCAACTGAGTTTATATAGCATTAAAATTCCTTGTTAATATAAGGTGGAAAGTTAATAAAATCTCAGTGAATAAGAAAAGAACGGGTACATTTTAGTGATAATAAAAGAAGCATAGTAAAGTTCTGAATACACATCTGATAGCTGGGACAAAACGAAACCAAAAAGTAAAAAAAAGAACTAAATACAAACGTTGGCTACCACCACCCACCTCAGGTGAGAAGATTATTCTTGTTTACCATGGACTGAAAAACCATTTTATACACGATGAATTGAAGAAGAAGAACAAACAAAGAAGACGTAATTGCTTTAGTTTTGATGGTTCAGTTATAATTAGATTTACTAATATCTGCTTCTTAAAGGTCAAAGTGCAGTGATTGACTACTGACAACCTGAAAAGATATCCGTTTTGTTTCTTTTCCAAGCATATAACACATCAGTCAAAATCTTTTTTTTTTCTGCAAAAAAAAGTGGTAGTACTTTAAGAAAGCGTGTAAAACTTTGGGATCCATGCGATGACTCTGTTACCATCTAAATTCGTATTATAGCAAGGCATTATATGCATGGTTTCGCTGCACCTCTCGACCCATCGTCGATCGGTCGACATTTTACTTAATCATTAATGTGTGCATTGCAAAACAAATACACTAGATATAATACATTTATAAAGGGTTTTCATGCATGAAGAAAAAATAGTAAAGGCTAATATTACGAATGTCTATTAATGGTGAAACGTAGTCCTACAATGCCAGACATCGGCCTTGATATTTATGTTTTGAGCGTTGAGCACTATAACATAAATAACGTGATACGTCTTACACTGTAGGGTTAGGTGAAACACAGAACGTTAAAACCTTTTCGCGAAAAAGACCGACTATTTTCGTATTTTATACTTACCGGAATCACTACTCATACAAAATGGACGAAGAACGCGAAGTCCTAAAATCAATTTATTGTTTGCCTGGTGAATGCTGTATTGATGGTATGGGATATCTGTATTTAGCTAAACTTAAAAAACACATGAACATATTGGTACACAATCATGTCATAAAATAGTATTTGCCATGGTAATTTTTCAATACAACTTGTTGCCAATACCACAGGAGTCTGCCGTTTTATCAATAAAGTACGACGAAATCACTGACAACATGAAATCACCTAAGGGGCCATCCATTTAGTAGGTACGCGGGGGTGGGGTGGGGAGGATGGGTAACACAACTGCATACGCCTGCTTAAGGGGGGAGGGGGTCTACTGATAATGTACGTACGCATAGGAAACGGGGTGGGGGTGGGGGTGTAACTTAGAATCGAGGCTCGATAATAATTTGTCTAATACGTAACCTGTTCGGCTGGGTTCAGTCGGCGTTTGAATTTTAGCGGACACTAGACACACTGTTTTAAGTTACGCAGCTTATTTATTTGATGCAGCCAGACATTCAACGTCGGTGGACTATCTGTTTTATTCAACATGTTAATATTATTAATCCTTTATGGTTTCTGCGTGGATTAAATATAGGTCGTTCTATAGAATGGGGGGGGGGGGCGTCAAGCGTACGTACGCAGGTGGGGTAGTCCTACAATGTAAGACATAGCACATGTTTTTGTTTTAGTGCTTGAGGCCCAACACAGGGGGTGTATAAAAAAAAAAGTATGCATGTGTACAGGGAGGAGGGAGGGGTCAAGCTTTGCCAGAATTTTTGCGTACATACTAAATGGATGGCTCCTTATCGGTACTATAAAGTTGATTTCATGTTGTTGTTCTTTATTGATAAAACGTCAGAATCCTATGCCACTACTGAGTTGAGTATAGCAATAATAACATCTGGAGATGGGGTGGAGGTTTCTTAGGCTCCAACTGCACAGCAAGATGGCCCCATTTCCATAATAAAATGTTTAAGCAATTAGGCAGAATTTTAATTGAAACAGTTTATATTGGACGATGTCATTCCCAAAGTGGAGCAACAAAATTGTATCCATCCATTATGAGTCATAGCATGGATGACCATGATCACTATATCCGGTCCATGGTGGACAAAATCTTAGACCAATTTCCACAGTGGAAACATGGTTTTTTTAAAATCTGTGATGTATGTACTTACCTAATAAAATTTATTATTAACCTCGCCTTCAGTAATGTTGTTAGGCACATTACTAATTGCTATAAATGTACATCAATGTATATGTGTATGTGTGTATATATATATATATATATATATATATATATATATCAACATGTCATGAACATATGCAAGGCTGCATATCTTGAGCTGAGACGCATCAGCTCAGTTTGCAGATATCTTTCAGTTGATGCCACTAAAACACTTATGTGTTTATTAGTACTTTCAAGACTGGACTATTGTAACTCAATTCTGTCTGGTTCATCTCAATACCTACTCTAGAAACTTCAAAAAGTTAAAAACACAGCTGCTCGGATCATACTTAGAGTACCACAATCAGATCACACCTCCCCGCTGCTCTGTACCATACACTGGCTATCCATTCGATCCAGAATCAAACACAAAATTTGTTCTCTGTGCTACGTTTCACTGTTGGAGTCTAGTCCAACATACCTATCCAACCTCACCCATGTGTACACACCAGCAAGATACTTATGCTCCTCTTCTGACAATCATATACTCATTATTCCCACTATGAAAACAAAGTCATAAAACCAGCATTCTTTTGCATACCAGGGCCCAGCAACATGGAATGAATTGCCCACTGAACTTAGACACAAAGACACAGTGATCACATTCAAGAGGGCTCTCAAAACTCACTTATTTTGACTGCAAGAACAAACTTAAAGACCTAATAATGTTTCCTACCTTAAATATTCTCAGCATGTTTTTTACTTTTTAATGTTTTTCTAATTTCATGGTGTTTGTTTTTGTAATATTATTATTATATGTTTTTTTATCTTGTAGGTGTTGTCTAATGTTGTAAAGCGCTTAGAGCTTCTAAAGATTAGGCGCTATACAAAGTCTTCATTATTATTATTATTTTATATATATATACGTGTATATAATATGTCATGTTGCCTGCCTGCGATTACATAAGTCAAGAACAAAGGAATTAGTTAGAAGCCATGTATATATGTTAGCCCCCACGGCTATGGTGGTCCTTTTCGTAATTGTTACGAGAGCCCAGCTTTTTGGGTGTCAGACATCACATGTGGACATTGAAAGCTTTGTTCAAGAACAAAGGACCCTTATTAGCATCGTAAATCTCACCACGTTGACAGACGGCCGGAGCAATGTCTGCTAAGTTGAACAGAACAGGATAGAAGCAATATCCAATCAGAATTGAGAGAGTGTGTGGTCACCATTTCAACCCGAATTTAACTGAGTACTTTAGACTATAAACCCCAGTCATTGTGAAACATCATGCTGAAAAGTTGTAACAATAATTCTGGAAAGCCACGCGTGAATTGGCAGGAAAACTTAGGAAATTCTACGGAAAGAAAACTTTGTAAAGGTCAGTGAGTTATTTGCTCAGTTGTTGCAGAATATTAGGGCATTGTAATTGTAATTATGTGCTGTATGTATACTTCATTACTAGAATCGTTAATACATGGAAGTACCTTTGTAGTGTTTAATTTACATGTGTATTTGAGAAATGTGCTATGATTATGTAAAGAATTATGTAGATTGCTAGCTTGTAGTTAGAATTAAAATTGTAATTTGCTATTTGGTTAATTCGTAGTAAACTAGTGCATTTATTCATGTGATATTTTAGATTTTGCAACTGTTGAATTGAATTGTAACTTTGGAAAATGGTTGCAGTGTGTAAAATTAGTTAAGATGGATATTTGAATATTTGTGTACACTTGTGGGAGTGTAATGTACAGAGATGCATCTGATTGCTGTGCTATTGTTCAGTATAATGAGATTAAGAACATATATATGGATGTGACACAATTTATTGATGTCTGTATAAGTAGTTGATACAGTGCTTTTATTACGATGTTGTTTACCACACAAGAGCATATGGGTATTTTGCTGTGCACGAATGCGTGACCAAAAAATGTAATAGCCTTGATCTGATGATTGATTGTTGGTTTAGTGTGAGACGAGATGGCTAAAGAAATATGCTAATGTCCTTGTGTTTTCACAGGAAGCTTTTAGGGGACAGACTTCTGATGTGGTTTAGTCACAAGTATCTTGGAGAGATACAGAATAGAGACTAGTGGAGAAGTTGATTGTGACTCAAAGGCTAGTCGGAGAGCAGTCAAGCACGAGGAGGAGGAAAAGGAGTTGAGGAGAAATTGGAGAAGGAGCGGTCAAGGAGAAGGAGTTAGGAGGGAAGTCAGAAGGAGAGAAGGAATTGGCAGGATAGGAGAGATACAGATGAGTAGAAAACAAGGACAGGTGGAAAAGTGATCTCACACTATAAATCACAGGATGCAGTAGGCTATCACTTGGTTGAGAGGAAGAAGAGTGATTGGGAATATATTATCATTTCAGTATTGAATTGTATTAAATTGTTATTCCTTTGAATTTCACCTTTGTGTTCTGGGGGGTCGGAGCTTTACCTCTCTCTCTATCACTAATTTCACTTCCTACAACATCGAGCCTGGGTGGGACTTCCATAGTAATTTAAATAATATATTGGGAGCACCCCACCCGAACCCTACCAAACACCACGATATATATATATATATATATATATATATATATATATATATATATATATATATATATATATATATATATACACACACACAACTTTCCAAGATCTTTTTAAACTATTCTGAGATTTCTTTTGACTTGAGGGCATGGGTCTCTGACACAATGATTCAGCTGTTGGGATGCATGTGTTTCAGTTCCAAAATACAGCATGTTTTGATAGGGTTATTTATGCATATTTTTGGGGGATGATCTCAGTAGGGCTGTGTGTACAGTCTACTGTAAGACACAAGTGTTAGTTGAAAAGAGGCTGCAAAAAATATTTCAGACTTAAACTGTTCATAAATATTACTTAATATATATGTTTGTATGATACTGTGATAATAAATCAGTTTTGACATAAAATATTTGTTTGTTAATTATTAATTTTCTCTGTCATTTCCAAAAACATCACATTCCAGACAGGTCAAAATTGGACATTACTTGTCTTCAAAATAATTAAAATAGCTCCTCGTTTAATTGCAAGTATATGAAACTATTACTGTTTGTGTATTCTGATTTATAACCTGTAATAATTGTCTTGCTGGTTAGAAAAAAAATGGTAATTTTTATATTTTTATCACCCCACTATTATATGTGATGCATCTACTCGACCAGTTACATCAGTGCTGTCCAACCTTTTTGACACCATGGGCCACTGAAAAATGTTTTTCTTGAAGCGAAAGGCCGCAGCAGAAAACTGAAAAGCAACAACTATATAGATGCTCGAGACCTGGCGGGCCATTTAAAATCAGCCAGCGGGCCACGGGTTGGACAGCACTGAGTTACATGATGATCAATTTCCCTGTCATAATACTGTCAGTAAATTAAATAGTAAGATGTGCTTTGTGGAGTCATTTTATATTGTGTCTGAATAAAGAAAACTTAAATACTTCTATTTATTCAACATTTGACAGATTTAGGAGTTTATAGACAAACTATTCATGTCTAACTGCATTCACTATTACAGAGTGAAAATTTTGGTTGAAGTTTTTATAAAAACTCCAAACAGCTGTACACAACATCCAGTTTGCACATGGCATCCTATTGTCAAAAACCATCATGTAACTGATCAGAGGTTGTTTACAGTTGATCAGGATCTTGCTATGGATGTCAATAAGGATATTATGTGACTGTTACATGAACCAGTGATTTACACGACATGTGATGAAATAAGAGAATTCTTTAAATGGGTAGCAAATTGACTTGACAGAATTTTTATCTTTAATTACAAATACGTAATGACTATTAAAATGAAAGAATTCAACGATGAAACACCAGTGATTTCTCAGCACTCCCAAGATGGTCATTTATGACCGACATTGAAACCAGCCTCAAGTAATTGTATGCACTGGAAGTGTTTGTCCATTTTACATTTTTGCGCATAAACAGCTGTAGTGATAATGAACGTAACTGAAATTCTATACCAGTTTATCCTATTCACATGCCTGAAAGTAATGTTAATATTGACATTTGGTATTTTTGCAGTACAATAAAAAAATTTATTTATGACCAACCTGCATACAAATCATGTGACATTGATGGAATAGTAGTCAAAAAACTTTATTACTTTTTAGTGATTCTTGTGTACGAGGATGACACTCACATACATCTAATTAAACTGAAATAAATACTGCTTGTCCAACAAAGGATTATGTATAATTTGATTACTGGTACTTCTAATTAACATATGTGCAGCTCGCATAAAATTTATGGAGCAGAATTGTCAGTCATAGTAAGTAGACTGTTGTCTTTCTATTTGGGAAAATTACACAGTATTACATTGCTTTGCTTAAAATCAGATTTTGAAAGAATTCACATTGATTGAGTACCATCAAGAGACTTTATAGCAACATCAGATCAACCATAAGAACCCAAACGTTTCCTCTCACATCATGTGCTTAGTTCAGAAGTCACCCTAAGCAAGTTGGCATGCCACTGAGCATACACAAAAGCCAAGACGTGCATAAAAAATCTATTGTATATTGCAAATGAAAATAATGCAACAAAATATAAATATAGGACGATGTCAGTATTTTAAAGTACATGAACTGATACATTACAGACCCAACATATTCAATAATTAATACATTATAAACACTATTTCTGTTTTTAGATTATATCAGAGTTACCATTGCCAGCCAGATTTGTCAAGAAAGTTGGCAAATTAAGGGCAATGAAGAAGCCGAATACAAAATATTGTCAACAGATGTGGTGTAGCTACTTCCACAAGCAAACCTGTCAGTCACTTGCTCCCAAATATTTTATGAATTTTAAATAAGGAAATAATATTCTGCATTACATGAGTTACATTTTCTACCCTAATAAAGTTTTAGTACAAAATTAATGGAACATGAAACAATGATTTTGTTGTTTTGTGCTAATTGCAAATGATTACTAACATAGTAAAACTATTAAGTAAATGTTTTAGATGAGAATATTTGTAAATTCCTAATGTATTGTTTTAAGTTGTTACTTGATGGATTACATGATAAATGGACACAGTTTATATACATCTTAACCATACAGATGCTGTTGCTGATGCTGCTTTTATTCATTATATAGTTGTAATAGATTTCTATTAATTGTTATCCAGATAATAAAAGAAATCATCAGTTGAATATCTAATTTGTCTGTCCTGTTACATGAGTTACAAGTTAATGACAGCAATGCTCTGACAAGCAATATTTGGAAAGGAAAAATGAGTTATCTTCAAACTGTTATTTTATAGAAGATGGGATACTAGAGCACTGATCCATAACATATTTGATATGAAATTGAAGCGTCTAAAATTTGGGGTATTTGTCCAACAGGATTGGCTGAACAGCATATTGTTAGTTATATACCATATTTGCCGGCAAATAAGTTGATGTGGAGTATAGGTCGATTGAGCAAATTTGGCAAATTTTCCATCCTTCATCTATATATAAGTTGATGCCAAGTATAAGATGAGACCAGATTAATACATCGGTTTCATCATTTTCACTTTGTTCCTCACAGCATCACGAATTTTATCCTATCCATAACTCAGTAACCTTTCCAATCTGGATCAATAAATGAAACTAGGAGTGCCTAATTTGTCTCACATGAAGTATTTTAAATGTATTATGTACTTTTAGTTACATATAATGTTGCTGACCTGAAAATTTATTGAGTTACAGATAGGATACAATTTGCGATGTTATGTGGAATTAAACTATAATAACTTCTGGTTTCATTAATATTAAAAGTATCGATGCATGCTACTTAAGATTACCAGCAATAGGGAAATTGCTTCATTGATGCTAAAATGCTTTCTCCACATTGGAGGGGGGGAATACAGAGAGAGAGATGCATATTTATTCCCTTGCTTTTTTCTTCTTGCACTCATGATCAAAATAAAATATGGCCCAATATATTTGAAAGAGAGACAGGGAGAGATTCCAGGTCATTGTGGGTTTTTTCTTCACCTTATTACTCATTTAGCTGAAGCTTTTGTCAAAGAGAGAAAAAATTAATAAACTATATAGTAAATGTAAACTATGAAAATACATACCATAGACCTTCATGGTTTGAATATTCACAATATATAGACTCAGTTTACTAAGTTAAAACCCAAGAATGACCATTTCACATGATGTTTAATTTTCTTTGCAAGTATAATGACCTCTTCATTCCCAACAAATAAGATTATTTTTTTAAAGTCCTTGTACTCTTCCTGTCCTTAGGCGGCAATTGTTTTTGATCTTTGCTAATGCTATATGTTACTTTAAATTGCTGTCAGTCCTATTGACAAGTTCAAAAGATATCACTGGTTGAGAAATGTACACATGTAACACCTGGCATTTTCTTTCTTTATATGGTACCATATTCATAACACCCATGGTTTGCCTCATTTCCCTATTGGTAGCCTCAGTAATCTGATCTGGTCTGCCAAATCTTGACCTCAAACAGGTGTTAACGTTGAAGAACCGACTACAGCTGTAGCATATTTAATTAACATGTACTTAACACTACAAAGCCACATGATTTGTGAACAGTGGAAGTTATAACTAAAACTAGAAGGAATTCCTTACCTAGTGGTATTAATTAATAAGGGAATATGGTACTGTACTTTTGTAAATGAGTACGATCACAGTCATCAAGTAAGTGAACAATAAAATTTTACTGTACAGTCGTAAATACCTCTCTCTCTCTCTCTCTCATAATGGGGCATAATTTTTATTTGAACACAAGGTGCAATAAGAAAATTGTAATGCAATACCTGTCTCTTTCATCGTTGTTCATCTTCTAACTTTTCAATTCTAACACATCCGCATAAAATTTAAATACCATATTACAAACAACGTATATTACTAATGCATGCTGCTTTAGTGCAATTACATCTGATGTAAGTTAATACTGACAATCATGTAATTGTTTCAGATCCTTAATGTGGAGTCCTTTATTTTTTCGTACACAATCTCTTCCCCAAAATGAAATACAGTATGTTTTTACACATTATTTGTCATACTTTTGGAGAATTTTTTCACTACAAAAAATTATGTGACATACGATAAATCAATTTTGGATGACAAAATCCATATATAAGTTGATTCGGAGCATAAGATGAGGCTAAGATTTTCAGGTCAAAAGTATCGTCTTATAGGCCTGGCAAATACAGTACTAAATAAAAGGCCTTATACATATTGACACCTTTTTAATCAATGTCTGATCAATGTCCCACAATTAATACTCACCCAGATGTCAAAGCAGCTCTCTGATAAGACCAAAATTGCATTACTTATTTCCTCAGCAGTGCAGTGCCTAATTGTATGGTCGAGGATTATCAAGGACTATTGGAAATTGTGGCTTATGAATAGAGTCAAATTGCAAACAACAAGATCTGATCTGCCATAGCATTGTGTGCCTGCAGACAGGGTATATGTTGTTTGTTCTACTGATTGCACCAAACAAACTGCTCAGACTCAGTTCTGCTAGAATATTATGTGATGGCAAATCTGGGTCTCTGCCAAAAAATTATGGTCTCTCAAGACAGGTGGTCTCTCTTAACAGGTCACGATGCTATATAATCAATTAATTTGTACATTGAGAATATGGTCTCACAAGACAGATGGTCTCACATAGCAGTGATCTTTCAAGACAGGTTTCACTGTATGTAATTCCTCAACAAAGTGACATATAATTGTATGGCAGGAAATTATCAAGGACTTTTTGAAGTTATGTTGCTTCCTATGGATCAGATAAAAGATTTACAGCTATTTTGACTGAAGTCATTGTTTTTTTAATTCAGCTTTCAAAAAAAGTCTTTGTTTAATTAAATCATCAAGTTGTACTATGTCTTGAATATAATAATGTACATTGAGTGTTGTTTCATTCATAAATATTCAACTTGTTTGCATTCAGCTCATGCCTAGAACTTGCATCATGCATCTATGGTTTTTCAGTATTCCTGCATGATGTACCCTCAGTTAACTGTATATCGTTTGTTCAACTAGCTATTTTGAGTTGATAGGCAATTGCTCTTAGATTTTCAGCATTGCCCTTCAAACATCACCTTTCCCCAGCCATCTTGTGATTTGTATTATATTGTTATTATTCCGAACTCTTGGGTAGGTCAGGGGTCAGGGCTTTGCAGATTTTAAAAAGGTCAGATTGCTTAGGGCTAGTTGACTGGAAATTGAACTTTCCCATAGTGGATTTGAGCTGGCCCTAAAATATCAGAACACAGTATTACAAGTAAAGTAAGAAATATATGGTAAAACAACATACAGGTTAAGTAAATCACATTCTATTTATTTAACAGTATAGAGTTATTGTGGTGTTTTTTTTAAATCTTTGAAATTAAAATATGATACAGTAAAATCTGTCTTGAAAGACCACTGCTACGAGATACTGCCTGTCTTGAAAGACCATATTCTCAATGCACAAATTTGTTGATTATATAGTGGTAGGACCTGTTATGAGAGACCACTTGTCTTGAGAGACCATGCTTTTTTGGCAGGAGGGGTGGTCTTTCAAGAGAGATTCTACTGTAATTAAAGCCATCAAAATAGATGTGTCTAAAAAGTGCATGCAGATCTATGTAGAAGAGGAGGAGGAAAAAAGGATTAGAATCTAGATATAATTAGAAGAACAAAGGCTGACATGCTTGTATAAAATGGATAAATGATTAGATGGATGAGGGAAATAGATTTTTAAGGAAGAGTGTAGGTTAAAGACCATAACTAAATGATATAACAGTAATGAACAGAACTGTAAGACTTTATTTTAATCATGTTTTAATATATCAAAACATTTTTCTGTATCTATCATAGTGTATATCTATATTGTGTGTTTAATTTTTGTCCACGATTGTAGATTGTTGGGGTCATTTTGTAAAAACATATTACGTAGCTAACTTTTGTCCTTGACTATAGACTATACTTTAAGATAATGATCATTTGTAAACATGTTTATTTGGATTTGATTTCCCTTGGAATCACCATGATCAGCATGATCTTTGTCAGGTAGTTTCTTAAAATTGAAGGAAACAGTCCTGACATCGTTTACAAATTTGATAGGATAATGACCCACATCCTGGTCCTCTTATTGTATCTTAGATTTTTATAATTTGTACAAGTATAAAGGTTGTGATCAACAGAAATATTTATTCCTACCTTAACATGTTTTTTGTGGAATAAGTTTTAGTTATGTTCAGTTATAATTCGAGAGGATTTATGTGTTTAAATTATTCATTGGAATTACAATGTACCTCTTGGCTTTTGGATTAAATCGCTTTTTGGAATTATTGTGAATTCATTCAAAGACATTCTGGATTATATCATGATATACCAAGATTGTTAGCACATCAGCTATTCAAGGTTACTGGCACATCAGCACATTCAATTCTGGAATTCATTTGGAACACTATATTTTTGGACTTGTGACAGGATTATTTGGGATTTAGCTCACAATATTTTTAATTCCTTAAAAATTTGTACTTTGTATTCTTCAGGGGAAAAAGTATTTGCTGAATTTTACCAAACTTGTTGGTTTTTTTATCTTTTTTCTGTTACTTACTTTAAAACCATAGAGTCATACACATTGTTTCAGATTACCAAGTAAGACTTGAAAGTCTGCAAATCCTGTCTCCATACAAATATCAAAATTTAAATAGTTAATATGTTAAAATATAAATATTTATTTCCAGTTTGTCAAATCTTGCTTTAAATAGTAAATGGTCATATTACAAGTATCATGTCTGCATGAGAAAATGCATGACTGACCTTGCCGTTGACTACAAGATGGAAGTGACTGATGTTGACAGTACATCATGTAAAAAGTAAGGTTGTATCATTTTAATGCCATTTTTCAGAACATGATAGGCTATACATTAAGCCATTATATCTGGTGGAGGAAACCAGGGTAACCCTGGAAAAAAGGTTAATTAGCTGAATGAAATAGCTGGCAGTTATTTCATTGAAGAATATGGGATATACAAATGCAAAATAGTTACCTTTTAATATGTACTGCCACATTGGCAAGATCGCAGAATAAAATCTTGCAGAACATGAAGCATTATGAACTGGACACAGCCTCGCCAATTACCTTACAAACTGAAGCTTACCCGAGCTTTCCTGGGAGATGTCAAGTGGTTTTGTAAAGGCCTTTAATTATTTGTGCCCATTCACTACTAGAATTGTTTGTGACTTCCATTTCAGTCCTTTTTATTTAAAAGAACAATATGAGAAAGATGATCTTTCATTAAATAATTGTGTGTTGCAACCCATCCTCCCCAGTGAGGGAGGGGCAGCATCCTCTACTCAAGACACAGAAATGACAGTGCATTAGACCCCCTGAGGATCAGTACCCTCTCTGAGCACATAGCCCTGTGATGACAGAAATCAAGCCACTCTGGAAGGGGAGAGCTAAGATCTAGCACTCTTAAGACCTAATGAGGTATCATCCTACAGATCAGAGTTGCCTGACTGGTCATCATCCAATGGCCAGTCAGTGGTGGGTCACCACTAAATATATATGGTCAGTAGTCACCAGGTACAAGTCACCAGTCTGTGGGTACTGGTCACTATTCACCCAAAACCCCGCCACTACAGGGACAGGAATTGGATTAAGACCACCTTCTCACCAGGCACATCCCAATTTGTCTTCCTCACAAGAAGTACCTCCAGTTCTCTCTGGACCGGGAGGTTTTCAAATTTCGCTATCCATCTACCACCCAGATAATATGTGTGTGTATGTGTTAACTGTTACCTTTATATATGACATATGCCTTTTTATTTGCAGGAAATGAAGTAAAAGTTCTGCTACATGTAAATAGAGATTTTAACAATTCAGAAGACAGAAAAAAGTCAGGGGCCACTAAAATTGATGTACAAGTTGTGTTGCACATGACAAGCAATTACCCTGAAGAACTTCCAGTCATTTCCATGCTTAGTGACAAAATACATCGAAATATTCTGCTAGAGGTAAAAAAAAATGTTCACAAACAAGTAGAACCATATATTGGCAGTCCACTGATTTGTGAGATTTTAAATGCAATCCAGGAGCAACTTGAGGAGAGGAAAGAAGTAGTATTCCAAGCATTGGATTCTTGTAATGCAGCTGAAAACCATAACAACCTGGATGAAAACCTAATGTGGATGGCGCTTTTACACTTAGATCATATGAGGTCAAAAAACAGATACATGAAAACAATAATGAAATGGACAGATGATTTAAATTTGACAGGACGGTTAATATTTTTGGATAAGCTGATACTGATTGTACTGCAGGGTCACCATCACGACATTAAGGTAATAATTTACAAGATAATTAACATTTCAGCATACTGTCATGATGTAGCTCTCAAAAATGAGTTAACTAGTTTACACTTAACATGGTTTAATGAAAATTTGTCTTAAGTTACTTGTATTGTTGAGACATCAGATTTGCATATTTAGCAAGATAAATACCATATATACTCGCTTAAAGTCGAGTCAAACTGCAAAAAATAAAGATCTTGATCTGCCATAGCATAATGCACCTGCAGATCAGGGTCTATGTTGTTTGTTCCTCTGATTACTCCTAACAAACTGCACAGACCCAGATCTGCTGTCCTATATTGTACTGGTAGATAAAGGTCTATGTTGATTGTTCTACTGATTACTCCTAACAAACTGCACAGACCCAGTCTTTTGGTACATTATGTGACAGCTGATCTGTCTGTGCAGTTTGCAATTGGACTCATCTTACAAGCAAGTACAGATAGTATCTAGAGTAAATAGCACTTTGCTTGTTTGTTCATGGGTTTATTTGTTTATTATGACTTTCATATTTTGGACCCTATTTCACCGTCACTTACCAAAAAGGTATGTTGTTGTTTCTCAGGAATAGTAACTTGGTCATAACTAGGTCACTGAACTAAGTAACACATTTGCTGAACTTCTATGTTTTCATCTATTCATGTGTTGGACCCTCAATATCATGGACCCTATTTTACCTACACTCATGAAAATTGTTATGTAGATGCAGATCAGGAAGAAGAGATATCTCCAAGAAAATAACTCAACCATAGCAAAACTAGGTCATTATGATGCTACATGTACTTTCACACTGAAGTGAAATTTATATTTTAAGTTATTTGTTTCATACACCTTTGAACCCTATTTCAGCTAGACTCATGCAAACTGGGAGATTATTTCAACTATACAGAAACTTGGTGATTGTGACAATGTTTAGATCTGAGTTTTTATTTGAAAAGCAATAATACATTACCTGCTTCTGTTGTATTGCATTCCTTTCCCTGACTGAAAGTTCCTTTTCAGTCTCTAAAATTCCCTTCTCCAGTTAGTATTGTGTTACTAGTCTATTGCTTTTAAAATAAGTAACAGAAAAGAGTGAAAGGCATCAAGCTTTGTAAAATTCAACAAATAATGTATTTCCTTAGAATACAAAGTGAAAATGAGAAAAAAGAACTTAAGGAATTGCAGATTAAATCCCAAATAATCCAAGAATTACAGACACAAGTCCTGGTAATTTAAAGTCCTGAATAAAATTCAGTAAAAGTCCAGATTAAATCCAAAAACTGAAGGCAGTGATGTCTGTGGTAGCTTACAGTGTTGATGTGTCAACAGTCTTTTGTTGAATCACAGTAATATCATTCCAGATTTAAATTCACTATAAATTCCAATGAATGTCTTTATCCAAGAATTTTATCTGAGCACTTCTGTATTTCTAGAAAAAATAATCACTTGAATTAAATAATTTGAAGAAATAAAATTTCCAGCCCAAATATGAAATACTGGACACAACATATAACACGACTTAAAAATGATAGGTCTTAAAGCACGACTCAAAAATCCTCTCATTTACAAGATTATACAGTTCTCTACTTGACCTCAGGTCACAATTAGCATTTTCTATTTAAAAAAAACTATTACCTATTGGAAATTAACCTTCTAGAATAATCCTGATGTTTACAAAATAAAAACCATAACCTGGATTATGTAAAATACACTAAAGAAATTCCAAAACCTAGACCTAGACCCAAATAAAAATTTCTATTAATAATTATAGATTTTAATCTCATACACATAGAGAATAATTTAGCTATGTTTACACAGAATAAAAAGACAATTTGGGTCAAGCGGAAATGAACTCAGTTTTGGACAAGGTCATGTCCAACATACAATATTACATTTCATTAGCAAGTAATGAAATTTTTAAAAAATTATTTAAAAAAAACAACAAACAATGTAAATTAAATATACATATCAATTAGAACATTGAATTATTCTAGAACTGATAGAACAAGATCCAGTCTGACTCCCTCATCAAAGCCCACATTTTGACTTGCATCCCAATTTTCCTTAGATTGTACATTTCACTTTGCAAAAAAGTGCCATTTGTTGCTGTGTTCAGAATGTATTTTATAGTATTCTGATTGCCTTTTTTGACTGAGCACTCATTTCCTCAGTTATAACTATTTATTAGTGTTATTTGAGCTCTTGGTAATCTTAAGGGGTATTTCACACCATGCTTTGCATTTTGTCACTCTCACACTACCTTCTCATGCTACATTCAATGCACCAGAGCAAAGGTCACTGGGTCTGATAGTTATGCCAGCTTTCAATAGAGCTCTCATGTGGTAAGGGTAATTTCCTAAGTTTGTGTTGAGACCATCAGCCTCGCTTGTAACCGGCAAATTTGGCAATGCAGTAGTAGCAGGTAATGCTATTAAAATGGGTTGGTCAGTAAAACTTTTTTGAATTGTGTACTACAGGGTGGTCCAACATCTTCAACACCACGGTCCACTTGCAGCAAAAAATGTAAAGGTCATGGGACACACACACACACACGCATAGAACTGATTTTCTGTGTGCACACAGGCCACAGAAAATGACACACGGGCGTGTAGTTTTACCACTCTCATATAATACACCTTTGTTACAATTCCAAAACTCTGTCATACGAAAACTCTGTAACTTCTATATAATTTTTCACATTTGGCTGACTGAGTATTTTTAGCTGTTCATTTATTACATCCACAAAATATCAGCATATTTCACCTGCTGTCATGAAATTTGTTATGTGCATGCCTTAAATAAGAATAGCTCAAGCCAACCAGACTAGGTCAGTTTGACTGAATTTTAATGCTTGAGTTTTTTCTTTTCCGTTATTTGTTCATTTCACCCTCAATATCTTGGGCAAAAATGTCTCCTTCTCACCTGAAAATAGACATGTAGATGCACCTGGATAAGAGTATTAAACAGTACCAAAACCTAATGATTGTGATACATTTTTAAACACTTTGAGTGACTTTGATCTGGAACACCAATATTATATTGAATCCAATTTACCTACAGTCATTAACCTAGGTATGTGGATGCATTTTAAGGCAAGTAATTCTACCATATCAAAATTAGTTCATGGTGATCCAGTCTAATATTCAAGTGATGTTTGCATTATACATTTTCAGTCATTACACTCTAGTTTATGTAAGGATAATTTTCAATTCCTCTCATGAAAATTGCATGTGAATTGTCCCTGGGAGTTTAATTCTTCTGTACAAAAGATAGGTCGTTGTAATCTAATTTTCTTGCTCTAGTGACTGTTACGTTTTCATCATGATTCATTACAAACTTTTCATCCTGGGGCTTATTTTATTTTTACAATGAGTACATGGATGTATCAGAACAGTAGTAACTGAACCATATAAAAAGTAGGTCATTGATATCATTTTCAGGCTTTAATGATGTTTGTAACTTCAGCTATTTGTTCAGCTTTCAGTTTCTTGCTTTCACCTACACTCATGAAAATTTGAATGTGGTTGGCATCTTAAGTATAGCACTCTAACTTTTATTGCTAGGTCAGCTAAAAAGATGTAATAGAATTTTGTAAAAATGTCATGCTTAAATGCACAAAGACTGGATTTTATTAAATAAATGTTCAAATGTGATGTATATCTCTGTTTGTTAGGAGTATGTAAATCGACAGCGAAGTGTAAATGTAGATGTGGACTCCAGAGGACAGAGCTGTAAAGAAAGAATGTTATATGTGCTTTCAGAAGAGAAGATGCTAGACCCTAATATGAGGCAAGGTTAAATGTTAATTTAATTTACTTATTAGTCTGTCACAAGAATAGGAATAGAATCCTTAATCCTGAAACTATCTGTTAAATGTTCAGGTTTTTCCAGAGCTAAAACAGTCCAAGAGTGGTATTCATGGCCCTGAAGTTATAAAAACATTCTCATGCACAAATGCCAATTAAGCTCCAAAATCTGATGTCTGATTGTTCAACAGGGCTCAGACATTAAACAGCCATACTTATAATTTACAGATTAATCCAAGTTTTGAGAATGAGAATATTTTTTGTAACCTCAGGTTTGCTAGGTTCCATTGTGGGTAATGACAGAGAGTAAATCACTCTTCCTAGATAGACCCATGTTACTAAGGTTGCCAGCACACATGTTTGTCTTGAAGGAATTTAAATTTCCCCATAGCCTATGGCATAGTGTCCATTCTCTTTTAAAACATATAGTTTGCATTACTAATAAAGGTAACTTTATGGTCTTACTAAAATTAGTCACAAATTATAGATCCATGGGCCTCTGAGGTCAGTTTTAAGTCCATGGATTTGACTCAGATTTAGATTTAAAAAATTAGACCTGTATACTGGGTCACATGGCCTGAGGACAAAAATAATTGAAATGAAAATGAGGAATCACAACTTTTGTAGTGGTAGACCACTGCAAGTATTAAAAGGAAAATGAAAAAATTACAATGAAGCATGTCAAGTTGCATCTTCAGGGTAAGCAGAACTATTCTCTCTCTCTCTCTCTCTCACACACACAAACACACACACACACACTTAATGATGATTTATTTCTCCATTGGGTCTAGTCTATTGCTGCCATTATCAGTTGCTGGTGCTAATATTACAGTTGATTGACAGGAGGAAGTGTGGTTAAATGCATTGTTTAAGTGCACATTTCATTGATCAAGTTGGGACAAAGACTTTTGACCTTGAGTCTGCCATGCATACTATGAGGCCACATGGTCATTGCTTTAACAATAAAACTTGGACTCAGAAACCTGGACATTTCTTCCTACATAACAGCTACAAATTTAACCTGCTTTAACTGCTATAATTTTGTTGTACCTTTTTGAGTTGTTTCAGTAGTGACTCGTGTATTGGTTATTGACTGAGTATTAAAAAATATTGGTCCTAGAGCATATTATATACTTAATGACATGCATACTAATTGTTCTGTTATATTAATGAAACAATACAATTATTTTGTTTTGTTTCATATTTTAAATCTTGTTCAGTTTGTGAATGAAACCTGAGCACTATGCATTAATGTACACTTTTTTACTGCTATGAAAGCACATGTCAGCAGTGAACAAAACTTAGCTTGCTAAAGAGAATAGAATGTTATGTAGCCAAAGAAATATAATGAAATATTGATACAAGAAAAATATTCATAGGAAGAAAAAATTGCTCGATACATCAATGGAAACTGAAGGTACAAGGTATGAAAAGGTGTGCTAGAAAAAATTCCTTGAATGTGGTCTTAGTGGGTAACTTGATTGTTCTTAGATGATACTGTCATGGTTGTTGTTGTTGTTGTGGGGTTTAACGCCATTTTGCAGCACATGATAGGCTATACATGGCGGCCAGTATTAATGGTGGAAGAAGAACCAGAGAAAACCCCGGAAAGAACCACCGACCCACGAGAAGCTACTGGCAAGCTTTTTCACATACCCACATTGGCTGAATCTTAGACTCGAACCGCCGCAGACAGAGGTGAGATGGCAGTGATCCATAACAAAGAGCGCTTTAGACCACTCGGCCACTCGGGGCCCTGATACTGTCATGGCTGAAGAAGTACTTGTGGATGGTAGATTTGGAACAGTAGTGTGCATCATGATTGAGGAATATTCCTTCTGCTCACTTTGTTTAGAATTGTATGCCGTGATAGATGAAATAGTTTGTGTCCTGTGATCTGCAGGGTTTTATTTGGTGGCACTCCAGCTTTGGACAGTATGATAAGTGATTCATTATTCTACTCTGAAGTCTCGCCTTTTCAACAGCAACCTTTATCAACGTCCCAGATTATTGTGTCTTGGGTAATACCTTAAAATAAGGATCATTGTTGTTTATTTTGAAGTTGCTATGTTTAAAACAATTCCAAGTATGGGATAAAACAGTGTTATTCAGAGCGAATAAAAGTACACCGTTTACGTGAAATGGAACATGCTCATGAACCTGCTGATTGATACATTGTATCTAATGTTAGTATGACATGCTCCCTCCCTCCTTTGCTCTCTCTCTCTCTCTCTCTCTCTCTGCAATTTTTCTCACAATTTTAAAATCATTGGATGTAGACCTATTCATAGGTTTTTTATTTAACTTTGGTGGTGATCACAGCAGATATATTTTTAAAAATTTCATTTTGAATGAGAGCTGTATCTGTTGTATAAAGAGAATACAAAACATCATCAGTCTCAGACAGATTATTCTCTGGTACTGGTATCAGTATGTTGCTGAACATCTTTTAATCTTATGGTGGCCGAGTGGTCTAAAGTGCTCTCTGTTACGGACCACTGCCATCTCACCTCTGTCTGCATGGGTTCGAATCTAGGATTTGGCCAATGTGGGTATGTGAGAAAGCTTGCCAGTAGCTTCTCGTGGATCGGTTGTTCATCCTCCACAATTAATACTGGCCGTCATGCATAGCCTATCGTGTGCTGAAAAATGGCGTTAAAACCCCACAACAACCCTTTACATCTTGTGTCACAGCTTTGGTATTGTGCTTTATCAGATTTTTAGTGAAACTTTCCATATGACCTGGATTTATATGTAAATATCTGGCCTCCACCTTTATCTCTTCCTCAAACAGTTGAAGAAATAAATCTACCTCTTCTGGACTCATCTCAAGCAGTACATTTTTATTTCAACGTATGCAAAAGTAGTTCTTCAAACGTGGGCACATAATTACCATATAAAGAAGCAGCGACTATTTTTACTTACTGTATATACTCGTGTATAAGCTGAATAATTTAGGAAAAACTAAAGGCCTGGAAGAGGAGGGTCGGCTTATCCTCGGGCAAATGTGTAAACTCGACAGTTTTTAGCTCTTTTCGTTGACTGCTGTAATGGCTGTAAATCTTGGGACACGAAACAGTAATTTTGTTCTGTGTCCTAAGACATAGGCATGTAACAAAATGTAACTTTTGGTCACCCGACAATTATTTAACTGTGATAATGTACTATGATTGATTTTCTTATTATTTTGCATGTGCATATTTTCTGATTTCTCCAACACGAAGTTAAATAAAGGTTAATACAGACTTCATAATTCGCAGACTGGTTGAGTTTACACACAGAGACCAGGCTGAACTATAATGTACAGTACTTACACAGTGCAAAGTGTGCATAGCGTCACTTAAAGCCTTACTTATTCCCAAACATAGATGCAGATTTTGATTTATTCATTGTTTCAACCAAATTGCATTCTTCCAGATAACATTTCAGCTAGTCCTTAATAGCTGTTTCATTTATGCTGAATCACGCGCTCACAAGTTACTCATTTTCAATGATATAAGCAATCCTACAAATTGAGGTAATATTTTTGAAAAGGTGTGCACGTTTATTTGTACAAGGCACATAACCATCATAATTACATGTTCATGAAGAGAGGTAATAATAAAGGCTAAAAATCTCATAGAGATCAACTAAGATCAACATCAATTAATTTTAATTTTGTGTATTAGCTGAACAAACATAACTTTCCACATAATGAAAAGCTTGATGTTTTGGTGTCTCCTATGTTGATAGTCGGTGAATTTGTCTTTCGTTTTGCAACAGCAGTACAGGCCAGTTAATCATTAAAACCCTGAAACTGGCTTGTGATAAGCAGGAATTTTGACCAGTAACTTGACCAGTTTAACATTGCTGTATATGGTATAAAAATGCTAGGTGTTCACTCGTGTAAGTTTCTTTTGTGGGAGTGGAGCTATATCACATGAAGTTACAGCATTTGTAGTGATCATTCCTTGGGATTGAAATTAATTGTGGATGATTTTATTGGTGTGGGTTTATTTTTTTTTGTTCTGGTTTATTTATTTTTTTATTATAGTAGACGTAAAAAAAATCATTAATTTATGTGAATAATGTTTAAACTTAACATTCTATTATATTAAAATAATTATTTCGCCACAACAATAATTCACTGGTGATACAACAGAACATGTAGGACTTGTTTAGAAGAAATGAAAATCGAAGACATAATATAATAATCAAGAGTTCTCTGCAAAAATCAGAAGATATTATGAAATCGGGAGGTACCCAAAAAATCAGGAGTTTTTTCCCCTCCCAGTGTGAAAGTTGACAGATTTGGTGTAAGGTCGCTTACGTCAAAGCAAACTACAACTCAGCTTTTACGGTATTAGCATAATTTTCGAAGTTGATTGCAATGGTGCCCATGATTCGACTCCAAGGGATGTACTTAATTCAGCATGTAACCAAACCTACAATATACATGCAGTGGCGCTATTATGTAAATACGGTCAGTAGCCTAATTGCGAGCGTTGAATCGAACCGTATTGTTTGTTCGTTGTGTTGTCATACTGGGATTACATTTTAATGAGTTTATGTATTTACAATATCAAAGCAAAGTAAAAACTTAATCACCAGTGCACTGATATAAAATGTCCAATGCAATAATGCATAAACAAACAAGTCAAAAGGGAGAAGTAGTGTTACAGGAACTCGTGATTGTTCAATTCTTGTCATCGTTCGATCAAATTATACACAAATCTAAATTAGGCAGAAACATTAAAAAAGCAGAAAATTAAATAAATTACTTTTCAAACAAAAAGTTTATACCATTTCTTGTTAATAATCATGCACGCCAACCTCGAGATAAGTATACATGTAATTTTTTAAAATACAAATTTGCCTAAATAAATGCATTTAGAACTTACCTCGTGCATCTTGAGATGCCTCGGAGTTGTAAGTTTGCTTGTACGTGGGCCATGCACTTTTTAGTGTTTATACCTGTTCATTTTGGGGGTCAGCTTATACCCAAATGCGCTTGTATGTGAGTATATACGGTAATTTTGGACAGTATTGCTGGATATTCAACCTTAGCAACAATGTTGAACTAAAACATATTTTGTGGCATTTTTAGAATCCAGTCCATGAAGTGTACTTTTGACGAGTGATGCAACTTTAAACTGATACATACATGTATTCCCTAATTAAAACCCCCACTCTCAATACCCATCTGCTTCAGATCCATGATTACAACAAAATGTTGCAGCAGTCTCTTTGATGTATAAATTACTAAAGTCACAGACACACATGTAGTGTTAAACATGTTATAATAGCTAAGTAGCAAGTTCAGACTTATCAATCGTACTTCAACCAGCTGCTAATGGGAAAAATGTGTTAAGCGATTAATCTTTTAACTGTGCTGATATTTAGAATGACTGAATTCAGTGACAGAAAGACCCCATATGTAAATCTGGTAATTATAAGAGTACACCAAATGAACAACTTTAGCTTTCAATATTGTGCTTTAATAAGAGCACACACACCCTTTGGAAAATATAATGCCACCCCACCCCACACCCCCAGTATTAATTAGGGAACATATGTTAATTAACAAACATAGAAAGTACATTTTCACTCATTTTTAACCTTAATATTTTTACAACCATTCTAACCTTTTATCTTGAAGGACTGCCTTATTTTATGTTCTTTTGGAAGTTTTTTTCTTCCATTGTTTTTTTTGGAAAGTTTATGTATTTTGTAATCTGCATTTTTAATTGGCACTTATATCTATAGAATTGTGCTGGTATGCTTTAAACTGTATACATAATATACATATATTTTCTAATATGTTTTCTATTGAGGTAAAATGTGAGCAGCTTTGTCACCATTTATGATGACAAAGTTTCAAAAAGCTTTAAATACAAATCTTATATATGTGATATCGGTTATATTTCAGATTTCAAGATTTCTCTGTCATCGATTTCTATGCAGCAAAGGAACTTGAGGACTTCTTTACACATTGGAATATGAGGGACTTGTACACATCACATGTTAAACACATACATGGAGTTTTTCTTTGACAATTTAGATTACAATTTATAAAATAAACAAATGAATACTCAGTCTTTCATAATACAATTAAGGTCAATATCAATACATGAATTTTGTTTACACACTTTATGAAAAACAAATATTTAAATGGGATAAATGTGTGAATGATATTGTGAGTTTAAGTAAATTGTAATAATCAGTTCATGTCGCACATTAAAAAATGTTTATACATTCCAGTCTTAGACCACAGTGTAGTAGCACAAAACTGGAGATTTTCTGGATATTGTGATTTTTTAAGCAAAAGTTAAACTATCTTGCAGCGGAGGCAGATCTCCAGTGAATCATAAATCAATACATTATCACACAGATGACGATACATTTGCTGTTTTACAGCAATTTGGAAATCAAAGTTGTACAGGAATAGCTCCCAAAGAATTTTATATTATGAAACAAAGCCATATATTTCCAATATAATGTGTAACGTATTTTATTCTGTAAAAAGAATTCACACTTGAATTGCAATTTCTGGAAAACATACAGTCATTACTACATAGTGTAGACTCACTTTGTAAAGAAATAACTTTATTAGGCTAAACTGCAAATTTAATCTGCATTGGGAAAAATTTTCACAGTCTAGTCCAGATGAAAATTTCAAAGTGAACTTAATCAGATTAAAATCTGATAATTTAGGAGTGGCACATGATGCAAACATTACCTAATACATGTACAAAGTTCAGGCTATGAAAAAGAACATTTGACAAAGGTAAAGAATTACCATTTTGTCAAATGAATATTAGTTTTTTGGTGTTTTTTTTCTTCTTCAAATGGACATGTCCATCTGTCATCCCATTATTCCATCTGCCCAGCCTACATCAAAAACTAAGAAACCAGAATGTGCTCTCTTCAGACAATTTCAAACAGTCAGATATTGTTTTTAATTTAAATGGTAATAACTTATTGTTTAGAGTAAAAACGTTTCTACAGTACAGGTCAATCAGATACAAACATAATTAGTTAAAGCACTTTTACTCAGACTTATTATTTTCCTTTGAACTACCAAGAAATCTCAATGGGTCCAGTGTTGCTATTCATCAGAGGAAAACCATAATATCTGCTTGTAAAGATGTCATGGAAAATCTTGCATCTCACACTCTTCAGAGTTCATTATTTATGGGACTTAGGTCTGTTGGCAACTGGCCTAACAGGACTATCTAAGCAGGCAATTAATTCCATTTATTGCAAAGGTCAGAAAATTTTATTTCAGGGTTTTGTATCCCTACCGTGACAGTAATGAGGCATATATTTTTACCCTTATCTGTCCACCCACAAGTATGTCAGTCCATCCAGTCAAGTTTTTCGTTTCAGGTACTGTGGCAAAGCCTCCGTGTTCTGTGAAAATAATTCCTTTAAAATTTTTAAGTATAAGAAGTAGTTTTTTTTTTTAATTTCAACCACTCCGGTGGCCTAGTGGTTAGAGCATCTGCCTCAGATGCGGGAGGTCGAGGGTTCGATCCCTGGCCGAGACTTACAGAAACGGTACTAACAGCTGCCTCGCTTGGCATTCATCATTAAGAGGTTAGTGTTAGGACTGGTTGGCGTGGTGTCAGGATAATGTGACAGTGGGTCATCATGCTATATGTCTGCGGCTTGATGCCCCAGTGCTAGACATCACTATAAACGGCCACATTGCAGACATCACAGCGATATGACTGAAAAATTATTAAAGGTATGTTAAAAATCAAAATCACATCACACATCTTTTAATATCCATCTTGATCAATCTTTTTGGCATCTGAACTGTTGAGGTAAAACATGATAGTAATTTGACAGACTAAAACTGCCCATCATATGTTCAACTTTTTAACCAAGAGTTCTTATCAAGTTCCATCATTCCCAGTCCTTAATTTGTTAATTCCTTTATGCTTCAAAATGCTTTTATGTCATATTCACTCACATGAGAATTCACTTCTTTTTCATGAATATTGATGACCTTGTTCCCCCTGCCACTGTCCACCAGTTCATTTCCAGCACCTTCCTCAACACGCCGGTAGCCATATCTAGCCAGAAGTGACAACAGCAGCATCTCCCATGTTAGAACCTCATACTCTAGAACTGAAGAAAAATAGTTACTGTATTTCTCACATAAAAGTTGGATCCAACTGTAAAATTCACAGACCCAGACCTGCCACTGCATGATATTCCTGCAGATCAGGGACAGTGCAGCTTGTTATGAGTAATCAGTAGAACAGACAACATATACCCTGATCTGTTGGCACATTTTATGGAACAGTAGATCTGGGTTTGTATTGCCTGCAGTTGGACCCAACTTTTATACTGGTTTTTTACATATGGATATTTTTGGTGCTTGTTTTATTTCCTAAGTAAAAGAGAACTTCCTTATTGGAATGACTTTCTCACTTTCATAATGAAAGTTATACTGTAATAAGAGAATGGTTACCAGGCATGTATGATGTAAGTAGGATGGTGTGCCTGAGAATATTAGACTGTCTATTACACTCTGATGCATAGTACAGAAAGCTGTTGTAATTCATGCAGCAAAATTGGCAGTATATGTGACAAAAAGCATTTTTATCAATATCATGTTCCTTTCCGCTTTTGGTACATACCATTTGACCTATAATTGGATTGTTATTAAATAAGTCGAAAGTTGGCAGAATATTACCAATTAAAAAATATATATTACATGATCTGTTTTTAACAAGAGCAAAAAAGAGTGTACCGGTATACAGTAAATATCTTTGGACATTAAAAAAAATACCTCAGACATAAATTTAATAAACACATGTATGAAATGAACAATGATGTAAAGTGATTATTTTGAAAGAATTGTGGAGGAGCCTGATAATAATGCAAACATGATAATAATGCCAACATGATTATTTGATAAAACTGAAAACAATTAACTACACACCTGATGTAAGTTTTTAGGCAGGTAAATTTATGTGGATGACAATAAAGTATAATGATATTGCAATAATTGTCACAAATACAGACATTATGTCTGTTGATTCTGTTATATTTATTGGTGAAAATGTACATTGTGCATCATAAAGTTGATAATTGGTATTTTGGTTTACTGACGAAAGATCATTTGTCTTATTACAACCAGTCTGTATTAGAAACTGAGAAAGCAATATATAAATGATTGCAGTAATATACTGTAATAAAAACAATGGAGGAAATCCAATAATATTGCCCTGATTATATAATTTATGGTATGGATACAAATTCAGTAGAACGTTTTTAAAAATGTAAAATATTTCAGGAAACCTAACTTAATAAGGAGTAATACTAAAGAGTTAGTTGATAATGTGTTTAATTCTGACTTGCCCAAATAATTTAAGAAGTTTATTATAAAAAAAATGTAAGACAAATAGAGAAAATAAGCTGATTTAAAAAAAAAAGTTTAAGATGTTTTCAAGGATTATCAGGGAACTTTGTGATACAAAACATATGAAAAATTTTTGATTTCTGACAAACAATGGGAAGAATATTCGCAATATGATCATATATTTGAAAAATACATAGCATTGCACAAAAAATGGAAAATGACAAACTATTTATATAGTGTGTTGATTTTCCTGATTATAAATTGAAAGGATCGTTTAGCTAAATATATTAAATACAAATATTCTTTCTAGTCATGGGCTTATACTTTAAGTTGATGTCATTTTTTAACACATTACGTAGCTTCAAGATAGTGGGATGTACTTGTAATTGAAGTTAACATTTTTATGAGACGAATTCAGGTCAACAGATTTCCCCTAGGAAAATCCAGCTGACCAAATTCCAGATTGGCTAGCTTATAAAGTACTTGACTTTGTTTGCAGAGTGATTTTGAAATAATTAGTTGAGCCTAATTCTGCTTTCTTTATTGCATCTTAGTTTTTCATATGAGGGATGATTTACTGAGAATTAGTTATTCATAGCATAAGCATTAGTATTAGAGGAGTCAAATATCTGTTTTCAGTTAATTTGTGTGGACCTTATTTATTTAAATTATTCTTTAGAATTACAAAGTGCTCAGACTTTGGTATTTAGTAGCTGTTTTGGAATTAGTGTGAATTCGTCTAAAGACATTTTGGATTATATCATTGTGATACATCAAGACTATTAGCACATCAGCACAATAGAGTGAACTTCATGTTACCACTAGAACTCATTTGAAATACTTGATATGATAAGGAAATAAATTGTTCAACTTTACAAAAGTTGTTGGTTTTCACTCTTTTCTGTTGTTGCATTTAAGACCATAGAGTTGCAACACTAGATATGTTTTCTTGTATGCAAAAATGCAGATGTAATGAACTGGCATGTATCAAAGATTTACTTCATAAGATTAGAGCAGTTGAAAATAATACAAATTACAAAATGGTTGTAGGTAATGGCAATACTATCCATGGTGTTGCAACTGACAACCTGTTTGATTGGACATGGGAGAACATTAACAGGTTGCAACTGACACATGTTTGGCCACAAAAGAACATTAACAGGATGCAATTGACAGCCTGTTTGGGCTTAAGAGAATAGTAATAAGTCAAAACTGTTAATTGATTGGACATGAAAACATTAATAGAGCTACTAAACTATTTCATTTGAGTCACAAAAAGATGTTTTAAGCTTAAAATCAGTTTTTTTACACAATTCTAAAGTAGAACAACACAAGCATTTCACCAAAAACTATTATCAGATGTTACAGAACATGTGATTTTAAATGAAACACTCTCAGTTGAAAATAATACCATTCTTAGAAACCAGAATATTTTCATAAAAGGACCCTTCATTGGGGTGAGAAAAACATAGCCATAATAATTTTAATAAAACATTATTTCTTAGTCCCTATAATAACTTCTGTCAATTTTGTAAGGATGGCCATGATGCATTTAACTTAAATAGTTAACTTAATATTGGACAAACTGATGAATACATTTTTTTAAAAATTAAAAGATCTGATGTTAGTCCATACAATTATATAGCGTTTGACTAAATACAAATAACAACATTCATGGATAAAAACAATGGGAAATGAGTGATATGCACTGGTGATATTGACCACAGAAAACCATTTAATTTTGGAGTTGATAACACTGAAAAACAACTACCAATGATTTATTTTCTAAACTAAATCTTCAAGCAACATATTTGTCTGCAAGAAAAGAACAGTTTAACTAATGTGAAGTTTAAAATGACTCATGCTGAAGGAATTTTCATCCAAAATTCAATATTTAAAAGCTTTATATCGGGTGTCATTTTCATTAAAAGTACAGACTACTTCACTAACTTGATTATCATTATGATGGATCTGCGAGGAAAAGTTTCAAATTAAAGAAACCCATCTGTTTTGTTGGAAATGGGTTATATACAGTTGTTATAAATAGTACAAAAAATTGCTGACCACCCATAGTTAAATATACTGTAAATTGCCAAACCATACAAACTTCATCAGTGCAAAGTATATTCATATTGCCATTAGTAGTGATTAGTCCTTGACTGAACATGTTGTAACATAACAAAAAGTCCATTTCTACCATGGCCTTCCTGCGTAATATTAGATAAAGCCCCCCAACAAACTAAGACATAAGTATATGCAACTTGTTCCCCAAACATAGGTTGTTACATCAACAGTATTTGGCTAGTCTAGAGAAGAGCATCCCAAATGTTTTATGAACAACTATTGGCTCATCAGCAGTATGATATCCATGCTGAATTGATGGGGATTGATATGGTAATGCCAGAATTAATATGAATGTTCCATAAAACTCACCAACTTGTTGACATACCTTCCAAGCATTGCATTGTACATATTACCACAAGAACAAAAGGGCATTGCATACAATTCTAAAATATACATGTACAAACAACCTCCACCATCTACAAAAATGGTTTATTCATCATACCCATGATCCCATAATACAGCCTGTCTGAGAACTCTGTCTTTCAAAAATATTCTGGTCTCTTACAGTCAGTAAAACACAGACACTAATTTTTAATTGTGTGAGCTTTTAATCAGGTGAAGGAGGTGCCATCTGGAACTTTTTTTCTGCCAATTTGTAGCTGAAATTTTCTTGGTATTTCACCTTTACCTTAGTATAATGGGTAATTCTTTACAACACATACTGTAGTGGGAGGGAGGTAGTTGGCAACTGACCTGAAAACCTGTTCTCTTTAGCAGAATAGGAGTGCCACTATAGAACATTGACCCAGGCATCTATGTAGGGGCACCACTAAAAATACATTGCCTTGAGCTCCTTGAACCCTCGTGCTGCCACTGCTTAGAATTTACTGTAACATATGGTTTTTATCATGATGCAAGTACACACTGTACCATTTCAAGAATACTTTGTTTAAATTTATGGAGTAATGTAATGAATGAAGAAGAAAACAAACTTGGTGTACAATACTTGTGGCTCTCACTGAGGAATCCCTTGTACCAGAGCAGGGTGGTAGGCCCCGACCAGCTAGTATGTTGAATAGGAGAATCTGTATCCCCAGTAACATAATGACAAGCTGGAGGGACATGAACTTTGGTCTGATGTACCGCCCAGGGAAATGGGCTGTTGTGGCGCGTGCGATGATCCCCATACCATACACCGAAACAACAGTACTAATACCGCCCAAAATGTTCATGTACACGATCGGAGATGCAAAATCAACCTGCAACGTGTAAAGAAGATGTCTATAATAAAGATAAATGCACTGAAGGGCATGGTTATGGTGCAAATAAATGACATTAATTCGCAGAGGACATGATAAGGATACAGTTTTTAACCAGTACTTGTCTACCATCATTTTTGTGGTAGGTCTAGAACATAAACACATATGAAAATTATGTTTGATCTAAGTTTTCACTGAGAATGCTTACTAACCTGTCAACCAACCATTGACTTTGTGGTAAATCTGATTTTGAGCATTACATATATTGCATAGACTTTTACCAGACCAGCGTGTGAGAAAGGTCTCACAGGGCCATGTGCAAGGTCTGTTTAAACAAGAATTAACCTAAACAGTGTACAAGATGGCAGATACATTTAAGTCTCAGTGGCCAAGAATTAACCTAAACGGTGTACAAGATGGCAGATATATTTAAGTCTCGGTGACCAAGAATTAACCTAAACAAGATGGCAGATAAGATCAACATGACAATATGCCATTTGACGTCACAACAGAAATTCAGATTTTCAGCTGTATCAATGAAAGTATGTTTTATAATATTTTCTTGAGATCAGAGGAATTTTTTGCCATTATCACATTCCCCTACAGTCAGCAGAAAGTTTTGTGTATGTTATGATTAAATATAAATGTGGGTAACATTGATCAGAGAATAATATCTTTGAACAACAAAGTCAATCAGGTACATATAAGCAGGATTTCCTCGATAAATGACATGACAGAAACAAGATAAACAATTTTAACAAGTACAATGAAATGAATCCTAAAAATAACACCTTTCCTCCTTTTTCTGATTTCAAACCTAGAAGAAAGTTGATTGGATACAGTCACAAAACACCTGCTTTGTTGGAACTAATAATAATAATAATGAGGACTTTGTATAGCACCTAATCTTTAGAAGCTCTAAGTGCTTTACAACATTAGACAACACCTATAAGATAAGAAACATAATAATACTATTACAAAAACAACATGAAATTAGAAAAAAAATTAAAAAATAAAAAACATGCTGAGAATATTTCAGGTAGGAAACATTATTAGGTCTTTAAGTTTGTTCTTGCAGTCGAAATAAGTGAGCTTTGAGAACCCTCTTGAATGTGATCACTGTGTCTTTGTGCCTAAGTTCAGTGGGCAATTCCACGTTGCTGGGCCCTGGTATGCAAAAGAACGCTGTTCATATGACTTTGTTTTCATAGTGGGAATAATGAGTATACGATTGTCAGAAGAGGAGCGTAAGTATCTTGCTGGTGTGTACACATTGGTGAGGTCAGATAGGTATGTTGGACTATAGTCCGACAGTGAAATGTAGCACAGAGAACAAATGTTGTGTTTGATTCTGGATCGAATGGATAGCCAGTGTAGGGTACAGAGCAGCGGGGAGGTGTGCTCTGATCGTGGTACTCTAAGTATGATCCCAGCAGCTGTGTTTTGAAGTTTCTGGAGTAGATATTGAGATGAACCAGACAGAATTGAGTTACAATAGTCCAGTCTTGAAAGTACTAATGAACACAAGTGTTTTAGTGGCATCAACTGAAAGATATTTGTGAATTGAGCTGATGCGTCTCAGCTCAAGATATGCAGCCTTGCATATGTTCATGACATATTGGTGCAATGTGAGAGTACTGTCCAGAGTAACACCTAGGTTTTTTACTGATTATGTGAATTTAATGTTGGTGTTGCTGATATTTATTGTTTGAGGTAAAGGATGTGAATGAGAAAGTCTTTGTGTTGTGATCAGAATGGCCTCAGTTTTATCATCATTCATCTGCAGCTTGTTACAAGTCATCCATGATTTCACATCAGAAATGCACCTCTCTACACCTTGGATGGTAGCATCAACTTCAGTTGGGTGGCTAGATTTGTATGTTTGGGTGTCATCAGCGTACAATTGGTGAGACACTGGATGATGATCTATGACACTTAAGAGTGACTGAGTGTACATAATGAAGAGAACAGACCCCTGTGGAACAACACAACATAGATCAACTGGGCTGGAGTGTATTCCATTTGCAGATACAATTTGTGTCCTGTTGACCAAGTAGGACTTGAACCACAGTAAGGCTGTATCATGAATGCCAAATATGTGCTGGAGACGGTGAAGTAATATATCATGGTCTATTGTGTCAAATGCTGCAGACAAATCAAGGAGGGTGAGGACTGTAATCTTTCCGCTATCCAACGCAGAGAGAATGTCATTAACTACTTTTAGAAGAGTTGTTTCAGTACTGTGGCAAGGGCGATATGCAGATTGTATATTGCTAAAAAGACTATTTGAATTTAGATGAGATACAAGCTGGGATAGAACAACCTTTTCTAAGATTTTTGAAATGAATGGGAGGTTAGAAACTGGGCGGTAGTTCTTTAAATCATTATGGTCTAGTGTTGGTTTCTTCAGCAGAAGTGCCAGTTTCAGATTGAAATCGATTATAAGCTGTGCAACTTTAATGATTCGCAATAGCAAATCCACCTACACCCACCCTGAATCTGATCCCACCACCACCTACCCACAACCCCTCTTTTCTCCCCCCCCACCCAACTTTTACCCTGGCGATCAGAACCCATATTCTATATATTCATATATAAATAAGCAATGATAAAAGATAATAAAAAAATACCCACCAAAAAAAACTCTTCAAGCCATCGAAATATACCATTGTTATAAACTCTTGAAATCTAACATAATGCTTCTTTCACTTTTTAGTACTTTCAAACCTCTTGTAAGAAATGTACCAAAAGGAAAATTACATCATAATCAAACCCAATGTCTCCAAGGGAGGTGGGGGGGAGCCTGTGGTCAATATTACATTTGTAAAATTTACTGCTAACTTAATATCCAGTAGGAAAGCTAGTATATACTGAGTTTGAAAGCTACTAGTACACACTGAGTTTGAAAGCTACTAGTACATACCAGGTTTGAAAGCTACTGGTACATATTGAGTTTGAAAGCTACTAGTACATACCAAGTTTGAAAGCTACTGGTACATACTGATTTTGAAAGCTACTAGTACATACCAAGTTTGAAAGCTACTTCTACATACCAAGTCTGAAAGCTACTTCTACATCCCAAGTTTGAAAGCTACTAGTACATACCAAGTTTGAAAGCTACTTCTACATACCAAGTTTGAAAGCTACTTCTACATACCAAGTTTGAAAGCTACTTCTACATCCCAAGTTTGAAAGCTACTTCTACATACCAAGTTTGAAAGCTACTTCTACATACCAAGTTTGAAAGCTACTTCTACATACCAAGTTTGAAAGCTACTTCTACATACCAAGTTTGAAAGCTACTTCTACATCCCAAGTTTGAAAGCTACTAGTACATACCAAGTTTGAAAGCTACTTCTACATACCAAGTTTGAAAGCTACTTCTACATCCCAAGTTTGAAAGCTACTTCTACATACCAAGTTTGAAAGCTACTTCTACATACCAAGTTTGAAAGCTACTTCTACATACCAAGTTTGAAAGCTACTTCTACATACCAAGTTTGAAAGCTACTAGTACATATCAAGTTTAAAAGCTAGTACATACCAAGTTTAAAAGCTACTAATACATACTGGGTTTGAAAGCTACTGGTACATATTGAGTTTGAAACCTACGAGTACATATTGATTTTGAAAGCTCCTAGTACATACCAAGTTTGAAAGCTTCTAGTACATACCAAGTTTGAAAGCTACTAGTACATATCGAGTTTAAAAGCTACTAGTACATACCAAGTTTGAAAGCTACTAGTACATATCAAGTTTAAAAGCTAGTGCATACCGAGTTTAAAAGCTACTAGTACATATTGAGTTTGAAAGCTACTAGTACATACCAAGTTTGAAAGCTACTAGTACATACCGAGTTTAAAAGCTACTAGTACATAAAGAGTTTAAAAGCTACTAGTACAAAAGTATTGAGTCTGAAGCTACTTGTACATACTGAGTTTGAAAGCTACTAGTCCACATTGAGTTTGAAAGCTGCATCATAAGGTATTAAAATATTTGTTTCTTTGTGTGTGTGTATGTGTGTGTTTACATGGACCTCAAGTCTTAAATTTAATACCAAAGAAAACATGGATAGTGAAATTTTTTTTTACTTTCTTTCTTTCTTTTGGATTTTGGCCCTGCTTTGAGGTTCATGGGGTCAGTGAGATGATCAACATCCATTCAACACAACAGTACTTTGATTTGACCACCTGTCCCATGGCTTCTGGGGCTGATTATAAACATTTTACACCTATCATGTATTTGGAATAATCTAAAACCTGTCCCAAATTAAAACCATAAAACTAATCAACTGAAAGTGTCATTCATTTCACATTGCCACTGGGTCTGGATCATAAAGAAATTTGGGGACTTTACTGCAAATCTACATCCCACAGAGGTGCCAAGTTTGATAGCTGCATCATGAATGGTGAAAATATGTATGTGTTAACAATAAATTTGATGAACCTACGTCCGTATGCACGTACATACTGTTATTCATAGAAATGATGACAATAAACACGCTTTACCCCCAAAACGGGTGTAATAATACATTTTGGACTGAAGGTAAAGGTAGTTCTTCCTTACCCCGTAAGTGTTCATTCCGTTAGCCCACAGAACAGCTGTCGTGAATAGGATACATGGCCGGATAATAATTATTTGATGGGCGAAGACTTTAAATATTTGCAGAGATCTTCTGAAAAGGGACAAGAAAAAAATACAAAATTTACGATGTAATTACATTGCTAAATCTTGGTCTCCACTGCCGAATAAAAGAAGATAGAAACCAGAAATTTGCAGCAAAGGCACATGACCAGAAAAGGCAAAAGGAGAAACTTTCCACCTTCTTTGATGACTTTTCTTGTCATGCCTAAATAGATAAGGTAATCAGAAAATTGCCAGTCACAGTTATAATATAACTGGTATATCTGCATCGCCGGAACCAAAAACCATTACCACTCCATTCATCACACAGGGAGTGGGAGCATGGGTTTTCTGACAATTGTATATTTAACATAAAAACTATTTGACTTCAGGTGAAATCGCAGAAGATTTAATTTTTTTATTTTGTTTTGGTTGTTTTTTTTTCCCTTCTGGTTTCCTATCCTTTTCAAATTAAAGATAAATATTTATTTGCATCAGCAACTGTCTTTCAACCATGAAATATAGTCAAAAGGAGTTTTACATTGATGGATGTATAGACATGGCAGTGGAATAGGAACGGACCCTTCCCACAGGACAGTGTCATACAAATGACCCCCACCCCACCCTGTCCTCGAGTCAGTGGACTACCAATGACCCCACCACTCTAAAATTATAGTAGTGTAAATAAGTTATTGAAATCCTCCATTATAAAAAAATTTCAGCTCATCGGAACTATTGAAAATGTCAACCTAAAAGACCGAAACAAAATTTTCAATGATTATGTACGGACAAAGGCAATACTTAAGGAGCGGCGGTGTATATGGAGACTTGGTAGAGGTTGCAAGAAAGTAACTTCAATGTCGGATCAAAATCAGTTTTAATGCAACATGTACATTGTCTGAATAAATTAAACTTGTATCAATACATGTCCATCAATTCAAGAATTAGTCATAGGCAGTATTTGGAATGTGATATATAGACATATCACTTTAAACATACCACTTTAAATTTCGCCTTTCCCATCTTCTCATATCATATATTTTACATATGTTTCTTTCGTATCCTTTACTCATTTCACCTCCTTTTTGTTCCTTTTATTTTTCAATTGCACATTCTCATTAACAAACCAAGGCTAGCTTACTTTGTTATGAAAACTGTATTACTGATGATCCGTAAAACTCTTAAACTGAAAAATACAGGTATGAAATTACAAAATAATTTTGTTAGATTATGTCAATAGCATCATCTGAATTTCGTCATTACTGTTACCGTTGCTCATGTTACTCTTTTCCCTGAGATATGGATCTACAAATGTATACAGCTTAAATCTGCTAATGATGCTAATCCTTTTAATGCTGATTAATGCCTGAAGTGTGCACACTAGATGAATGACTAACACATAACATATCAATGAAATTATAGGGATATAACGCACATACATGCATACATCGGTCCATCCATACACACACACACACACACATACATACATATAAAGCAGCAGTAACTAATTCGAACTTGTTGGGTTCGATACCCATCCAGGACACCTGATTGGCTGCCTTCTTTGTGGAAGGCAAATAGTTCCTGTTCCCCTGCATTATGAATCCAATAAAGAGTATTGAAATTTTCATTCTACAGTACCTACACGATACAATGGTACAGCATGCAATGAGCACATTACCCGTTAGGGTCAAGGTTCGTTAATTACAACTTGACCTAGTGCTACGTATGATTTATTCCCCATCTGATGCTAATGCTCAACCTCTCTGCTTTAAACTGACCATGTAATGCATGTGAGGAAACTTTATTTTGCATTGTGCTTTTAGTTGCAGTATTCTTCTTCGACTGGAAGAGTGCCCAAACCTGCTTTGTAAAAGGAACTTAATAACTTAATTGCGCTTATGTTGTTCATGCAATCAATAAATCAATCAATTGATAAAAAGTCAAAAATTTCATAAATCAGTCAATACCTGTTCAACAGAGTCTCAGGTAGGCAAATGCAGCAGCAGCAAAGTGGCAGTGTATTCAAGGCAACCTTGTGCTCCGCTAGCTCTCTAATTATTTCAGTGTCACCACCAAAATAGTCCAACAGTAAGGAGAGGAAAACGAATATGCAAACACACACATAGCTGAAAAGTGAGAAAACATGAAACTGTTGCAAAATGTGTATAAAGGAATATTCTCCTACTTCACTAATACTAACGAATAATGAGAGTTTGTTGTTTATTAGTTTATTATTAGCTGCTTACCCTCCCGGAGATATTTGCTAAACACAAAGAAAATTACCCCCCCCCCCAAAAAAAAAATATCAAGTATCATTAAAAGTTTTAAGCATGATACAACAGTGAATGGATTTGTATGTTTGTAATATTTGGAGTAAAAAAAATTGAAAAGCGGTGAAATTAAATAAATTGATATGGTTGGCTATTGCAAATGCAACACTTTTCACACTGTTAAAAGCATGTTAGGTGTAGACCCTCAATTCAACCCACCCCAGGACAGGATGTACAAAAACCTAGCCTTCACACTAAGCCTGCATACTGAAACTTTTATTCTTCTATAAACATCCTTTAAATAGCACACAAATTAGCATATGTTTACAAACCTGTAGGCAATCAGATTCACAATTGATATCGATCGTGGAACTAATACTCCGAGAAAAGCCAGTACAGCCACGACCTGAAAAAGTATGATGAAGAGAAAATTTAAACCAGATTTGTGTTTGTAGAGGATATATCCCCAAGCAGACGGCGCACACCAAAGTGTCTAAATACCAAATAATTAAAACTTTATAAAAGTTTGATAAATTCTTACGATGGCATGAAAAACTGTACATAATAAAAAATGTTATCTGTCTACCTCACGTGGTTTTTTTGACTAAATTGTGCTAATAAGTTTTTTTTGTTAGAGTCTTTAGAAAATTCCACAATTGTATATTTTTTTTAAAAAAGGTGTGAGTCTGGTGCTAAATGGAGATATGTGTCTAATAGTCAATGAGCTTAATGCAATTACGATATATTTTCTTCTTATTATTCTTCTTTGTTAAATATGGATGATATTGTGACTATGACTAGATCTGCTTATCTTGATGTTTGAACATGTTTATCCTTTCTTACTTATACTGAAACGATCACAATATGTAGTAATATGTAGTAACTGGAACTTCTATTCGTTTCTCAAAATCCAAAACGAACCTAAATATATAAAGTTGATGAATGTTTCTTGCATATCGTAACTTCGCTAACAAGAAAACACGACGTTTTATTACTGTGTCGGTATAATGCAAATTAAAAGTTAAATTTACGGATGTAAAAATGGTTGATGCAATGTTACGATTCCTCCGAGCACACCAGTACAAAATAACACACAACTCTAAAATATTTGTTTTTTGAGAAGAGCATAGTTGTACTTTAGCCTTCGGGTCTAAAATGACAACTCTCTGTCCGGTGATATGACAATGTCACAGCTTAGCATGAATTTTGGTGGCAAAGCCTGCAACAACGGTGGTTGGAAAATATCACTTATGGCGAAGGTCAAATCGTTGTCATCTGTACGGTTTATTTGATAACCCACCCACCCCCGTCATTGTTATAGTCATTCGGACCACCTCGATTATTTCTGCGAGACACAAATATGCCTCTGATGTATGAACGGCTTAGGTAGCGGTCTCTTGGCATCCGTCTACGGGAGACGATGGCGTAGCTCCAAAAAAAAGCTTTTGTTTATCCTTCTTTCTAGCGCTATACAGTTTCGTATTTTGCATAGGTTAGGATTTTAAAGAAAAAGAAATTCCCCGGCTTTCCTCACTGGTTATATTGGCTATTTTAAAAAAAGACCTTGTATATCTTAGGTATAATGCAAAGAACCTTTAATTCCCTTTATTTTGGTGTATGATTGATGGGTGTACTATGGGTTATAGAGTATACAGCTTGGCCTTACTTCATATGTGCATCTTTCAAAAAAGTGCTAGCTCTACTTGGTCATTTTCACTTCCTGAACTTCAGAGGTCAATTGTATAAAAAAGAGCCGATAACTTTTTTTTACATATTATATATTTCGTAATTCATTAATTGCACTTTCAGAAGCTGGTATTGTCTAGTCTGGCAAAATTCATTTTCCCTATTTTAATAGCTGCTATGTATAGTGTACTTTAGACTAATTCAGGCTGATTTTTTAACACAAGGGAGCAGTCATTTTAGCTAGCGGTGTGCTTACATCATGTAAAATTTCCAAAAGTACAATATCCAAAAGAAATATCATCCACATTACATTAATGTAGCATAGAGGTATGGCAACATTCTCTCCATTGTGCCTGTTTTAAATGCGAACTACTTCACCTTACATACGTCACTCTCTCAAAAGTACATATTATCTGGTGAATATAGGTATTATTTTTGTATGATTTAATTATGTTTATATGGCTGAAACACTTAAGTCGCAAGAATCAAAACAATCCTTTTGAATAATTCTCCTGCCTTTCCCCCCACAGAACAGTATTTGTGAGTGTCAGAGTCTCTAACAAGTCCAGCCTCCCCCCGCCCCATGATAAAAAGTGAGCTATTTTAAGAATGCACATTACATTTTGTAAACATAGCAATCAATGTTATGCTGAATGACAGGAACATGAAACTAGCCAGAATTATTTCTGAGATATCAACAATGAATTTTACAATTTGAAAAGGGAGGTAACTCATCAGGTTCATAAAGGTCAAAGGTCAAAGTGTAAAATATTTGCCTATTGTTTAATATGGAAGAAGCGAATTCACTTTCTCATCATTTATTTTTTATTTCACTGCAAATAAATGAAAAGAAACATTTTCACCATATATGTCTGTCACTTATTGCAACAGTTTTAAATTTAAGTTGACTCTATTCCTATATTCTAAGACTTCTAATTTCCCCATAATTAAGGTCACTACTCACACAAACATGCCTCATGGCAAATTATGTAAGCAAGAGCAAAATGATCATAATTAGCTTATTTTCATGCTTAACATCAATATGAATGTACCATTTTATTCAGAACATCTTACATAATTATATGAAAATAAAAAAAAATAATTGCAAATATTTTTATATTTGCTTTAAGGTGGCGCTCTACAGTTTCGTATTTTGCATAGGGTTAGGATTTTAAAGAAAAAGAATTTCCCTGGCTTTCCTCACTGGTTATACTGGCTATTTAAAAAAGACCTTGTATATCTTAGGTATAATGCAAAGAACCTTTAATTCCCTTTATTTTGGTATATGATTGATGGGTGTACTATGGGTTATAGAGTATATAGCTTGGCCTTACTTCATATGTGCACCTTTCAAAAAAGTGCTGGCATTACTTGGTCATTTTCACTTCCTGAACTTCAGAGGTAAATTGTATAAAAAAGAGCCAATAACTTTTTTTACATTTTATATATTTGGTAATTCATTCATTGCACTTTCAGAAGCTGGTATTGTCTAGTCTGGCAAAATTCATTTTCCCTATTTTAATAGCTGCTATGTATAGTGTACTTTAGACTAATTCAGGCTGATTTTTTAACACAAGGGAGCAGTCATTTTAGCTAGCAGTGTGCTTAAATCATGTAAAATTTCCAAAAGTACAATATCCAAAAGAAATATCATCCAGATTACATTAATGTAGCATAGAGGCATGCCAACATTCTCTCCATTGTGCCTGTTGTAAATGCGAACTACTTCACCTTACATACGTCACTCTCTCAAAAGTACATATTATCTGGTGAGCGCCCCCTTAATAGCTTGCAAAACTATCATACATTCTGTTCATCGGAAAAACCTCCTAATAAAAAAAAAAAAAAAACACATCTATTTGGGCCGTGTTAGTTTTTTCTGTGTTTGGGTTGGTAAAGAAGATGCAAATGAACAAATGGGGGCCCCGAGTGGCCGAGTGGTATAAAGCGCTCTTCGTTACGGATCACTGCCATCTCACCTCTGTCTGCGGCGGTTCGAGTCTCGGATTCAGCCAATGTGGGTATGTGAGAAAGCTTGCCAGTAGCTTCTCGTGGGTCGGTGGTTCTTTTCGGGGTTTTCCCGGGTTCTTCCTCCACCATTAATACTGGCCGCCATGTATAGCCTATCTTGTGCTGAAAAATGGCGTTAAACCCCACAACAACAACAACAACAACAAATGAACAAATAGTTCAATGCCGACTGGAATCTCACTCGGTCATTTCCGTCATTAATTTGTCTCCTTTTGACACCACGTTGTTGCACACATGAACATATGTAGTTCAGAATATAGTTCTCAGTGGCAACTAAATACTTCCAATGTATTTTTTCTAAACTTAACGGAAAAGGCTAAAGATATTCTTACTAAGTTCGCTGTTCTCGTAATGTCCCCATCAATTATTGATTCGTAAATAGCCGTGATGGTCCGAATAGCAGCTATCGGCATATATTCGAAAATACTCTGGTGACCTAGTTTTTCAATTTTTCCTCATTGGTAATGCTGGCTATTTAAAAATAAAGATCTTGAATATCTTAGGTATTATTAAAAGAACGTTTAATTCCCATTATTTTAGTATATGATTCATGGGTGTAATCTGGGCTGGAATATACAGCTGGACCTTACTTCAGCTGTAAAATCTGCTAGCTCTTCTTGGTCATTGTTGCTTCCTGGACTTCAAAGGTAAATTGAATACAATCAAACCAGTAACTTTGTTTTATTTTTATGTTTTACATTACAATTCATTCATTATACTTTCAGAAGCTGGTATTGCCGTTGCTGGCAAAATTCACTTTTTCTATTCAGATAACTGCTAAAGTTAATGTACTTCGGACTACTATTGGCTCATTTTTTGAGTACATGAGAGTAGCCATTTTGATCAGCTATCTGCTTTAGATAATACAGTACATAGTTTCCATAACTACCACATGTAAAGATATGTCACTCACAGTACACGAAAGTAGCATAAAGGTATGCCAACATTCTTTCCATGGTGCATGTTGCAAATGCAAACAATGCCACCTTATATCTGTCTCATAGTAGAGCAGAATTATGAGGCGCCGTAGCGGACAAACGCTGGTCCAGTAAGTTGTTGTTGTTGTTCTAGGGTTTAACGCCATTTTTCAGCACAAGATAGGCTATACATGGCGGCCAGTGTAACTGGTGGAGGAAGAACCCTGAAAAACCCAGGGAAGAACCACCGACCCACGAGAAGCTACTGGCAAGCTTTCCCACGTGCCCACGCTAGCCGAGCCTTGGACCAGTAAGAAAGTTGCAGTTGAAATTTCGATGTCGAATGTTGAGAAATCCAATATCACGTGTTGGATCAAATTGCAAGTCCTTAAAGTTCCATTTTCTTGATCGAGAATTTAGATTTTATATGTTGAATTATACAGTGGTGGTTTAAGGTTATATTTCCTATGTTGAAGTTTTACAGTGTATATTTTGAAGTACATAGCGGTGGTTGATATTTCAACAACATATGTCGAGAATCCCTAATTCACATGTTGAATGTAACTATTTGTGATGAAAGTTCTATTTTATATGGCGAGTATTTAGATTTCATCTGTTGAATTTCACAGCAATGAGAAGCAGCCTTCTTGTTTAAAAATAACACGATCGTTCACGAGAGCGACCAGTAGCGAAGAAATTCTTAGTAATTCTTGACCTGTGAATGGTAGCTTTCAAACTGTAACTGCATGAAATGTAATGGCGCCTGAAAATATAATGCAAGAATGATGTGTCTTAATACTCGATATTATTTTGAATTGTTAAAGTAGACATTGTGTAATGTTACTTTTAACACCAACACATCATTTCACCATATAAAAATAGAAATTCTGACAAGCACAATAAAATGTCCAATCACCGCTGTGTAATTCAACAGATACGATCTAAAAACTCAACATACGAAAGGGAACTTTCAGCACAATCAGTGTGATTTAACATGTTAAATTGAAACTCTCGACATATGACATTAAATTGTCAACAATCACCGTGTAATTCAGAAGATACAATCTAAGAACCGGACACTGGACATAAAATTTTCAAACAGCGCTGTGTAATTCAGCAGATGAAATCCAAATACTCAAAATATCAAATGGAACTTTCAACACAAACTCTTTGAACCAATCTGTAAATTAGGAATCCTCGATGTATGACACTGAAATTTCAACCATTGTCGTGTAATTCAAACGACCCAATCTAAAATCTCAACAACAAAAATATAACTTTCAACCACTACTGTTTAATCCAACAGATACAGTATAAAATCTTGACCTAGAAAATGGAATGTTAAGGACAAGCATTTTTGATACAACACGTGAAATTGGAATTCTGGACATATGGCATTAAAATTTCAACGGCAACGTTCTGAGTGGACCAAGCTTTTGTCCGCCATGGTGCCTCCTACAGAAGCACATCTCCAGAGTTAATATTTTAAGTGAGTTAGTATGCACGGGCGACAAGCCACGGGCGACAATCCGCAAGCTTAGCGCACTGTCGCGTGCAGCTTGCGACAAAGGGTATGAACCTGTCGAACCAAGAAAATGACATCGACGACGACGACGATAAAACCATTTATACGAGAAGGAGGATAATCAAACGGTTTTGTAGAGACAGCATCTGATTGTTATACTTCCATCGTGACAGGATATATATGGTATGGCGCTGCTTATCTGTCCGTCTGTCCGTTAACATTGTCCGACCCTTAACTTTGCGAGCCACGGAGGAATCACAAGCTACCTTATCGTTTGATCGATTTACAACAAAAGATAATTTAGAAAAGGGACCTATATTATAGAGACCCGGTAGTATAGTCTACAGGTGCATTTTCTATGCTGGTGTATGTTGTAAACTGATCAAGCGGTAAGGTAGTCCGACGAAAGACATTGATGAACATTTGCCCATATATATATATATATATATATATATATATATATATATATATATATATATATATATATATATATATATATATATATATATATATGTAACTGCATGAAATATATATATTGTTGTTGTTGTTGTTGTGGGGTTTAACGCCATTTTTCAGCACATGATAGGCTATGCATGGCGGCCAGTATTAATAGTGGAGGAAGAACCCGGGAAAACCCCGAGAAAGAACCGCCGACCCACGAGAAGCTACTGGCAAGCTTTCTCACATACCCACATTGGCAGAATCCTGGACTCGAACCCACGCAGAAAGAGGTGAGATGGCAGTGATCCGTAACGGAGAGCGCTAGTAGTGAATGGGGATACTAGAGCCTCAATGGGAATTATCATTACAGAGACCCCTGGGACACTCTAGCCTCAATGGAAATTTAACATGGAGAAAAATCGTGGGACACTCTAGCCTCAAGGGGAATTTAACATGGGAAAAAGTCTTGGGTCACTCTAGCCTCAAGGGGAATTGAACATGGTGAAAAAATCTTGGGTCACTCTACGTACAAGGGGGAATTTAACATGGGGGAATAGAGTTTGGGTTTGTCTAGGGACAAGGGGAATTGAATATGGGATTTTTTTTTTTTTTAAATTTAAATTTAAATTTAAATTTAAAAAAAAGGGTAGGCAATGGAAAGGCTATCTCTTTTCGAGAAATATGGCTGGCCCTGAAAAGGGCCTTTGGGTTTATGTTAATATTAATATTAACATAGATGGCATCTGTCACATCTTCTTCTTCTTCTTAAACTCCTTCTAATTGCAAGTACCCTCTTGAGACATCCTTGTCTTTCTATGTAAACTCTCCTCATCCATTGACTAGTATCTGTCCTATCAACAACAGTCCACTTGGACCTGACATACATGAGCATGTCCGTCCTAAACATCATGGAAGACACAAGGGTGGATGACTCAACTGTGGTCCACATCTTGAAGCGACGAGAATAGGTGAATCAATGCAGTGAACTGCGCTTATTTATAGGTACAGGAAGGATTGAAACGGATTGAATTCATTCACCAATCCGAACACGCGTTACAAAATTCAGTCAGCTCGCATCCAATCCGAAGAGAGCAGTCTGTGACGTCACGTGGTCTATATAGATTCGTTAGCGCTTGTGTGCAGTCAATCTATGCGACAGTGATTCAACATGACGGAAACTCAGAAAACGATCCATTGGGGTGCATCAGCAGGGAAGACTGCCCAAGGGAACCCGGACTTACTTTCAGAAGAGGTACATTGGGATTTTGTGGATTTTCTTACCTCGCAAGAATTTGTTCCGGAACCTTCGTTACCTTCTTCATTACCGCAAGTGGAGAATTTCAGACAGAGACAGAAAGAAGAATTGGAGAAATTTATGCAACGACAAAAGGAAGCGGAACAAGCTTTTCTCCTACAGCAACAGCAACAGCAACAAGAAGAGGTAAGAAAAAAACAACAACAAGAAGAAGTAGCAGCAAAGAAACAAGAGGGTGAAAATCAAACGGCTACGGTACTGTTGGACATTTTAGCGGAGTTAAGAAGTCTGAAACAAATGTATCAGACTTCTTTATCACGACCGAAGAGAATACGACCTTCCCGAGCTAAGGTGGCGCTCACCAGATAATATGTACTTTTGAGAGAGTGACGTATGTAAGGTGAAGTAGTTCGCATTTAAAACATGCACAGTGGAGAGAACGTTTGCATACCTCTATGCTACATTAATGTAATGTGGATGATATTTCTTTTGGATATTGTACTTTTGGAAATTTTACATGATTTAAGCACACTGCTAACTAAAATGACTGCTCCCTTGTGTTAAAAAATCAGTCTGAATTAGTCTAAAGTACACTATACATAGCAGCTATTAAAATAGGGAAAATGAATTTTGCCAGACTAGACAATACCAGCTTCTGAAAGTGCAATGAATGAATTACCAAATATATAAAATGTAAAAAAAGTTATCGGCTCTTTTTTATACAATTGACCTCTGAAGTTCAGGAAGTGAAAATGACCAAGTAGAGCTAGCACTTTTTTGAAAGGTGCACATTTGAAGTAAGGCCAAGCTGTATACTCTATAACCCATAGTACACCCATCAATCATACACCAAAATAAAGGGAATTAAAGGTTCTTTGCATTATACCTAAGATATACAAGGTCTTTTTTAAATAGCCAGTATAACCAGTGAGGAAAGCCGGGGACATTCTTTTTCTTTAAATTCCTAACCCTATGCAAAATGTGAAACTGTATAGCGCCACCTAAACACGCCAACCCTGTGACTAAGCCTATCGTACCACCTTTAGTGATTTCAACCCAATCATCAGAAGTAGGCCTCGGCCGTGGCAAAGGCTTAAGGCAGTTAAAGTTGATTGGTTAAACTCACCCCTACACCAAAATAAAAAGGCCCTTTTCAGGGCCACCCACTTCTCTCGAAAAGAGATAGCCTTTCAATTTGCCAATAACTCAAAAATCAACAACAACAAAAAAAAAAAAACCATTTTACCCTTATAGTACGTGTCTGTGTATGAGTGCGTGAGTGTAGCTTCTTATTTTAAAATCAAAACTCAAAGACACTTACCTTATATCATTCATGTATTCTTTTCTCCATAGTTACAATCCAATTCACAATTCACCACAGAACACTTTAATTAAAAGTTCATTGACTTCTTCTTTCTCCTTGTTTAGTCTCTCTGTTTTTTGAATTTCTTCACCGTTTTTTCCTCATTTTCTTCCCTTCTTCTTTTCTTCTGTTTCTTTGCCTCTTGTAAATAGAATTGTCTTCTTTCTTCCTCTTCTTCCTCTGAAGAATCCCTCTCTTCTTCCGAAGAATCCCTCTCTTCTTCTGAAGAATCCTTCTTTTCTTCTGACTCCTCTTGTTTCTTTTTTGGGCAATCTGGAGACCAATGTCCTTTTTCTTTACAATAATAACAGGTATCTTGACTTTTGTCTTTTTTAGCCCCTGTTTTTTTTCTTTTTTGACGGTCTGGACACTCTGAAGACCAATGCCCTTTCTTCTGACAGATATAGCAAGTATCCTGACTTTTATCTCGAAAGGAAGGAGAGTAGTCCGTAGGCTGGTCTGAAGAGAATTTTCTAATGACCCCTCGCAAAGCTCTGACGAAACGTTCGATTTGGTTAGTCTCTTCCATCGTTGTGCTCGGCTTGAGAGTGAAATGAATAGTGAAAGGACAAGACACACACTCTTTTATATACGCTGGTCTGCCATGACTATAAATTAGTCTATGGTGTTTAAACTTGAGTCATTTGACGTTTTGCACTCAAGATGAAACGATCCTATTCATTCGAGAAGAAAGAAGAAGAAAGTAAGAGGCAGAAACGTGATCTATCGCCTCGTACCAGGGCTGAAATCTTGGCACAAATTCATGCCAGTGATTTCGAAGAGGACATGAGTGAACCGGAATTTGAACCCTCTAAACCAAGTTCACCACCCTTAGTCAACCCTGAAAAGTACCATCACATTCGAGAGACGGAAAAGCGCTCCTCTAGAAAATTTAGAACCACGGCTTACACCTACACGGTGAAGTTTAAAGATTTCAAGGCCGACGTACCCTTGGAGAAAGCAGAAGGGTTTATCACCGAGATGTGGGATTCTTTGCTCACTGCACTCAAGCGACAATGTCAACCCAAAGAAGACGATCGCTTGACACTATCCATAGATCACGACGGTTTGAAATCCCCTGTTTGGATCGAGTTTAGCAGACCCGCAGAACTAACCCCTTCCAAAGTCATGGACAAGATTCAACACGTACAACAACCTAATGATCAGTTTGACATCACCGATGGTAAAGCCACACTGAAAATGGCCCACGTCTCTCCTCCTCAAGGGACTGGACGCAAAAAGATGTTATTGGTGAACGAGCTTCGCAGCATTAAGCGTAGCCTTGTCCAAATTCACAATCCTCAAGACCAGATGTGTTTAGCTCGAGGCATCGTGGTGGGACGAACCTATGCCAACAAGAACGACACGGCAGAATGGAAAAGAGCCTGGAAAACTATTCGACAATCGGACCGAGCCAAACAACGAAACGAAGCAGAACTCCTGTTGCAACAAGCTGGTCTGTCCAAAGACACACCCTGTGGCATTCCTGAGATGCAAAAATTGCAAGATGCCCTAGCTCCACGATACACCTTGAAAGTGCACCCTCAAGAAGTGCGTGGGTCTCTGTTGTTTCGAGGCCAAGATTTTAAGGACGGAAAATCAATTCACCTTTATCATCACGATGACCATTTCGATACCATTACCAGTATCACTGCATTCCTGCGATACGGTTATTATTGTGAGAAATGTGACTATGGTTATAACAATCGAGAGCAACACAAACATTGCGGATGGAAATGCCCAGGATGTTTGGCCTCTCCACCCTGTCTGAGCGAAGAACCAGTGCCTTGTTCAACTTGTCTGCGCACGTTTGTCAGCCCTACCTGTTACCAACAACATTTGAAGACGCAAGGTTCACAGAAGAAATGTGCTTGTCAACTGCTGAGATTGTGCCCTACCTGTGGACAAGACATACGTACCAATAGTACCAAGGCACACGCATGTCGAGGAAAGAAAAAATGTCACATTTGTCACCACATCGTGGACTTGGAACACCAATGCTACGTGCAAAAATACCAACCCCCACCAGAGAAAGAGGACGGTCACAAGAAGAAAGGCAATTTCATCTTTTTCGATTTCGAATGCATGCAAGAGACTGGCATTCACATTCCTAATTTCTGCGTGGCTCATCGAGCGCGCGAGAAGTGCATTCAAGAACCTATCTTCAGTCATTGCCCTCACTGCAGCAAGATTCCTGGAGGGCGTGAAAAAATCTTTCGGGGACCGAACACGTTAGCCGATTTTGCCCGATGGGTCTTAGACCCCATCGACAAGACGTGGAGCCAAGAGGACATCGAACGTTACGGAGATTGTCTTCGTCATGCCACGGTGATGGCTCACAATTTCTCCGGATACGATGGACAGTTTCTTTTGAGGTACTATACGGAACAAGGCACCGAGCGTCCTAAAGTCACTTTGAACGGAGCCAAAATCATTTTCATGCAAGTGGGACAAGTGCAGTTTAAAGATTCGATGAGTTACTTGGCCATGCCTTTGAGTCGAATGCCTAAAACGTTTGGGATGACAGAAATGGCTAAAGGGTACTTTCCACACTTTTTTAATACGGAAGCCAATCAACACGCCGTTCTACCCCATTTACCTGAGGCTCACTATTACGACCCCGACAACATGCGTACCGAACAACGAGAAGCTTTCTACGCTTGGTACCAGGCTCACGCCTCGGACCCCTTCGACTTTCAGGAAGAAATGTTAAAGTATTGTCGTTCCGACGTGGACATTTTACGGCGTTGCTGTGGAAAATTTCGAGAACTGTTCATGGAACACGGAGGGGTCGATCCTTTGAAAGAAGCTTGCACCATTGCCAAAGCGTGTTCCTTAGTGTACCGCCAACGATTCATGCCTGAAAACACCGTGGCTGTCATCAGACCTCAAACGACCCACTATGTCAAGCGTCAATACTCGGTCAAAGCCCTACGTTGGTTACATTACTTGTGCGACAAAGAAGATAAATGGATTCAGCATGCCCGCAACGGAGGAGGCGAAAAGACCATCGGAACGTATTCGGTCGATGGCTGGGACTTAGAAAACCCCAAGATCGTGTACGAGTTTAACGGTTGCTTATTTCACGGATGTCCCGTCTGCTACCCTGACCGTGACACTAAAAATCAGTTTTTACAACGGACCATGGAAGACCTGTACCAGGACACTTGTCAGCGACGCCTAAAGTTAGAACAGGAAGGATACCAAGTGGTGGAAATGTGGGAACACGAGTACGATCACCGTATGAAAACCGATCCCGAGTTTAAACGCCTCGTGGAAAGTTACCAGTTCATGGACCCGCTGAACCCGAGGGATAGTTTGTACGGAGGAAGGACCAATGCCACCTGTTTGCTGTACCAAGCCGACGAAGAGAAAGGAGAAGAAATCAAATACTTGGACGTGTGTTCGCTGTATCCCTACGTGTGCAAATATTGTCGCTTTCCTGTAGGGCACCCGCAATTGCTGACCGAATACATCGACCTGAAAAACATTCGACAATACGAAGGCTTGATCAAGTGTAAAGTTTTGCCTCCCACGAACCTGTACCATCCCGTCTTACCTCACCATTGTCAAGGCAAACTGATGTTTCCCTTGTGCCGTACTTGTGCCGAAACGTGCAACCAAGATCAGCCTTGTCATCACAGCCAGGAAGAACGGGCCTTGACGGGAACCTGGGTCAGCGTAGAATTGTTCAAAGCTCTGGACATGGGATACCAACTGTTAGAAGTGTACGAAATTTGCCACTTTCCCAAGACACAACAGTACCACAAGGGTGACCCTACTCAGAAAGGCATTTTCGCCGACTACGTGGATGCCTTTTTGAAACTGAAGCAAGAAGCCAGCGGCTATCCTTCCTGGTGTCACACTCCCGAAGACCAAATACAATTCAAAGAGAAATACTATGTACAAGAAGGCATCTCTTTAGGCCACATCGAGAAAAACGAAGGCAGGCGATCGTTTGCCAAAGTGATGTTAAATTGCTTGTGGGGTAAAATGGTACAACGACCGTGTTTACCCAAGACGGAATATTTGACCGAACCTTCCCGCTACTTCCAGATGATTCACGACAAAACCAAATACATGAAACACGTGGACGTCGTTCGAGAGGATTTGATCTTGGTCAATTACGAAGAAGATCTGGACTTTGTACAAGACGACCCTTTTGGAAATGTCATCATTGCGGCTTACGTGACAGCCCATGCTCGCTTAAAATTGTACGAAGCTTTAGAACTGTTAGGGGAACGCGTCCTGTACTTTGACACGGACAGTTGCATTTACATCCATCACCCGATTCAACATCACCCTGACATCGAAGGAGACCGTTTAGGAGCCTGGACAGACGAGCATCCCGACGACAAGATTCTAAGTTTCGTCAGTGGCGGCCCCAAAAATTACGGCTACGAATACCGGGACAAACAAGGAGAAGTGCACACGACGTGCAAAGTGAAAGGACTGACTCTGAATCATCGTACCAGTCGAGTGGTCAACTTTGGGGTATTGAAAGAAGCCTTGCAATCGGGAGAGGATGGAAACTTTAAAGTGACCACCTATCAACCGAACAACATTGTACGTTTACCCACTCACCACATCGTCAGTCGACCCTTGGAAAAAGTCTATCAAATCGTGTACCAGAAGCGAGTGAGACTTCCCAATCACTTTACGTTGCCGTACGGTCACGTCGGTATTGGTCTGTATATGAAAAGGAACCCTAGGCAAGATCGATAGTTCATTGTTCATTGAAGTAACGTACCATGTCGTTGACGAAGAAGAAACCAGATTGGTTAGGAGTCAAATGTTGGACATCACCCGAGACCAGGGTTTTGAGGCTTGGACACAAGAGGTGGCCCAGTATGCACGAGAGTTATTCAAGGAAAAAAGTTACTTTTCAACCTGTGTTAGTGACGGTGCCAGAAGAACCCGTCACCCAGGACAGGACTGTCGTGGACAGGACTGAAAGACCCTTTCGGGAGGACACTTGTGTGACCTTACCCCTTCTATAGAACTGGTTAGAACTTTACCCAAAACATGTGGTTGTTGTACAGACACTTGTTTTTATTCCACGTTCATGGTTATCATGTGCCTTTTATTCTTGTACTTAAGCCTTTGGCTTTTATGTATTTTTGTCTTTCGTATTCATGTTTGAAAAAAACATTCAATAAACGTGTTCTGAAAAAGTATATAAACTCTTGTCTTGTTTGTTTGTCGTGTCACAAGTGACATTCCTCACACTATGGCTACCTCTGCTGTCTCTGCTCCCTCTTCCTCTACTGTCAAAGTCATCGACGAACACTTAGATCGTGCCAGTTGGGAGGCTTTGTATCTTCGCCATCCCTTTAACATGCTCATTGCTGGACCTAGCGGTTCTGGCAAAACCGAATTCGTCAAACGTTTGATCGAACATAAACATCATTTGATCGATCGGCCCCTCAACGAATCGTGTGGTGTTACAAAGAGTGGCAATCGGCGTACAGCCTCTTGCGAGAAAGTCAAGGCGATTCCATCGTGTTTGTGGAAGGCATTCCTAAAGAAGACGACGGCATCGTCTCTGACTCCCGTCAAACCCATTTGGTCATTTTTGACGACATGTTAGGAGAAGACGAAGAAGAAATTAAACTGTGGTTCACGCGCAAAGGGCATCACCGTAATGCCAGTGTCGTTTACATCACCCAAAATTTGTTTCAACAAAGTAAAGCCCATCGCACCATCAGTCTCAATGCGCATTACGTGGTCTTGTTTAAAAGCCCTCGAGATAAATCGCAAGTGCAAGTCTTAGCCAAACAGTTAGGAACGCCTTGGCTGACTCAGGTGTACGACGATGCCACTCAAACACCACACGCCTATTTACTCGTCGATTTGAAACCTACGACCCCCGAGGATTTGCGATTTCGTACCCACTTGTTTCACCACTGGTGCCAAGACGGAGGGCCTGTCCTGTACACGTATCCGTCCTCGACTTCATTTCACTCCACATAAAAAAAATCTATAAAAACCTCAGACCCTTTTTCGTCTGTCTCACTCTCAGTGCGAACATGACGTCCCTTCAGTCGCATCTTCCCGTCAAATTGATTCGTGCCTTGTATGGCATCAGTCGAGAAAAAGATCCACAAACACGAACTCGTGTCTTAGAAGCTAGTCTCAAAGAAGTCTTACGATGGTTCACGGTGACGGCACGTCAATTACTCCAAGGAATCATTCAGATTCCTCATCAAACCAAACGCTTTTTTGATCGAAACAAAGTCGCTTTGGTCCAACTGGCCGATCCCCGCATCGACACTCAAACCAAAAAACAAATCATTTTGAAACCTGGAGGGAGCGGTACTCTAGGAGGCGTCATCATTCGCTCACTCTTAAGATGGGATCCTAATGCCCCCAAAGTTATCCCCAAGACAAAAGTCCAACGAAGCCCCAAGAAGAAAAAGACCAGGTCCCCAAGGAGAACTTCTCCAGTGGCAGGACCGTCCTCTGACCAGACACCACCACCCCGGAAAAAGAAAAGAAGCCCCCAGAAAAAGGAACAGAGAAAAAGTCCCCAGAAGAAGAAAAGTCCACAGAAGAAAACTAGTCGCAAGAGAGGCACTTCGGCCAGGACGCAACCTTACACTCGCAAACCACGATCTGCCACGGCAGTGACTGCGTCTCCGGTATCCTCACGTTTGTCCACTTCTCCGTTGATGACACCAGGAACTGAAGAGTACTTGGAGACGTTGATCACACCAAGAACTTCTCCGTTGATGACCCCCAAAAGAACTTTCCCAGTGGCAGGACCCTCCAATTTAGTGGCAGTGGCTGCTGCTCACAAAGTACCTTCTCCCAAAATCAAAGTCCATGAAAGATCGGGCATGTTACAAAGTTTACTGGATTTGTCCAAGCAAGAACTGGCTCGATTTAGTCCGTTGCGTACCCCTGCACGACGTGTCATGCCTGTCCTCAAACTGATACGACGTAAAGACAATCAGTGGCGACGCGTTCCAGTATAAAAAAGGCCTGTGACCGAGTAGGGTATCAGTGTTTTTTTGGTGCTCCTGAAAACTCAAAGATGTCACCCTCCAGAAAACCCCAAGGAAAGAAAAGGAAAGGACTGCCACCACGTTTAGCCAAACATGGGGACATGTTATCTGTCCTGTCCAAAGCTTCTCCACCCCTACGAAAAAAACTCATTCAAACAGCCTCCAAAGAGGTCATCGATACCGTGTGCGAATATTGTTTGAACGTTTTGAAAGGCACGATCCCTTTGTCCAAACACCAGAAACAATGCTTAGGCAAACATCGTCACGTTCTTCGCCAAATGGTTCAAAAGAAAATTCCCATTCGTCAAAAAAAGAAGATGTTGGTCCAACGTGGAGGCATTTTGCCTCTCTTGTTAGGCCCCATACTGAAAGGAGTCTTGGGAACCATGTTGGGAGGACTGGTGGGAGCAAGATAAAAAGGGCTTCGAAAGTCCCAAGATCTCATAATCGACCCCTGACAACCCCATGGAAGGACGAAAACTAGCTTTAGTGCCTTACAAACGATGGATGGAATACCATCGGTGGCAAGAACAACGCACCCCGCATTTACCTCCCAATCCCCATTTGAGCGAGATGTCCCAGTTACAACACGAATTGCAGTCCTTGATGGATCGCCAAGATTTGTCCGAAACAGAAAAATCGCAAAAGTACGGTCAACTCTTGCAACGACTGCAACTCTTTCACCAGAAAGCTTTAGACGAAACAGCTCTACCCACTCTGAAAGATTTTAAGACCTTGATGAAAAGTCCAGCACCATCACCAGTACCAGTACCAGTACCAGTGACCAAGACAGAAAAAGGAAAAGAAGAAGAAGAAGAAGGGTTTCAAACTCCACCAGAAAAAGTACGCAAGTTAACAACACCGCCTACCTCCAGAATTGGATGGATTAAAAAGATGATGGCCACCCCTTCTTCATCACAAGAGAAAAAGAAAGTGAAGACAGAAGTGAAGACAGAAGTGAAACAAGAACCGATATCCCCCGCTCAGACATCCTCCTCCTCTTCAACACCTATTGCCGGTCGCACACGCAAAGCATTGCAATCCAAGAAAATACCCCAAGAGAAAAAGAGTAGCATCCTCCAAGAGTGGGTGCCTTATTAACACACCAACCAACACAAAAAAATGGAAAAAGTCTTAGCCAGCATTTACTACGATCCCTCCCATCCTGCAGGTTACGCAGGAGTTCAAAAATTGTATCGTGCTGCCAAAACGCGACTGAAAAGTCTCCGTTTACCTCAAGTGTAACGATGGTTACAAGAACAATCTACCTACACTTTACACAAACCCATTCGACGCAAGTTTGCCAGAAGTCGCACCCGAGTGGAAGGCATCGATCATCAATGGCAAGCCGATTTAGCCGATGTCTCTCATTTGGCCAGCTACAATCGTGGCTACAAATATTTGTTTTGTGTCATCGACGTCTTTTCCAAATTTGCTTGGGTCGTACCCTTGACTTCCAAATCGAGCAGCGAGTTAGTGCGAGCCCTGCAACGGGTGTTGAAACATAGCGGTCGTCACCCTCTTCGATGGCAAACGGACAAAGGTACCGAATTTCTGAACCAAGCTTTCCAAAAAGAATTAAAGAAACGTGACATTCATTTTTTTACCACCGAGAATCCCGAAACCAAAGCCAGCATCGTGGAACGTTTTCAACGCACTTTGAAAGAACGCATGTGGAAATATTTTACGCATCACCACACTCTGAAGTACATCGACATCTTACCGCACCTAGTGCAAGCGTACAACCAATCTTACCATCGAAGCATTGGACGTGCCCCGCAAGACGTGACTCCCGACAACGAAGTGTTGGTGTTTGAGCGCCTGTTTGGTACGTCCCCGACGAGGGCTGTCCCCAAGAAAAGTGGAGACTTGGCCGTGGGAGATTGGGTGCGCATTGGCAAAACCAAACGCACTTTCGACAAAGGTTACTTACCTAACTGGACGACCGAATTGTTTCGCGTCACTGGACGAGTGCATGGCCGTCATCCTGCCGTCTATAAATTGCAAGACATGAATGGAGAAGTGCTCAAAGGAACGTTTTATTTGCCCGAGTTACAACGTGTCACCAAAATAGAAGACGACGTGTACGACATCGAAAGCATTCTCGAACGCAGAACCCGTAAAGTGGGCAAACGACGTGTCAAAGAAGTCAAAGTACGTTGGAAAGGATATCCACCCAGTTTTGATTCTTGGATCGATGCTTCGCAAGTCATCGACTATAAAAAGAAGTGACCATCATGCCCTTTCACACAGCAGACGCAGCTACGTCGACCACTCCTCCTTCACCTAGTTCTTCTGTGCAAGATTTACAAAAACAACCCTTGTGGGTGTGGTGTGGAGAACGTGTGCCTAAAACGCAAATCGTCTTTTTCTGCTAAATCTTCGTGGTGTATTGTGTCATCGGGGCAGCCATCGCCAATTTGAGTTTGCAACAAGGAGACAAACAATTGTGGACCATTTTATTGAGCAGTTGCATCGGTTACCTGCTTCCTAATCCCTCCCTGAAATTCACCTCGAACGGGAACCCCGGGAACCTTGTGTCCAGTGCCAGTGCCAGTCACCACTTCAATCACAACCAGAACCCCATTTTGGGCGGAGACACGCCTCTGACGTCCACTAACCCCTCGGACAGCCACAGAACTCTGGAATTATGAGTCACCAAAACCAATTTTACTTAACTTTACCCAGTGACAGTTCCATGGAGGTGTTTCCCAAGAACACGTTGTGCTGTTACACGGCCAAATTACCTCAAGCCATCCAGTTAGATCACGAAGCCCATTGGGAAGTGACTTTAGTAGAAATGATTCACCCGACCCAAGTCCTCAATGTCCTTCCCAATCAAAATTTTTTTGATGTGGAAGTTCATGACGAACAAATGCAACAGTGGATGGATAGCAATGTCAAATATGACAAGAAAACCCGTACACAAAAGTACACCAGCTATCACTTGTTCATTCCCCCAGGCTATTATTTTAGTGGTCAACATTTGGTCAGCACCATAACCTCCAGGTTTAATGTCGTGTTTCTGAAAGCTTTGGAGCATGTCAACAAAAGTGTCACCATGGAGTACCACAAAGCAGCTCGTCGCTTCTTGATGAAATTTGAACGAAGTAAAATCATGTCCATTGTATTTTGTCCTGAATTGTTTGACATGTTGGGCGGAGACATGGACATGAGAAAGACCATGCTCAAGAAAAACGAATTACCCATCGTTTACGACAACGAGTCTTTTAGCACGTTATTTCGTGCCCGGGTAGAACTGAACCAAGGACTGAATTTGATGTTTGTGTATTCCGATGTGGTGGAGTACAACGTGGTGGGACACACCTCCGTACCGTTACTGCGTGTCATTCCTTTCAAAGTGGATTCTGCCACGGACGCTGACGAGGAAGGTGGAAACACTTACCACGTCCACCGCGAATTTGTACATCCTCACTATTTGCCTGTCAGTAAGTCGTATTTGGACACGGTCAACATTGCTATAAAAGGAGATCTGGGACAAAATATTCCATTCACCAAAGGAAAAGTCACGGTGAAACTCCATTTTCGAAAACGGTTCTCTCACGACTCGTAAGTAAGTCATGTATCCAGTGTACCGAGGGGTTGCTCGACAGCGAGGACACGGTTTAGGAGACATGTTAAAATCGGCCTTTCGTTCGGTGGCCCCGGTGTTGAAACCGATGGTGACACGCGGATTGCACGCCTTGAAAGATGCGGCACTGACGCAAGGCAAAGAATTTCTCCAAAATGTCATCATCGACAAACAATACCCTAAAGAAGCCTTCATGAGGGCAGGCAAAAATGTCTTGCTGCAAACGGGCAAAGACATTTTAGGCCAACGAGAAACACCTATAAATGCCCTGCACGCTACCGAGTCAGGCATGCAGCAAGGACAAGGCAGAAAGAGACGACGAAGAAAACACCCTTTCACCAGACTTCAAGCGAGAAAGGTCAAGAAAAGAAGAACCGTTCGAGACTTAGACGTTTTCGATTATTGAGAAAAGAGACAAAAAAATGATGCACCGAGAATCTTGCGCTTGTTCCAAGACGAAACTGGATCTGTTTGCCATGCCCCCCCACGATGATGACGATGCAAGAATCCCAGTGGGTGGAATTTCACCCCGTCTCCTCACTGACCGATTCCGCTCCCATCGAGTTTGAAATCAAAGGACAGCCCGAAGATTACATCGATCTGAATAGCAGTTACTTGTACCTGAAAGTCAAAATTCTAGATAAGACTGGAGGTGCTATAGACGATGAAGCAGTAGCTCCCGTCAACAATTTCATGCATTCCTTGTTCAGTGGAGTGGACTTGTACTTGAATAACAAACTGGTCAGTAGCAGCATGGATACTTACCCTTATCGTGCCTACCTGGAAAATCTCTTGACGTACGGAATAGATGCCAAGAACACTCATCTCAATGCCTGTGTGGTATGGGAAGCTGACGAACCTACCAAGTTTGAAATATTGGAAACTGATGAAAAGAAAGACAACAATGATGGATTTCTAGAACGAAGAAAGAGAATCACGGAAGCCGACACAAGTTTAGAACTGATGGATCGTTTGCATTTGGACATGTGGTTGCAAGAAAAGTATTTGCTGAACGGGGTGGATGTCCGCCTGAGACTGAATCGTAGCAGTGCCGCTTTCCATTTGATGGCTGATAGTGACGGTTACAAAACCAAAATCCTAGAAGCCAGACTCTACGTACGCCGTGTGGAAGTGTTACCTAAAGTGGGAAACGACATCAGTCAGGCGTTGAGCAGAACGACCGCCAAGTATCCCATACGACGCGTGGAAGTGAAAACGTTCACCATTCCCAAGGGACAGCGATACATGATCGAAGATCATCTGTTCCAAGGACAGTTACCCAAACGTTTGATCGTTGGTATCGTCGAGAATACAGCCTTCAACGGAGCTGCCGAAAAAAATCCTTTCTACTTCCAACACTTTGGCGTGTCCAAAATCGAAGTCAGTCGCGATGGCAAGACCTTGTGTACCCGACCTTTCGAACCTGACTTTACCAAGAAGAATTACTTGAGATCGTACTTGTCCCTGTACGAAGCCACCGGACAGTTAGGAACCAATACCAGTCACGGTATTACGTACGAGGATTATGCAGGAGGCTACGCTTTGTGGGCTTTCGATTTCACTCCAGACCAAGGCAGCGACGAGGGACATTTCCACACTATAAAATCCGGCCAGATTCGTGTGGAAATTCAGTTTAAAGACCGAGACCCTGATGAAACGGTGAACGTCATCCTGTATGCAGAATTCGATAATACCATAGAAATCAACAGTTTGAGAGAAGTCATCCTAGATTACTAGAAACCATGGAAGACTGTTATCCCTCTTTACCTAGTGGAGAAACTTTAAAGATGGAATGTGAGGAGACTGTGGAAAAAAATGTTGTGTTTTGAAAAAAAATTGTTTGATGTTATGATGTTGGATTATTGTTAAAAATGTTTGAGTTGTTTTTTAGTGTTAAGTGATTTTTGAATAAAAAATGTTGTGTTTTGAAAAAAATTGTTTGATGTTATCATGTTGGATTATTGTTAAAAATGTTAGAGTTGTTGTTTAGTGTTAAGTGATTTTTGAATAAAAAATGTTGTGTTTTGAAAAAAATGCCTTTGTGGTTTGTTTAGCTACAAGAATGTTGGATTGATGCTCTTTCATTTCTTACTATCCCTCGCATGACACTCACTGAACGTTGCGGCTCGAAAACCGTGTGGGGGATGTTTTCCTTCACGTCCGCGCTTTGACTTTAAGAACCGGGGTTGTTTCCAGTCTAACCATCCATTGTCGACTCATCCTCCTAAGAAGATGTGTTTCAAACTAGCTAAACTCAACGAAGCTTACGTGAATTTGCATAGGGTCAGACACAGTCTGATACCGAAGCCAGAAGAAATAGAGAATGTGAGAATGTTAAAAATCACTGAAGACCTGATAGAAGAGCTCTTCAGAGAAGAAATGAACAGGGAGAAAGAAGAATGGACAGAGAAGTACAGACTTCAGAGACAGCAGCAACAGCAGCAACAACAACAACAGCAGCAGCAACCTGAAGCTGACAGAGGCTTTGTCGATTGTCGGATCGACACCAAAGAGTTCTTCTTCTCTTTTCGAAGAAGCAGACCTATCGCCAGAAAGTCTATCCTCAGAGGACATCGCATTCTTAGAAACTAAAAAAGAATGCCATAGCAAACAAAAAAAAAAACAGCCCTTTTCAGGGCTACCCAATACTCTAGAAAAGAAATAACTATCGATTTGCCAATGTGTGTGTGTGTGTGTGTGTGTGTGTGTGTAGGTAGAGTAGTGTGATTATAAACACTAACTCTTTTTTAAAAAAATGTGAGGGTATGTGTTTGTGTGTTTGTGTTTGTAAGTGGTTAAGTAAGTTGGTATGGATAGTAGATTAAAATGATGTCTTTTTTTGGTGTTTGAGGTGTAAATTTGGGGTTAGATTGGATTGCTTTGCGTATGTGGATAGTCTATTGAAGTGATTTATAAAAAAAATTTAAAATAGTGATGGGTAGCATAAAAAAGTGAGTGAGTGTTTCTTTTAGGTCCGCGCGTTGTTGTTTTTTGGTTATGATCTAGGTAAGATCAATTTTATGTTTTTAGGGGGATGTTTTCCATCACGTCCGCGCTTTCACTATAAATTGAAACTCGATGGGCAGTCTAGCTACCCTTGTTGATTGATCAACACAAGAATGAATAGCAGAATAAGCAAACTTCTTGAACTCCAGATACATCTGGAATATGTCAGGCGCCTGTTAAATGAACTGGCCGCGGTGGCTATAGTAGAAGAGGAAAGAATGAAGAACGAAGAGGAGGAGAGAAGACAGAGGGAAGAGGAGGAAAAGAAACTAGAAGAGAGGATGTCGTACAATATTCCCGAGACAGAGGATTGGGGTGTTGAAGCGAATCATCCTCCCTCTGCGCTCCCCAGAAGAAAGGTGAAAGGAGACTGGGGAAGAAAATGCGTGTGTGGCGCCAGGCCAGGAAGGTGCAACCATTAGATAGGTGCATCTGAAGTTAAAAAAAAAAAACAGCCCTTTTAAGGGCTACCCAATACTCTAGAAAAGAAATAACTATCGATTTGCCAATGTGTGTGTGTGTGTGTGTGTGTAGGTAGGTAGAGTAGTGTGATTATAAACACTAACTCTTTTTTCATAGTGCGAGGGTATGTGTTTGTGTGTTTGTGTTTGTAACTGCTCACGTACGATTGTGTGGATAGTAGATTATGGATTTTGTTTATTGTTTCTTAGCGTATGTGGAGAGTATAGTTTGGGTTTTGTAACCGCTCACGTACGATTGTGTGGATAGTAGATTATGGATTTTGTTTATTGTTTCTTAGCGTATGTGGAGAGTATAGTTTGGGTTTTATTATATGAAATGAGAAAAGTAGGGGGATGTTTTCCTTCACGTCCGCGCTTTCACTATAAGAACCCACAGTATTCGTCGTTCAAACCATTCTACAAAGAAGATGGCTTCTAACCAAATGGACAAAATACAAACATTGCAAGACGTTTTAGACAACTTAGGAATGATGGAACAGATGTTAATAAGACTCGTTGAAGACCATTATTCCTATAGTCCCCATCGTGTAAAGATGGAAATTAATAACTTAAAAAAGGTAAAGGACAAGATTAGTGGTGTCATGAAAGAGATAAAGGAGGAGAAGGAGGATGAAGAGGAAAGAATAAGAATAAGCAAATGGAACGAAAAAATTGAAAAAGAAGAAGAAAATGAGAAGAGGAAGAAAGAAGAGGAGGAAGAGAAGAAGAAAGAAGAGCAGGAGAAAAAAAAGAAAGAGAAGAAGAGAAAGAGTGTAGGAGATAAAATAAGAACTTGGTGGAGAAAAAGAAGAAATTAGAAGCAGAAGAAGAAGAAAACCCAAAGGCCCTTTTCAGGGCCAGCCATATTTCTCGAAAAGAGATAGCCTTTCCATTGCCTACCCTTTTTTTTAAATTTAAATTTAAATTTAAATTTAAATTTAAATTTAAAAAAAAAAATCCCATATTCAATTCCCCTTGTCCCTAGACAAACCCAAACTCTATTCCCCCATGTTAAATTCCCCCTTGTACGTAGAGTGACCCACGATTTTTTCACCATGTTCAATTCCCCTTGAGGCTAGAGTGACCCAAGACTTTTTCCCATGTTAAATTCCCCTTGAGGCTAGAGTGTCCCACGATTTTTCTCCATGTTAAATTTCCATTGAGGCTAGAGTGTCCCAGGGGTCTCTGTAATGATAATTCCCATTGAGGCTCTAGTATCCCCATTCACTACCAGCGCTTTAGACCACTCGGCCACTCGGGGCCCCTATATATATGTGTGTGTGTGTGTGTGTGTGTGCTACGAGTTTTTAGGAAATATCGTAAGGGTACGGTAGCCATTATGGCTACGGAATAATCTGGGGGATGTTCCCAACATTTGGCCAAGTTCGACACTAGTAACTTTTGACTACCAGATACGTAACGTGTTAATAAAGGTTTGCCCAGATGTGCTTAATAATTACAAATGTGTCGCATTTGTAATCAGTAGTAAAAGGTCAAAGACGTAGCAAGGAAAAATATGATTTTATTCATAGTTTGGTATGACTTCTTACTGTAACTTGAGCATTACTTTTACTTGAACATCATGGATATACGCTATGTTGCGTACTGTCTCTCATCTTCGCTAGCCAAGGTTCCGATATGTTAAGCCTATCTACACCTTGGCGGATCGAGCAGCTGTTTTAGTGCTTTGACCTAACGACCTCGGATTTCATGGTTGCTTCCCATAGTATGCAATACTGACTAACCAATAGCGTGTAACAGCGATACATTGTACATAGACCGAAAATAGTGGAGGCAATTGACTGCAAAGGGATACTTTGTAAGTTTGACATCGAAAGTATGACTAAGTACAACAGAGAAGCCACTACATGTGTATTTGAATGAAAGGCATTTGTATCAATATGGCATGGCAGTTAAAAATTGCTTATTTGTCAATCCATTTAAGTTATGTGCTCCCCTTGTCTCCATCATGTAGGAACACTGTTTAAATTTGAACAACTAATTTTGATTGGATCTGGTGGCTTGTCGCCACATCCAATGAAATTCAGAGGCCTGAAGCACATAAATATCTGCTCGATCCGCCAAGATGTAGATAGGGTTAACATATCGGAACCTTGGCTAGCGAAGATGACTGTCTTTGTTTCCCGTGGTGAAATGTTCAAAGATCAATGTAGGGTGTACCAGAGAGGAAAATGCAACATTGTGACCTGTTTCTGTGTGACCTGTTTTGGTGTCCGCTTTGTAACTTGCAAACAAATGGAGATCTTTAAATGAGACTTTATCCATACATATTAAATCACGACAAGACAATCAGAGTCTTAACTTAAAAGTCAAGACCATTCCAGGGGAACATTCAACTGTGCGATCTATTTCAAAAGTCAAAGTTGTCACAATCGAAAATGTAACTTGTGTAACCTGTTACTGTGTCTGGACTGTTAATTCTGATGTTGAATATGTAAGAATTTTTGTGAAACTGTTTTTGTATTTGTGTTGTTATCAATTTGTGCGTACTTTACTAGAACAACTTAATAAGGTTTGTCACGTATCATTAAAGAGTCAACTCATTCAACTCAGCTTTTTGTAAGAGAAACTGTTGTTGTTTGTTTTTGTTTTTGTTGTTTGGTTTTTTTTTTTGTTTTTTGTATTATTATCAGCGTAGTTGTGCTTGTTGTCAGAGTATTCCATTATATCGAATAACAATCAGACAGATCTTGGTCATCCAATTTTAGAATGGTTCTAGTTTTATAGTCAAGTATTTAAAAAACGACATCTAGAAGCACGTACCGGGTACAAACCAAGCATACAAATGGTTTTCGCTATCTTCTTTGTCAGGGCCACATTTCGCCGTAAGAAAACAACCTCCTCCAGAAATATCAAGACAACCAAGGCTGTACACACTGCTGTTATCGCCAAGAGAACTAACTCTGTTGTGTCTTGTTTGATTTCTGCGAGAAAGTGAGAACAAAAATAAACATGAAAAATTTATGTCGATGACTATGATGATGATAGAGGTGTTAATGATGATAATAACAGCGATATGATTATGTTGACACGACGACGAAGAAGAAAACGATGGCGATAACGATAAGGATGAAGAGAAGAAAGAGGGAGGAAAAGAGGAAAACAGAAGAATTACCCTGCGTCATTCTGCCCACTTCAGCTTTCACTGTTATGAAATGGAGAGCCAAATCAGCGTCTATCTACGTGAAATGAAACTAGCCACCTCATATTCTGGGGACTAAGGTTAAATGCAATTAATAAAAAAAAATCAAACATGCCAATTAGCTCCTTTAAGGTGAAGAAAGTGCAAAATTTATGTCATTCAGCAAGAACATTGCATGAACAATTTAACTGAAAACGTATTCATTTTATTTCCTAAACAGACATATGAAAATTCTCTATGCAATTAATTTCAGACTCTACAAAAATACCAGAATTTAAAAATAAAACAAGTCATTTGATTGTCGATGTTATCATCGTTGCTAGAAGAAGCAGGAACAAAAAGACAACGTTAGATGCAGAAAGTGGCATACAATTTTTGATTCTTTTAATTGTTGGCTTAAAGCTTATTGATTGACGGAATGAAATCTTCAAATCTATGGAAAGCGTGTCCGCTAGAAAATGGTGCTCTGCAACCATTGCAGCTGCTCACAATTCTTTTGGAAACTTAATCTGATTCTTTCTTGAGCTATTATTTTAATTCGTATTGACTAAATATATAAGAGTGGCTTAGGGTTTAAACATGAAAGTGGACTAAAACAAGGAAAGCAGAGCACCACAAGTATTGCACGGCTTGCTTCTCGAACAGTAAACAGGAGGCCATTCGATTATCTCTTTCTCAAGGTCATTCAAGTTCGTTCAAGTATGCTGGATCGGCAAGTAAGCGGTTACCCCATGCCGACACAAAATGGTGTCGGCGAATTCCAACTTTTCGATAGGGAATAGACTCTGACCCTACACCCCAATATAAATGTCCAAATATAAAAAATGGGGTGACATTGGTCAGAGGAAACGCGGACTACAGTCAGACCAGTCCTAACGCTAACTTCTTAATGCTGAGCTCCAAGCGAGGCAGCTGCTAGTACCATTTTTATAAGTCCTTGGTATGACTCGGCCAGTGGCATACTAAGGGTAAATGGGGCCCGGGGTCAGTGGCGTAAATGGCGCCCCTTCCACCAGCTAATGGTTTTAGGGGAGCACTGTGAGCTCTCCAGCAGGGCCCTGGCCGCCAACGATTTTCCTGCAATTTAATGGCACTTCATGGTTTTTCCTGGCATCTAAATTCTATCATTCACAGCTGTCTTGGCGCCCCGGCTGCCCCCAGTTAGTACGCCAATGGACTCGGCCGAGATTCGAAACGGACTCTCTAACCACTTAAGCCACCGGAGCACAGAGAGAGAGAGAGAGAGAGAGAGACTATCATTTGAGTAAAATTGATATCCTGAATGAAAAACCATCACAGATTGAGGTAAATTCATAAATTTTAATAGACAGGTTTCTTAAAGCCTCAATATAGGTTTAAAAACGTAAAGCATCAAATAGATACTATTATAACGACTGGTTTGTTTAGATTAGGTCTACTTGGTGTAAGTTCAAGTACGTTTTTATTCAGCTAAACAGCTCAAATTCCTTTTCTTTCACACCTCTTATGGCATGTGTTTAGGCTCGAATAAAGAGAATGAGTCATTAAAAGAGGATCACTGTGATCAATACCTTCTGATTGATCCAAACAAGGAGTGAAAGTGACCTCATCAGAAGCCTGACCAATACATGTGTCAGCTAAAGGAATACTTTCCTTATCTACATCATTCTCAAGAGCCTTCTTTGCCATAACTCTGGTAACTGCACAAGCTGGAAATACATCAGGAAATTCTTTTTCAACTGGATCGACTTTCTGATCAAAGTAAGGCTTATCAGTTACAAGTGAACAGTGCATTGTAAATATCAATAGCTTTACCAGTGAGGACACAGCTTAATAACTGAGTGCAATGATCTCTTGGCCATTTCAATATTTCAGCAACTTTTTCAAAACAAGTAAAGTATTTGTCTATTTCTTTTTCTCTGAAAGGGGACACTAATCTATATTATTCTTTGCAAGGTCAAAACCTAAATTTGGATTTGAAGTATGAATGTGATTTTCACTTGCCAGTTCCGCTTTTTTTTTCCATTTTACATTGTTATTCCCTTTTTCTCTCTTTCTTCCATATCCCATTTGGTTTTCTTGTAACTGCATTTGTTTTCAAGTAATTGCATTTGTCTTACTTTCTTCTCTTTTTCTTCCGCTTGTAAATACATTTGTTCTTTTTGTAACAGCATTTGTCCTTCTTTCTCTTTTTCTTCCGATTGAAAATGCATTTCTCTCTCTCTCTCTCTCTCTCTCATATTGTAACCGCATTTGTTTTCTCTTTCTCCTTTCTGAAGTTCCAGCTTTCTCAACTCCAGTTTCTTTTTGTATTTTAATTCCAATTCCTTAATTTTTATGTCAGATTCTGATACAGACTTACTGATCGAAACCAAAGCACTTTTATCCAAAACATTCTTTTCTACTAAATACTGAACCAAAATATTTCTTATTTCCTGTTTCGTTAAGGAAGCCTTTACCTCAGAAAGCTCGTATTTTATGGTAAGTTGAATCAATTCGTCTTTTTTGAAAAAATCTAATTGTTCCTGGGTAAGATTTGAAAGAAAGATTTCCACTTTGATGACATTTTAGAAAAAGCTGCCGATATCACTAAGATTTAAAAAATTTGGGGAATTCAAATTTCAAAAACAAAGTTTTCTCTGAAATATTCTATCCCAAATTCAAAATTATCCGTAGGACGAGCGCCCAATTCTTCTGTCACGTGTTTAGGGTCGAATAAATAAGCAACACAAGAAAGAGTGAAAACAACAAGCTTTAAAAAAATACAATAATTTTATTTCCCTAGAAAATTCTGTAAAAATGAAGAAGAAAAAATCTAAACTTACGATTTATAGAATCAAATCCAGAAATAATCCAAAAATAATCCACGAATACATTTTTTGAAGACCTAATAACAAAATGTTCTAATGATTTCAAGTTCTAGTCCCGAAAAATCAGAGATGGAAGACGATGACGTATGCTGTAATCTGTAGTGCTGAAGTCTACAGTTCCTTGTAGAAACAAGAATTATCACTCCGGTTTTTGAAATTTGAATAAATGTTGATAAAAACTGTCCTTGCTCAGGAATTTCGTATGAGCACACGTATTTTCCAGGAAAATAACAGAATTAATCCTTCTGAATCTAAGTAATTTTAAATAACTCCAATACAAGTAATTTGAAATAACTCCAAACAGCACAACATACAACTTCCAGTGTAAGAAAAAGCCCAGCTTCTACTCCAAAACAAAGGTTATATCGTCTTCTAAAACGCAAAATGAGGGTCACGTGATCATGTTCCAGAACCCCGTAAAAAATTAGGTACTTGTTAAAGATCACGTACACCCAGTGCGTCCCTGACGAAAACCAATCATTTTAAAATAAAAATAGAACTTGTTTACGTGGTTGCTACTAATTTTGAATCAAGGTCAGGATCTAGATCAAAACCTGGTTGTTTACAAAACAAACAGTCAAGGTCAAACTCTTTTCTGAAAAAAGTATCATCTCTAGTGTATAAACTTACATTACAATAGCATGTAATACAAAATATAAAAAACTCACAAACAATTAAATTGAAATAAATATATATTAAATCAGATATAATTAAATCAAATATACATAACACCCACACCCACTGATTTCCTCATAGTGTTGGCCCTTATGGAGAGAGAGAGAGAGGGAGAGAAAGAGAGATGATCTTCCGATATAAGTGTGTAACATGTTTAATTTGTTTAGAAAACCGGAATCATTTTTTACTACTTATATTCGTCACCTAAGAACGACTTTTGAATGGTGACTGTATAGAGTTACCATCAAGCTCCTGACTTGGTATCTCACAAGCAGGAGCTTTCCAAAATCACATTATAATGAACTAGTCAGCTACAAGTAAGACCTAGTGATTCTCAGGGCTATGCCGGTTGCGATTTTCATATCTCATCGCCGCTACGGTAGCCGGATTGGTCTGAGTATGAAGGGGCGAAACGTACACTGACACTCTATTACTTATTTCTGTCTTTCCTAACATTACTGTTCTGACTGTCCTATCACTTATCTTTGACCACGCACCACCTGTTGCTTAATAGTCAAGTTTGACTGCGTCAACGTATTTATAGACAAAGGCAGAATAATTACTAGACGTATGGAATCAAAGTACAAACACAACATTAACATAAAATCTAATTTGGTTGCTATTTGTTCCTCCCACCTACAGAACGTATATAATTTATATATGTAAGACTTACCCTAAATTCGAAATGAAATATATAAAGTTTGAATTAATGAGCATCTCATTCGGGTCGTCTTGACTTTGCCCGCATACATTTTTACAATGAAATAACACATTTTAAGAATTTAAACTCACCATTGTAGTATTCCCACGTGAATGGGAGTTCACTGGAGCAAACCATCATTAATAAACAGGACAGCCTTTCCCGCTTATAATCACAATATTTGCTCTGTCCTTGTTTCAATCAAATGATTTCCTCCTAACGTCATCAAAAGAAAATTTAGCGTCCATCCGAGTAATACTAGCGAGCTAAAGGTGTCTCTGTCAAGGTACTTTTCAGTCTTTTCTTTTAATGTACATTGCAGACAACAATAACAAATCCTCACCAAATGACGCGATTAGTTTGAAATTCAATACTTACGCACAATTCGATTGACAAATGATAATGGAAATGGGGTTGTTTACAACATGCGGGTACCCTGGGTCGTCGGTTAAAACACTAGACCCAGGCAAGGACTACTGTTTGTTTAATTCAAGATACAACCTAAAATCTCGACCTTGAAAGTGGAACCATGAGGACGATACTTTTTTATACAACACGTTAAAATGAAATTCTGGATATATTAAAATTTCAACGGCAACGTTCTGATTGGAACAGCTTTGTCCGCTACGACGCCTCATGCAAAGTACTACCAAATGGCGGAATGTTGTTGTTGTTGTTGTAGGGTTTAACGCCATTTTTTAGCACACGATAGGCTATACATGGCGGCCAGTATTAATGGTGGAGGAAGAACCCGGGAAAACCCCGGAAAGAACCACCGACCCACGAGAAACTACTGGCAAGCTTTCTCACATACCCACATTAGCCGAATCCGAGACTCGAACTGACGCAGACAGAGGTGAGATGGCAGTGATCCGTAACGGAGAGCGCTTTAGACCACTCGGCCACTCGGGGCCCCATGGCGGAATCTAGTGAACAAAATAAAATGGCGAAGGTAGTACGGTTTACTATATAAATGTGCTGATTCAATATGTTCTAGTGGGGTCATCGTATTATCGTTGCACAGAGTAGTACAAAATGCTACAGAAAAAAAAAGCCTTTGAGTTTTGACAAAAAGAACGCCCTTTTGTTATTTGTTACTTGTTACTTGTTAGGTCACGTGACAGTTCAATCTCCTCCCCCAACAAGAACAGGTCAACAAGTACACAGAACCACCATGGATTAGCATATACTATTACAACACATTTACCGTCAAGCTTTAGATATTTTTGTATGTATAAAACTTCTATCCTTTCCATTTACACTCCCTAAAAACTTGTACTCCATAAATAATAGCAACCATGGTCATAAAATTTGGCTTTCGTTTTTTTTTAAATTTGGCCGATAAATCATCCCTATACCTGTAATGATATAGACTGAATGTTTAGGAGCCAACAAATCGTCCACAAGTATCAACACGGGATGGGAAGGGGGTTGATTTACCGAAATTAAGACAAATATAAACGATATTTCATATGCATATTATTCCTTTTATTTTACCAGTCTTCCCAACGCTGTGCAAAATATGTCTCAGCGGTGAAATTTAGCACTGAAAGTTAAAGTCATATTAAACAGCGAATACTCTCAAGGGGATTAGGGTTGGCAAAAAATAACTTGAATTTATTTGCATCGATATAATGCGCAATATAATCGTTATATTGTACATTATACAGGTGCATTTTTGAAATATTTTCTTGCTGTTAAAAAGTGTGCTTGTTATCAATAATGTTACTATTGATTTTGTAATTGTGCTGTGTTGCCAATGTACAAGATGAGAATGCATATCAAAGTGCAAATA